>OY992894.1:43892201-43952201 GCA_963921405.1 Cepaea hortensis | reverse complement strand
CTACTCTTTAACCACATCTCTACTTCTACCAATGTATTCACCATTACTTTATTCGTGGCTTAAAACTACGATTTAGTGTCACGTAAACTGACTTATTTTCTATTTTCCTAACAGAGTGATTCACCTGTGTGTTAATGGGGCTCAAACAATAAGCAAGGAATAGTAACAATCAACATACCATACAGACTATAAGAGGCCACTAAGAAAGGTTCGTTGAGAACTCTACCTCATCATATATAGGGTATAATTTTAATGGCTGTGCAGTGTTTGAAAATATTGTCGGTCCAAGTTTTGTATTTACCTATTATGTTTTATGAACTTTACAGAGGGTGGATACAAAACCTGGACAGACAATATTTGCAAACACTTTTTGTGTGTGTGTTAAAGCTGCATATCCCCTACAGGACGTTGCAGTCAACACCAGCGTTTTACTGCCGTTATTGATGACTTGGTAAGTTTTTATGTTCAGTGGTTTGCCATTGCTTTCTGAACGACCGGCTCACATACCAATACTTTAACACCAGAGCGATACGGTCTGCTGCCAAATCGGTCGCCGCTGTGTTTCGAAAGCGGGTAAGCGGCATTACGAATCGCGTCCGCAACGCCATCGCCACGGAGACGACCAAACACTGCACAGTGCTTTCAAACACTGCACAGTCATTAAAAATACACTGTATAGAAAACTTTAGCTACAAAATCCAATGAATGAACAAGTCTCAACATGGCTTTGCATGAACTGGTTTGAAGTCTATGCTCCACTGGGAGATGACAAGCACACGACACTGGCGCTGTGGCTAAGGGGTTACGAACGCAATTCGCAACCCCTAATACCGCGTTCAAATAATTGCTGCACGCGATTTGGAAGCAGACCGCCTTGAGCTGATTTCCATACAATGGTATAAGCGTGGGTTGTTCAGAAAGCAGTGGCAAACTACTGAACGTAAACGTTCTTAGGAAATTACAAACAGCACCCAAAAATAAATGCTAGCAACGACTGCTTCGACCTGTAAAGGACATGCAACTAAGTTTATATTCGGGGATGATTCTGTATTCGTAATAAGATAGCCTGTTTCACTGTCAAAGACTCGCACACATTTTCTCGCATATTGATTTCCCCTTGTAAACCCCAACGATTCATACCACGTATAATGACAATAGCTTCCTTCACCAGTTAAAGCAAAAAGAAAGAATGAATGCACGCGAGACGTAGCTTGGGAAAAATCGCTGGCCACCGTTATCAGATTGATCCCGTGGTGTGGAAGGCATGGCATGGCTGAAAGGGGTTGCTAAACAGATGCCTGATGTGATATAGCAGCCCCCTTCGGCAGTGTCACAGCCTTGTCTGGCCTGATCCAATCTTGGGAGGTGACTGCGGTCAATAGTATGAGAGTATGAGATAGAAGTGGTCAAAGCTCTCTCTCTCTCTCTCTCTCTCTCTCTCTCTATATATATATATATATATATATATATATATATATATATATATATATATATATATATATATATATATATATGTGTGTGTGTGTGTGTGTGTGTGTGTGTATGTGCGTGTGTGTGTGTTTTTGCAGTCCAACTTCTATATAACAGTTGACAGATGTTTGCAGATAAACACGTAAGTGTTTTGTAGTTTTGTGGAGAAATAAGTGGGAGAAAAGGAAAAGGCAAACCTAGAGAAATAATGATTGATGAATTTGGGGGATCGGATCCGTGGCCAAAGGCTTGCGAACGCGGTTCGTGAGCCGCTTATCAGGCGTTCGAAACACAGCAGCGACCGATTTGTGCAGCAGACCGTGTCGCGTTGTGTTATAATGTATGGGAGCCGGTCGTTCAGAAAGCAATGGCAAACTACTGAACGTAAAATTTACCTAGTACATCAACAGCAGCTGAAAATTGCTGGTGTTGACTGCAACGTTCTACAAGGGATATGCAACATTTAAAAAACAAAATAGAGGAATGACATCAGTAGAACACCAAGAACCGTGATCTGTGAGGAGATAATCCTGAACATAATGATTTTGATTTTAAATATCTTGATGGTGAGTCTTTTACTCACATCCATATGTTATAGATCGAATGCGCTTCCTTCACTTGGGTAAGTAATGTAAATGGTGTGGTATGTTCCTTATATTGTGGTAGCCCATGTTTTAGACTAATCGACACTCTCGATAACTTCATCTTTTCTCCAGATGAAACAACTGATCCACAGGAAATAAATGAACTTCTATTTGCAGACAATCAGTGCCTGCTTTACAGCGATGAGGGCAGACTACAACATCATATTAATAATCTGAGTTCAACCTGCAGAAAATACAATATGAGTATAAACACAGCCAAAACAGAAGTAATGCAAGTTAGCAGATCGCCGGGCCCATTAAGTATACAGATAAATAGCACAACTCTGAAACAAGTTAAAGAATTCAAATATCTTGGAAGTATGATCACAGAAGATGGCAGATTGGACAGAGAAATCGAAATCAGATGTCAAAAAGCTGGAGCACTTACATATCAACTATCACCCTAACTGAAACAACCAAATATACCCATGTCCGCAAAACGACAGATAATAAACAGCATATTCACAGCAACTCTATGCTACCAATCTCAAACCTGAACTTTATCCAAATCATACCTTCGAAAAATCAACAACTGCGAGATCAGATCTAAGAAATGCTGTTATCATAGAGACTGTGGGATCAACACCTTGTGCCACAATTTTTTTTTCCCGCGGCTGTATAGCCCACTAGAATAAAGTGATATCGTATCTTTTACAGAGCGCTGCCATCATCCTTAGTATTACTTTTGTTGTTAGTGATTTTTTGGCAAGGTTGTTGTCATTGCCTTCTGAGCGACCGTTACTCATGCTATTCTATGCTAACCAACGCAGGGCGTACTGCATTCCAAACGCCCGCCAACTGGGCATACGGAATGGCGAACTAAAACATTCGCCACAGAGCCGGCTTTAGTTCACTGCTAATTCACCCTTCACCGTTCGCCCACATGGGTGTTCTCCCCCACCCACCCACCCCCTCTCATCGGGCATCTTAGCCAATCCCTGTTACCCATCGACCCGTTTCAATCCTCACATCCGGCCGTCTCCACACTCATCAAACGGCTAGCGCTTTAGACATATTCCACCAAGACGGGAATCAGCTAAGTAGCCTCTGTATTTTCTATGTTGTGATTATTTTATTAGTTTGGTGTCTGTGTTGTTTTGTTCTGTGCTGACGAAGGCTTTGGCCGCAACGTTCATTTTGTTTCTTGTAATCGTGTTCTAGTAAAGCTCACGATATACTTATCGTATTTTGGTAATTCATTCGTTATTGAAAGGCAGAAGATCAAGTGGTTTGGCCATGTCGTTAGAATGCAACACCAACAACTAACATCACTGGCCTTATATCTAAACTCATCTGCAACAAGACCAAGAGGACGTCCAAGAAGAAAATGGATTGACGACATCAAAGACATTGTACAACCACACGGAATGACACTATCCAGTGCCGTCCACCGAGCGCTGGAACGCAAATTATTCCTGCCCACGACGCTTGACGGCAGAAGTGGAAGATGATGATGATGATGATGATGATGATGATGATGATGATGATGATGATGATGATGATGATGATGATGATGATGATGATGATGATGATGACACTCAATGAGGGATATCAATATCACGCCGGCTGCCTATACCTCCAATGAGGAGATGACATGGAGGAATAACATCAGCAGAGTTGCTCCAGAACACCAAGGACCGAGATCTGTGAAGAGACATGAACGCCCACGCCAGCTGACAGGCTACAAAGTGATAATGATTTTCATGATGGTGTCAATATAACACATCGTCTATACAAGTAAATCCAATGAAATATCATCTGCACTTGTTTAAGTGCCTATATATAATCTCCTATTGTAGTTTAATGCATTTGCAATACCATATCAACACATAAAGTATATGTGAGTATGTTTATGTATTCGTGTAACTATATATTATGTGGTACGAGTAGATTACCTATGGACAAGGGAAAGTTGGTCGCGCGCCTGTGAGATTAGATAGAGAAGGCGGGGGAACAGATTGAGAACCCGTATGTGAACAGAATGAGATTGCGGGGGATCGGCAGGAGTTGTGGAAGAATCTCAAAACTGAGAGGGAATATCATGAGAACTTTCAATCAGATAGCGGTGGGAACGATTAGCAGTATGACTCTTCGCTGGCTGTTGAACGAGGGGACGGAGCACGTATGGGAATGTCCTGAGTGCAATGATGTCGGTTCTTAGCTTAATTCAACTCAATTATGTATTAGGTACCATTTACTATAATTTAGCAAGAGGTGGATGATTTTGCTTTTGTCTAATCCACTCTAAACCGGGGCCGTGGATTAAGGGGAATAGTGAGGCACGTTTAAAAATTTCTCAAACAAGCCAAGTCAATGGTTGATTTGAAAACAGGCGCTTTGAAAGCGGTCGATGATATGAGTCTCCGGCCGTTCAGAAAGCAATGGCAAACTACTAAGCTAACAATTCCTATTAAATTATAAACAGTTAATAAATGCTGAGGTTTATTGCACCATCCTGTAAAGAAAATACTGCTAACTTCAACTTAATCCACTCTTGGCATTAAGCGTAGGGGTGTGAGGAGCCTAATAATTGTATGCCCCATGACCAGGTACGTTCAGTTGCTTTGGTTGCCTCAGATCTGTGTTTGTTTGTTGTATCCTTGTTCATAAATAAATGTACGTGTATTGTTTGGCGCTCATAGAAGTTGAAGACAGAGAGGAGACATGAAAGCTATAGTTACCCCACCTGGATTGGAACCATTCACCTTAAATTACCGACGACGCTTCGCTGTAGGGACAAGTATCTGCATTAGTCTGGTCTATCATCAACCTGAACCCACAACGTTGAAATATGGATAGAATTAGTATCTGCACCATATGTGGCAGGATTTTATATTAACATAGATCAAATAACAAACACACAAACGCATCAAACCTTAATGCTATGTCTAGTATATTAACGGACATTTAACGAAGAGATATGATTGTCGGTTTCAGTGTGGAAAACGCAATACACAGAAATATAAATGTGGGAACTCTTTGAAGCTACTAAAACAGTTCATAAATAAATTCACATGTACCGTTTGGCGCTGACAGAAGTAGAAGAAAGGAAGAAGAAGAGACTAGCGGAGACACTAGACAACATAAACATTGAAAGCTACCCAAATTTGAGTTACCTGGTAGTCTTTCTCCGGATCAATATCTTGAATTTGTTGGCTCTACGCTCTTATCATTAATTGGACTAAATAGTACAGGTTCCAAATTGTTCATAAAGGAGAACCTTACATTTTATATAATTCTTGTAACCGTTTCGCCTTATAGGGAAAATGGATACAAGTGAGGGGTTCTTCTTCTTTTCGTTCATCCGGAGTGTTTTTTCAGATGTCATTGCGGTGTGTCTGTTATGCGCCCTTGGGCCGAAACCCGTAGGCCAACACATCGACTTTAGCGTGCTTTTTTGACCAGGTAGCATACCTGGGAGACTCTCACTTTTGTGGTGCCATCTACAACCATGCTGGCCAAGTTAGAACGGTCGAAGACAACGGTCATCCCTCAAAGGAAGGCAGGGACAGTCCATAGCATTTTCCGCCATCCAAGGTTGCTTCCATAGTTGCAGGGCCGACACATAACGCCCTGGATCTGGGCTCACCGAGGGAAATCGTCACGTCCTGCTCATGGCTGCTTTAAATCCTCACTTCAATATATTGGTCATTTCGTTTTCCCCGGGCCATTCCCGCACAAACCAGACATGTTCGCAGACGGCATCCACTCAGCGAGTTTTCGGACATGTGCTTGTCGTTGCGCCCATCAGAGCTGTTCCAGGCACGACAGACATACGGAAACTACCTAGTCAGAGCTGTTCCGAACAAGAGCGGCATTCGGAAACTAGGTAGTCAGAGCTGTTCCTAGCACGAGAGACATTCGGGCGAGACATTTCACTCGGACGTAATTGCGTAGTGTCAATTTTTAGTTTGCCACCCGTAGGCCGACACTTCCGACTTCTGGCGGGCATTTTTTTAGTGAGGTTAGCCTTCCTCTGGTTTCGAGACACGTTAGACTATTGTAATGTCACCCACATCTCAGTTAGTCAAGATAGAACGATCAACGATATCGCGGACGGCCCTCAAGGGAAGGCAGGGGCAGACCATGAGCATCATCTCACTATCCGAGGAGGCTTCCATAATTGCAGAGCCGGCACATATTGCTCTGAGACTGGGCTCACCCAAGGAGTTTCCACGTCCTGCTCATGGCTGCTTTTGTTCCTCACTTCCATGTGTTGAGTATCCCGCTTGCCACTGATCGCTCAAGCACACACCAGGAGCGGTCAGGTTGCGGGCGACATCCACTCGGTAAGCTTTTGCTTGTGACTTCAACCCACGCAATAGGTACGCTCGCCGTGCGTTCCATTTTGCGTTGAGACGTTCTTCCACTTATATCTACACTCTCTATGAGTTAGATACAGAGTTTCCGTAACCATGCCCTTCGACTGGGGCACTTTTCTGTCTTTTTTGTACTCGCTCACGAGGTAGGCTACATGTGCTGCCGGCTCAGCACCTTACCTTCGTGCAGCAGTGAACGGGAAACGGTCAGGCCCTCTCATCCGGGAATCCCTCATATCCCCCAGCTGAGAGCCTTCGAACATGTATCAGACCTGAGCATGTAGCTTGCTCAGTATCACGTTTCTATTTTCCGGTAGACGGGTATCGGCCTGGCTCTCAGATCCGAGGGTTTGTGGCTTAGAGGCGTTCAGCCACAGCCCTCGACAGGGAGCCTTAAGAGTTTTGTCCGAACCAAGAAATTCTGCCTTCGTGCACCTGATTTAAATTTTGACTGCTATCCTCAGTCTATACCTGCAGAGCAGCAGGTTGTGTCTCTCTTAGTCTGGTCCCTATCCCATAAGCTGTCCGATATGTAATTTTCCACCCATCGGCAAGCAAATGGGGTCGATGGGACACGCAAGCTCCCCCACCACGTCAAGGTGGAGACACATCGGGGGAGAGTGAGGGGTTCAATGAGCTAAATATTTTCTGTTCTCCTATTTCTTTTGGAGAAGTTTAAACCAGGAGTGGAACCATCAATTTATTTGGGATTCCCCTAAATAACCTGAGTTACAGTGGGTCTCTTTGTCTTCTAGCGACCTGTCCACTCCGTTGAAATGTAGTCCCATTACTCTAGCTTGACTTTATAACGGGGCAGGCTTTAGTGGGTACTGCACTTCCTCTCCAACATACCACATAGTAGTATTAATGCAGCTACTGCTGCTCCTAAAATTACTATTACTACCACTACTAGTATTACTACTGCCACTGTTGCTACTAAAATTACTATTACTACTACTAGTATTACTACTACTACTGCTGCTACTGCTGCTACTAAAATTACTATTACTACTACTAGTATTACTACTACTACTGCAGCTGCTGCTACTAAAATTACTATTACTACTACTACTGTTGCCCTTTATCCCCAGTTGAAGCATATGACCTCAACGAATATACACCGAGCAGCCCTATCTTATGCTAACTGAGAGTGAATGAGTGAGAGTGAATGAGTGAGCGTGAGGGTGAATGAGTGAGCGGGAGAGTGAATGAGTGAGCGTGAGAGCGAATGAGTGAGCGGGAGAGTGAATGAGTGAGAGTGTCTGTGTGTGTGAGTGAATGAGTGAGAGTGAATGAGTGAGCGTGAGAGTGAATGAGTGAGCGTGAGAGTGAATGAGTGAGCGGGAGAGTGAATGAGTGAGCGGGAGAGTGAATGAGTGAGCGGGAGAGTGAATGAGTGAGCGGGAGAGTGAATGAGTGAACTGGAGAGTGAATGAGTGAGCGTGAGAGTGAATGAGTGAGCGTGAGAGTGAATGAGTGAACGTGAGAGTGTCTGTGTGTGTGAGTGAATGAGTGAACGTGAGAGTGTCTGTGTGTCAGAGTGAATGAGTGAGAGTGTCTGTGTGTGTGAGTGAATGAGTGAGAGTGAATGAGTGAGCGTGAGAGTGAATGAGTGAACGGGAGAGTGAATGAGTGAGCCGGAGAGTGAATGAGTGAGCGTGAGAGTGAGCGGGAGAGTAAATGATTGAGCGGGAGAGTGAATGAGTGAGCGTGAGAGTGAATGAGTGAGAGTGAATGAGTGAGCGTGAGAGTGAATGAGTGAGCGTGAGAGTGAATGAGTGAGCGTGAGAGTGAATGAGTGAGAGTGAATGAGTGAGCGTGAGAAGGAATGAGTGAGCGTGAGAGTGAATGAGTGAGCGTGAGAGTGAATCAGTGAGCGGGAGAGTGAATGATTGAGCGTGAGAGTGAATGAGTGAGCGTGAGAGTAAATGAGTGAGTGTGAGAGTGAATGAGTGAGCGGCAGAGTGAATGATTGAGCGGGACAGTGAATGAGTGAGCGTGAGAGTGAATGAGTGAGAGTGAATGAGTGAGAGTGAATGATTGAACGGGAGAGTGAATGAGTGAGCGGGAGAGTGAATGAGTGAGCGGGAGAGTGAATGAGTGAGCGGGAGAGTGAATGAGTGAGCGGGAGAGACAGAATTAGTGAGCTTGAGAGTGAATGAGTGAGCGGGAGAGTGAATGAGTGAGCGGGAGAGTAAATGAGTGAGCGGGAGAATGAATGAGTGAGCGGGAGAGTGAATGAGTGAGCGTGAGAGTGAATGAGTGAGCGTGAGAGTGAATGAGTGAGCGGGAGAGTGAATGAGTGAGCGGGAGAGTGAATGAGTGAGCGTGAGAGTGAATGAGTGAGCGTGAGAGTGAATGAGTGAGCGTGAGAGTGAATGAGTGAGCGGGAGAGTGAATTAGTGAGAGTGAGAGTGAATGAGAGAGAAAGAGAGAGAGTGTGTGTGTGTGTGAGCGTACGCATGCGTGTGAGTGTGTGTATATGAAAGAATACAGAGAGAGAGAGAGAGAGAGAGAGAGAGAGAGAGAGAGAGAGAGAGAGAGTGAGAGAGAGCTGAGCAGATGCATGTCATGTAACACGCATGTTATGTAACACGCGAATCCATATGTTTGTGTATTCTCATCTGTCATATTATAAGTTAAATACCATTTGATTTTATCATGTATAATCTAAACTTATGTTCATTACTGTAGTTTGAGTGAGAGAGTGAGTGAGTGTGAATGAGAGACATAATGAGTGAGCGTGAGAGTGAATGAGTGAGCGTGAGAGTGAATGAGTGAGCGTGAGAGTGAATGAGTGAGCGTGAGAGTGAATGAGTGAGCGTGAGAGTGAATGAGTGAGCGGGAGAGTGAATGATTGAGCGTGAGAGTGAATGAGTGAGCTGGAGAGTGAATGAGTGAGAGTGAATGAGTGAGCGGGAGAGTGAATGAGTGAGCGTGAGAGTGAATGAGTGAGCGTGAGGGTGAATGAGTGAGCGGGAGAGTGAATGAGTGAGCGTGAGAGCGAATGAGTGAGCTGGAGAGTGAATGAGTGAGAGTGTCTGTGTGTGGGAGTGAATGAGTGTGAGTGAATGAGTGAGAGTGAATGAGTGAGCGTGAGTGTGAATGAGTGAGCGTGAGAGTGAATGAGTGAGCGGGAGAGTGAATGAGTGAGCGGGAGAGTGAATGAGTGAACGGGAGAGTGAATGAGTGAGCGGGAGAGTGAATGAGTGAGAGTGTGTGTGTGTGAGTGAATGAGTGAGAGTGAGAGTGAATGAGAGAGAGAGAGAGAGAGAGAGAGAGAGTGTGTGTGTGGTGTGTGTGTGTGTGTGTGTGTGTGTGTGTGTGTGTGTGGGACGCGCTGGCATCACTACTTTTACGTCACATACTTTTTATGTACACATTTTTCTCCATGTTTAGCCTTGTTTATGTTTACAACATTCATTTCACAATGTTTATTTTTCTTCCTATGTAAATGTATAATGCTCTTGATGAACGAAAGACGAGTGATTGGAAGGGCCGAATGGAAGACGGGCTTGCGCGCCCAATTTGTGACCCTAATAAAGTTGATTTGATTTGATTTGATTTAACTCTTAACTCTTCTAGGGAATCTCCGTGGCGAAGTGGTCAAGTCGTCTGCCTCGGGCTCCGAAGGTTGTGGGTTCGAATCTGGCCGTGTCCTTCGGTTCTCGAATGCATTTATTTCGGAGACTCATCCTTCGGTTCTCGAAAGCATTTATTTCGGAGACTCATGTGGGTTGTCGCTGGAGCTACAAAGTTCGTGCTTTTTGCGACGCTTTACGCGCTACGAAAAGACACTGAGCCATATGGGATAACAACCCGGTGTAATGAAGTCGACCGTGACGACTTTTAAGCGACTTTTTTATGCTAACTCCGCACCTCCTTAATGTCCTCCCCATATTATACATCTATCTCTCAGTTCAGGTCGCCATGTATTCCATGTCTATGTCGTTTGCTCTACACGTTATAGGTAAAGGATCTCAAAGTTAAATTACCCTGAGAATTTTTTTTCTCTAATGGGCGTCCTGTCCAAAGTCAGCGCCGTTTCGTCATCTCGCGATTCATTGGTGTGTGTTTAGCTCTCTCCAAGAGCTCCACAATGATTCCGCAATACCATTTTAGTCCTGGTGTGTTTCTAGTTTTACTTATTGTGTTGTTGTTGCTGCTGCTACTACTTCTACTACTACTACTACTACTACTACTACTACTACTACTACTACTACTACTACTACTACTACTTCTGCTGCTGCTGCTACTACTACTACTACTACTACTACTACTACTACTACTACTAATACTACTACTACTACTACTACTACTACTACTACTATTGATTGTGATGATGATGCTGCTACTGTTACTACTACTACTGTTAATGATACTGCTGCTACTGCTACTACTACTACTACTACTACTACTACTACTACTACTACTACTACTACTACTACTACTACTACTGCTACTGCTACTTCTACTACTACTACTACTACTACTACTACTACTGCTGCTACTACTACTACTACTAGTACTACTACTACTACTACTACTACTACTACTACTACTACTGGTAATACTGTTGATGGTGATGATGCTGGCACCTATGTAACTGCAGTACATTTCCACGTGCTGTTTTTACTGCTATTGCTAACACCACCATTATGCTACGGCTGCTACTACTGCCATAGCTACCACATATATCGATGAAATCATCTGTTTCCTCTCGGACATGGAACAAACGACTTCATGATATCACTTTCATAGAATCCCAAAGAACTAGACAACTTGGTCTGTCCACGTTAAAGCACTAAAATTACCCCTCCTTCCCCTCACCTCCCTTACACAAAGATATGTAAGTGTATTGCCTTATAATGTGTTCCTTACTGTGTAATCTGTTCGATAGTACTTGTGCTCTTTGAATAATGATATTCGGAAAAGTAATCCCTTTGCGATTCGGCGCTTCTTTCCCTTTAATTGCGTTCTTTGTTTACCCATATTATCAGTGCAACGGACAACCTCACTTACAGGAACGTCAGGAAAATTGGAGCAATTGTCCATTAGTGCCATTACCGCGCTGTCTGTCGGGTCCGAGTTATTGTTTATCCCATATGACAGTCCTTATTCCCTGCTCGCTTTAAATGTATTAGCGAGCTACTCTTGGTTTGTATTTGTTTAGAATATAATATGTGATGTGTGTACATGATTAGAATTCTTATGTATGATCAATTTTGGAGACTCGTCTCATCTCATCATCTCATCTCATCATGTTCCTCTTGTACATTGCGGTGTCGAGGTGAAACATAAACAGCGGGAGAGTGCCCGCGTTTGGGCTTAATATAACGTGATTCCTGTGGATTCTGCTATTCCCTCTGTACATGGTCTCCCTCTTCTTCTGGTTCCGTTTGGTCTGTACATCGTTGCTTGTTGTTGTATACTATTAGTTGGTAGACTTGTTATATGGCCAAACAATTTAAATTGCTGTTTTCTTATGAAATCTATCTCTGCTAGATTCAAGTACCATGCCGATAGGCGTGGGCTGTAATAGTTCGCCATCTCACAGGGTCACCAGTCTCGAATCAGGTCTGTTTTCTTGTCCCGACCATGCCATGCTGCTAAACCATCAAGGTATTTATCCCGTTGTTTTCATCTTGCTCTCTTCCCATCAAGCTTGCCAGTTGTCACTAAATTTTCAAGTCCATTTCTCCTCATCCATCCATCATGTGCCATGCCGGTAAGCGTGAGCGGTCATGTTCTGCCATCTCACTCGATCACCAGAGTGGTGGATCAGCTCCGTGTTTCTGTCTCGACCATGCCACAAGACCAATCCATCCAGGTACTTGCTTCTAGGTCTTCCCCTTGGTCTGTTCCCCTCGATCTTGCCAATTGTCACCAAGTTCTCCAAATCATTTCTTCTCATAACATGCCCAAAAAATTGTGACTGTCTACGTCTAATGTCTCTAATCAGTTTACGATCTTCATTTGTTTCTTGAAGGACTTGTTCATTGGTCTTTCTGGCTGTCCATGGTATTCTTTGCATTTTCGTCAGAAACCACATTTCTACAGCCATCAGATGTTTTTCAGCCTGACTGATCATTGTCCAAGCTTCAATCAATCAATCATGTGCCATGCCGGAAAGCGTGGGCGGTCATGATTCGCCATTTCACTCGATCACCAGAGTCGTGGATCAGCTCAGTGTTCCTGTCTCGTCCATGCCATGTGGCCAAGCCATCCAGGTATTTTCCTCTCGGTCTTCCTCTTGGTCTGTTCCCCTCGATCTTGCCAGCTGTCACCAAGTTCTCCAGTCCATTTCTTCTCATAACATGTCCAAAAAATTTTGACTGTCTACGTCTAATTTCTCTAATCAATCTACGATTTTCATTTGTCTCTTGTAGTACTTGGTCATTGGTTTTTCTATCTGTCCATGGTATTCTTTGCATTTTCCTCAGAAACCACATTTCTGCAGCCATCAGATGTTTTTCAGCTTGACTGCACATTGTCCAAGTTTCACATCCATACAAAAGAACAGGCTCTATGTATCCCCTCAACACTCTTTTTCTCGTTTCAATTGACATCAATTTATTGGTCAGAATGTTTTTCATCTTGCTAAAGGCTACTTTCGCAATGGCGATTCTTGTTCTAATCTCTTCAAGGCATCTGCCATCAGATGTTATGACTGTTCCGAGATAATTGAACAGATTCACTTGTTGAAGAATATTCCCATTTACTTGTATATTACATTGTGGTACTTCGTTCTTCCTAGTGACGACCATAACCTGTGTCTTCCTACAATTTAATTCCAACCCCAGCTGCTCACTGTGTACAACCACAGCGTCTACTAATTGTTGCAGATCCTGTGCATTGTCCGCAATCAATATACAGAGCTTCACATCCATATAAAAGAACAGGTTCTATGCAGTATCTCAACACTCTTTTTCTCGTTTCAATTGATTGGTCATAATGTTTTTCATCTTGCTAACGGCTACTTTTGCCATGGCGATACTTGTTCTAATCTTTTCAAGGCATCTCCCATCAGATGTTATTACTTCTTCTTCTTCATCTTCTTCATTATCTTCTTCTTCTTCTTCTTCTTCTTCTTCTTCTTCTTCAGCGTTCCGAGCCATTGAGGTTCTTTGCTGCAAATACAATCCGTCTCCATTCGTCTCTCTGGTTGACCTTCTCTTGCCAGTCGCTAATTCCAAGTGCTTGTAGGTCTGTATATATATTATCTCTCCACCGTCTTCTTGTCTACCTCGGGGTAGATGTTATTACTGTTCCGAGATAATTGTACCTATTCACTTGTTGAAGAATATTCCCATTTACTTGTATATTACATTGTGGTATTTCGTTCTTCCTAGTGACGACCATAATCTGTGTCTTTTTACAATTTAATTCTAACCCTAGTTGTTCACTGTGTGTAACAACCGCATCTACTAAATTTTGCAGGTCCTGTTCATTGTCTGCAATCAAGACTGTATCATCTGCATATCTAATGTTATTGATGCATCGTCCCCCAATGTTAATTTCTTCCATATCTTCAATATTTCTGAAAATACTTTCACTGCACAGGGAAAACAGATCTGGAGACATTACACATCCCTGTCTCACACCTCTCTTAATAGGCTGATATTGGCTTACTTCAATATCAACTCTTATGGCAGCTTGTTGTTTCCAATATATGTTTTTTTTTAAGTCTAAGGTCTTTTCCATCAATTTGTAGATCTTCAAGCATCCTTATCATGTCGACATGTCTCACTTTATCGAAAGCCTTTATGTAGTCAATAAGGCAAAGGTGTATATCTTTGTTTACTTCTATATAACGTTCGATTACGGTTCTCAGTATATATATATATATATATATATATATATATATATATATATATATATATATATATATATATATATATAAACTATCGTCTGTCAAGACGGAAAGGTGCCAATATAATATAAATATTATATATATATATATATATATATATATATATATATATATATATATATATATATATATATATATATATATATATATATATATATATATATACTGAGTACATACATGTTATGAGGAGAAATATATACAGTATATATATTTCTCATCATATCATGCCCAAAACATCTTGACTGTGTACATCTAATTTCTTCAATCAATCTCCGTTTTTTATTCGTCTTTTGAAGAACTGTCTCATTTCATTTTCTGTCCGTCCATGTTATTCTTTGCATTTTGATCATACATCACATTTTCACCGCCATTAGATGTTTCCCAGCTAGTCTGTTAATTGTCCATGTTTTACACGCATACAACAATATGGGGTCTATATAGCACTTGAACACTTTTTTTTCATACTGCAATTGACAACTTTTTGTTGGCATATTTTACATTTTGCAGAAGGCCACCTTCGCCATGGCAATTCTTGATGTAATCTCTGCAAGGCATCTTCGATCAGAGTTACGACTGTTCCGAGATAGTTATGCCGATTCACCTGTTTAAGAATATTTCCATTCACTTGGATGTTACAATGTGGTATTTCTTTCTTCTTGGAGACGAATTTATATCTATGTTTTCTTACAATTCAATTTCAAACAGAGTTTCTCATTATGTATAATAATCTCATCCACCAAATGTTGTAGATAAAGCTCGTTGTCAATATGGTCCGCATATCCTATATTATTGATGTTTTGTCCTCAGAATGCAACTCCTTTCATATCCTCCATAATGTTTCTATAACACCACCACACCCCCTTTCCTCATCCCCAACTCATCTCATCTCATCTCATCATGTTCCTCTTGTAGCTTGCGGTGTCGAGGTGAAGTATAAACATCGTGAGAGTGCCCGCTTATGGGCTTCATGTATCGATATTCCCATGGACTCTGCTATTTCCTCCGTCCAACGTTTACGTAGTCGGCCTCTTCCTCTGCTTCCATCTGATCTGTATATCATTGCTTGTTGTGGTATGCTGTTGATGGTAACCTACTTGCACTGCCATAACATTTGACTTGCTGCTTTCTAATAAAATCTAGTGCTGCTATAACCCCCACTTTAGTCCTGATTTCTTCATTTCTGATCTTATCTTTTCTTGATACATTGAGTATTCTTCTCAGGAATCTCATTTCTGTTGTTGTGATTTTTCTTTTCTCTTTTTCTGTCATTATCCAGATTTGGCATTGGTAGCATAGAGTTGGTAGGAAGATTGTATTGTAAAGTGCTTTCTTAGTAGTTATTGATACATGTTTGTTCTTTAGTATTGGTGCCATTTGTCCAATGAGTTGGTTTGCCTTATTGCATCTATTTTCGATCTCGTCTTATAATCTGCAGTTTGATGATATTATACTTCCTAGGTACTTGAAACTCTTTACTTGTTTCATGGATGTTCGTTTAGATGAATTGTTGTTGTTTTTTCTTCTTTAGTTATAGTCATTACCTCTGTTTTGCTTGTGCTAATTTTCATATTATGTTCCCTACACATTTCGTTTAAACTATTCATGTGGTCTTGTAATTCAGCTTCTGATTTTGCTATTAGTGCTTGCTCGTCCGCAAACAGGTGTTCTCTAATGGTTGTATATGCAGATGGTTCTTCTTCTGTGTTCTCGTCATGCGGTATTCTTGCGGTCTCGTCCCCCACTTTAGTCCTGATTTCTTCATTTTTGATTTTTGATTGTCTCTTCGTGATCCATTGAATATTCTTCTCGTGAATCTCATTTCCGTTGTTGTAATTTTTCTTTTCTCCTTTTCTGCCATTGTCCAGGTTAGGCATTGGTAGCATAGAAGTAGTACGAAGATTGCTTTGTAGAGTGCTTTTTAGTATCTATTGATAAGTGTTTGTTCTTTAGTATTGGTGTCAATTATCCAACAAGTTGGTTTGCTTTATTGCATCTACTTTCGATCTATTTTTTTTTATTTGCCATTTGATGATATGCTTCCTAAATACTTGAAGCTCTTTACTTGTTTTAGAGGGTGTTCTTTTTAGAAGAATCTTTGTTGTTTTTTCTTCTTTGGTTATAGTCGTTACCTCTGGTTTACTGGTGCTAATTTTCAAGTTATGCTCCTTACACACTCCGTTTAGGTTATTTATGTGGACTTGTAATTCTGCTTCTAATTTTGCTATTAGCGTTTGATCGTCCGCAAATAGGAGTTCTTTAATGGTGTAATTCACCGTTGGTTCTGCTCTGTGTTCTGTTCACCATGCGGTGTTGTTACGATCTCTGTTTAGCTGGTGTCTTTACATATGCTATTTATATAGATTATGAACAAGAGGGGGGTGGGGCATGACTCAATATTGTCGTACTCCGGATCTGTGGTGAAGGGTTATGATTGTCCTTCTTTTGCTTGTACCATACATTTACTGTAAGTTTGCTAGATGTGAACTCACTCCACATTGTTTAAGGATTTCCCACAGCTTATTTTTATCTACCATATCAAATGTCTTTGTTTTGGTCGATAAAAGCTAAGTAGAGTATTTGATTAAATTCTATTGATTTTTCTATAATTGTCTAAGAGCAAAGATGGCATCTGTGCGTCTTTTGTTTTTCCTAAATCCAAGTTGTTTCACTTAGCTGGGGTTCTATTATTTCTCTAGAATTTTGCAGGATATTTTCCCAGTATGACTAAAGATGGAAAGCCTCTGTATTGTGTGCAGTCTCTGTTATTGCCTTTGTGTTTTTCCAAATTGGGATAATTATGTCGCTTCCCCAGTCTCGTGATGTATGTTGTTCTACCCAAACATGGTTAAGTAGCCTATGTAGTCATTATGTTCCTACTTCTCTTGCTGCTTTAATAAGTTCATTTGTTATTTTGTCTTGTCCCCGTGATTTAGTCAATAGGGCCAGTCTTTTGGATTCTCTAATTTCTTCGTTCATTATGTCAGGTTCTAGTTACCCGGTGACATCTATGTCAGTTTCTTGATTTACTGTGGCAAATGATGGAATGTTGTTCGAAGTACTGCTTCCGTCATTTTAGGATTTGATTTTGTTCACATATTGGCTTTCCTATTTGGCTGTTAATTATTTCACTTTCGTCAAAGGGTTCTGCTCTAGTTCTCATTACACTAATCTTTTTTTTTCCTCTTTATTATTCTATTCGCGTGTCTTCTTGCTATTCTATATGTGATAAAATTATGATCCTGTTTGCTTTTCACACACTTTTCTTACTTTTCCTTTTTGTCTTCAACAGCTGTCTTTATCTCGGCGTTCCAATAACATGTTATTTTCTTTATCTGTGTTTTGTGTTTTTTGGTTTCACATGTTATTTTTGCAGTGTTTAAAATGCTTGATTTGAACTTCTTCCATTCTTCTTCAGGCGTTTTTTCTTTCTATAGGTAGTTTTACAAAGATTACATTAAATTTTTTTATTATAAGTTTCCCTCACTGTCTCGTCTTTGAGATTTTTTTTTTACGTTTACTAATTCGCATGGTATGTTTTCTCTTGGTTTTTGCTTTTTTCTTCTATTTGTTTTTATTATGGTAATAACTGCTTTGTGCTCTGTGTTTATACTTAAGTTGGGCACCACCCTTGTATCTGATATTTTTCTTCTTTCTGATATTTCTTGTTAATATGAAATCAATTTAAATCACTCCATTTGAACAAGGTGTACACTTCTTCTTCTTCTTCTTCTTCTTCTTCTTCTTCTTCTTCTTCTTCTTCTTCTTCTTCTTCTTCTTCTTCTTCTTCTTCTTCTTCTTCTTCTTCTTCTTCTTCTTCTTCTGTGTTCATCAGGTGTCTTTTTTCGGGCGTGATTGTTTACAGCGGAGCTGCGAAGCTTGCGAAGCTTGCGAATTAAGGCCAACACATGCGACTTCTGCGAATGTTTGTTGACCAGGTTAACCTTCCCGGGTGTTTCGAAGGACATTCAGCTCTCACGTTTGTGGTGTCTCCTACATCCCAGCTGGTCAGTTCAGAACTTCCAGAGACATCCCGGTCAGCTCTTAAGGGATGGCAGGCGTAGACCATGGGTATTCCCTGCCATCCATAGCGCCCTGGTACTGGGCTCATCCAAGGAATCGTCACGTCCTGCAAATGGCTGCTTAGCCTCACATGCGTATATTTGGCATTTCGTTCGCCACAGGCCGGTCCCCACTGAAATCAGGAGAGGTCAGTCTGCAGATGACAACCACTTAGCGAGATTTCGGTTCGGCCTTTCCATGAAATGGGTTTGCTAGCCAAGCAATATTCAACTTACATTATCATTGCTTTCATTGTGTTGGTCTCCAAATGCTCCAAGGTGTTTCTCTATGTCCGTTCTGTTATGTCCTAGTCTTGCGATGAAGTCTCCCATAACTATAACTATGATGTTGTCTTGCTTCTCTATTTTATAAGTATATCGTGGATGTCTTCGAAGAGCTCCTCACATTCTTGCTCATTGTTGTTTGTGTTACATGGTGCGAATTATTTTTACATATGTAGTAATTGTCTCTTCTTTTATTTTCACTGTTATAATTCTTTCTGATATGTGTTTTATTTATAATATTCTTCTTGCTAGCCGTGATTCAATAACTATTCCTGCATCGTGCCTTGCCATTTCTTGTTGTTCCACTCCGGGGTAGACAAACGTATAACTGTGGTGAATCTTCTAGCATTACCTCCCTTTATTCTAGTGTCTGCTATTCCCGTCAATCTAATCTTCCTCTTTCCCATTGTTTCTATGAGTTCTTCTAATTTACTATGAATGCCGCAGATGTTCAGTGTGCCTATTTTCTTAATCGCTGATCTATCGCGTTGTCCGTCAACATTGCCGGGTATGTTACCATTTGGGTCAGTCCGAATATGCTTATTGTTTATTCGAGCAGGAAAACTCCTCTGTCAGCTTGCTTGACAGTCGCAGATTTAGGACCAAAAAAATCTGACCAAAGGGGGTCCGTCCCACCTGGCAAGCCAGAGGCCTCGTTAGCCCATGATCTCGTGATCATGGTTTCCCGGTCTACACTACGTTGAGGTGGGGTTTACTTGTGTAGTCTCTCTCTCTCTCTCTCTCTCTCTCTCTCTCTCTCTCTCTCTCTCTCTCTCTCTCTCTCTCTCTCTCTCTCTCGTATGTGTGTGTGTGTGTGTGTGTGTGTGTGAAAACCTGCTTTATTTATAGTTTTTTTAAGCGCTTACGCTCTATTAGTAACGCCAAACGTGACGGTAATAGTCATACCGCCATAAACTGGATAAGATAGTCATAAACTAGTTAAACATACGAGCGAAATAAGCCACACATTAAACTGGACATCAACATAAAGAAGACCCAAAAATGTATAATTTAAACAATCATAATAATAAATTAGAAAAAGGTTCACTTTAATTACCCCCCTCTCCCTTCCCCCCCCCCCCCCAATCCCCAAAAAAATATCACGGTTATGCAAATGTCCCCTATCCTTGGACACAAAATTTCCAACGATAATAGATGTGAAACATATATCAATAAGCGAAATGAATAGCCGAAAAGTGAAATATTCTAAGAAGTAAACAGCTTGTGCTATAGCTTAGAGCTGATGATCATTAAGTGCCGTATGACATACCGTATATATTCCTTAGTCCTTGGTAACATTTGGGGGGTCTCTTGACAAAGACATACTCACACCTGGAGCAGCAATCACAGAGGAAAACGCATGACGTGCTGAGCCATGCAAGACCTATTGGTATCTCACCGCAGTTGTGACGTTCAGTTTATACACACACCGCTGAATTCTGGGCTTGGGGAGGGGAAAGAGCGCTCTGCGATACGGTGTCAGGGGAGATGGTGGTATTTGAACGAGTCGGGGGGAGAGTCACAATACCAACTTTGCTTCAGCACGTGAAAGCTCTGTTCAGGGCTCAGATAAAATTAACGCCATTGCATCGGACTGAAGAGTTAAAGTTCAGTGCTCCAGAGGTTCACCGCCAACCATACATTGTTACAAGATGCGGAGTCATGGACATTTAAGAATCAGTTGAGGAAAGAATTAACGCCGTAATGTAACCACCAGTGAATATAAGATTGTAATACACATAACCATACTAGTTAAAATGACACCATCATCAGTAGTAGTAGTAGTAGTAGTAGTAGTAGTAGTAGTAGTAGTAGTAGTAGTAGTAGTAGTAGTAGTAGTAGTAGTAGTAGTAGTAGTAGTAGTAGTAGTAGTAGTAGTAGTAGTAGTAGTAGTAGTAGTAGTAGTAGTTAAAACAATGTGTATGACACATATAAAACAATAGTAATCAAAGTAGTGGGGGGGGGGGCAGTCGGTAGCAAACGAAGGAATGAAAAGAAATAGCGATGAAAAGAACATCTATCAGTATTCGAACAGGGGAGGAACTTAACTACAATGAGGTAGAAAACAATAAACAGAAACAAGAAGATGAATAGACAATATAATAAATCTCATTCGTAACGAAAGAGTTAAGAAGCATGTTGAACGAACATGGCGGAAATTAATGAACGTGTTTATATCCGCAGCCATGGAAGGGGAGGGGACAAATAAAGATTATAGGATATATTTCTTCTACTTCTTCTTTTTCTTCTTCATCTTCTTCATCTTCATCTTCTTGATTCTTCTTCTTCTTCTTCTTCTTCTTCTTCTTCTTCGTCTTCTTCTTCTTCTTCAGCCTTTTATCTTGTGATAAAGAGTAGGCTCCATGCCATCTCACACAAAATACCTTATTACTTAGTTCATGATTAGATGGACACTACAGCTAGTGTTTTTTACCGGGTGAAATAGACATTCTCACGTCACCCCTCCTTTTCCGTCTTTTACAACATGCATACAAGGCATGTTACTATTCTTTGCTTCCCATATAGGCCCTCGAAATGCATGGGCAAGGACGCACAAGAAAATGTAACAACTGAAAACAATTTCTGCTTTTTTTTTTTAGTCTTCTTCGGAAATCGAACCGCCGGCAGGACGGCTGCTCGTGGAATGAGCTCTTTCGCTGATGTCATGAGCCGGAGCTTGCGTGTCTGGAAATACTGTCTGTGGCAGAAAAGCCAGCAGTTATCATAGGAGGACAGGGACTTGCGTGAGTGGCAAGCACGTGTTCGGACGGTTACATCGATTCATTAATACTCTTTGCCTGGATTAAATGCTTGTTATGAAGCCCAGAATTCACGACTAACGTCATTGTCTTTTGTAATATTCACAAACGGCTGGAAACAAACACTGTTTATAGGTCGTCGCCCTTCCAGACAAGCGCAGTAAATGATATGGAATTTTTATATGATAGAGATTTTTAGAGGAGAGTGTAGTGGTCGACATGGCCGAAAAGGATAAGTGTGCTCGCTCGTGAACTTCCGATGCGCCGATGACAAGGTAGGGATTCAATCCCTACACCGGTATTCAATTGGACTTTAATGTTGACTTCTAGTTCAGAAAGCAATGGCAAAGTATTGAATATAGCATTGTCTAAGACTGCAAAAAACAGACATGTCTAGGCAAATCTTCTGGCCTAGAGAAGCAACATTCATTCATTCATTCATTCATTCAGTAACATGTCCCTTGCAGAACCTCGCTCCCATAACAATCGTCCGAAAAACTTAGAGAAACAACAGGGTAAGATAAACTCTATGGACCAATAAGTGAACTAACAAAGTCAATTAAATTCATACAAGAGACAACATTGCAGCGAAATTTCCAGCGAACGAAATCAAAAGAAGAATGACATTATCTAGACACTTGACCTGATTATGGGGTTGATTGCGGCGTTCTGCAAAGGACACGTAATATTTTAACTAGGTCGTATAGTAACTTTATTTCGGTAAACATAATTAGGAGATATATACAGAGGAATTCGCCTAGCAACATAATGGTCCTGGGTTCGGTACTCGATGACGGCAGGGTTGAGTTTGACGATTAGTTGATTAGTTGGTTGGTTAGTTGGTTTGGGCGGTTAGTTGGTTGGTTGGTTTTTTTGGTTGGTTGGTTGGTTGGTTGGTTGGTTGGTTGGTTAATTGGTTGGTTGATTTGTTGGTTTGGACCGTTAATTGGTTGGTTGATTTGTTGGTTTGGACGGTTAATTGGTTGGTTGATTTGTTGGTTGATTTGTTGGTTTGGGCGGTTAGTTGGTTGGTTGATTGGTTGGTTGATTTGTTGGTTTGGACGGTTAGTTGGTTGGTTGATTGGTTGGTTGATTTGTTAGTTTGGACTGTTAGTTGGTTGGCTGATTGGCTGGTTGATTTGTTGGTTTTGACGGTTAGTTGGTTGGTTGATTGGTTGGTCGATTTGTTGGTTTGGACGGTTAGTTGGTTGGTTGGCTGGTTGCTTGTTTGATTGGTTGGTTGGTTGGTTTTGACGGTTAGTTGGTTGGTTGGTTGGTTCTACAACAGAGACATAACTATGCTAAATCAATAATATCTAATGTTCCTACATCAGAGACATAACTATGCTAAATCAACAATATCTAATGTTCCTACATCAGAGACATAACTATGCTAAATCAACAATATCTAATGTTCCTACATCAGAGACATAACTATGCTAAATCAACAATATATAATGTGTTTCTACAACAGAGACATAACTATGCTAAATCAACAATATCTAATGTGTTTCTACAACAGAGACATTAAAATGTTTTTGCATATCCTTTACAGGACATCGCTGTCAACATCAGCATCTTTCAGCTGATTGTTGATTTCGTGGCAAGATTACGCTCAGTAATTTGCACAACAGAGACATAACTATGCTAAATCAACAATATCTAATGTGTTCATACATCAGAGACATAACTATACTGAATCAACAATATCTAATGTGTTCATACATCAGAGACATAACTATACTGAATCATCAATATCTAATGTGTTCATACATCAGAGACATAACTATACTGAATAACCAATATCAAATGTTCCTACATCAGAGACATAACTATACTGAGTCAACAATATCAAATGTCCCTACATCAGAGACATAACTATACTGAGTCAACAATATCTAATGTGTTCCTACATCAGAGACAACTATGATAAATCAACAATATTTAATGTGTTACTACAGCACTAGTATAGATATAGTGAATTAACAATAGCTAATGTGTTCCTACAGCAGAGATTTAGCTATACAGAAGCAACTATATCTAATGTGTACTTACAACAGAGACACAACTATACTGAATCAACAAAATCTACAGCAGAGACATAGCTAAACTACATCAACAATATCTAATATATTCCTACAAGTGAGACATAACTGGACTGAATCAACAATACCTAATATGTTCCAACATCAGAGATGTAGCTATACCGAATCAGCTATATCTAATGACAACTTTATTCTCGCCATCAGTAAAATTACGTGTCGTGTCTAATAAATTGATAACTACAGTTTAAAAGGTAACGCAGAAGCTTCATTAATGGAAATGGAAATGCAGTAGCGTTGAATGGAACACAAACGCACAAGCATAGCCAGAAATAACAATGTAATCAATGGCGGTAGAAGAGAGGAAATAAAGTAAGAGTGATGGAAAATAACCAGAAAAAAAAAGTAACCTCGTGAATATAGAGAAAAGGAAATGATACAAGCACATTTGAAGAAACCAGTGCAGAGGAATCACTAGTGGGTGCAGAACCTCATAATGTCACCCCCATGGTGACATCTGGGGGATAATTGTGTGACTCTGTGTGTGTGTGTGTGTGTGTGTGTGTGTGTGTGTGTGTGTGTGTGTCTGTGGGTGGGTGTGTGTGGGTGGGTGGGTGTAGGTCTGTGTGTCTGTGTGTATGTCTGTCTGTGTGTGTGCGTGTGTGTGTCTATGTGTGTGTCTGTGTGTGTGTATTTGTGTGTCTATGTGTGTGTCTATGTGTAAGTGTGACAGTGTCTGTTTGTCCGTATGTGTGTGCGTGTGTCTGTTTGTCTGTGTGTATCTATGTTTGTATGCGTGAGTGTGTGTCTATGTGTATGTGTGTGTCTCTGTGTATGTCTGTGTGTATGCATGTATCAGTATGTGTGCCTGCGTGTATGTGTATGTCTTTGTGTGTCTTTGCGTGTGTCTTTGTGTGTGTCGGTGTGTATGTCTGTGTGTGTTCTGTGTATTGTTTGAAAATGACTGTCCTCAATACACTAAGGTTCCCCTAAACGTGTCTTAGTCTCCCCTATAAATAAGAAAAGCAAGACGTAGAGTCCCCTTCTACACGCCTTATGGCGGATTGGGCAAATGGTGTTAGACCCACGTTGTATAGACCAACCGGCACTGGGTGGCTGATGGGGTCAGTATCACCCGGGCCGTCTGAACATCCCAAGACATTTCCATTTACTATGGGTTAGCATGGCTGAATGGATAAGAGCGCTTGTTCTTTAACTTCCGGTGTGCTGATGCCGAGGTATCAGGTTCAACCCCTTCACCTGTCAGTTGGTCTAAACGGTTGATTTCTCGCACTTAACATAGGGACGTAATTTTACAAGTAGCTCTGAAGTCGGAGTGGGTTCGACTGGTGGCGAGGAACACTGATAGTAGGGAAAACTAATCCCCACGCAAAAATCAGTCCAGTGCACTAGACGTAGTAGCACGTGTATGGACTACGCTTGAGTTCAAAGCGAGCCAACAAAACAAAACGACAGCAAAATTGTGCAGGTAGCCATTTTAGGCCGGGCAGACCTTGGAGACGAAGACCATTTTGAAATATCGTCCCGATGATGGCTTCAACCGGTGATCATTGGACATCTAGCCAGTACACATCCACGAGTCCCTGCTATAGACTACATACTCTCATCGCGCGCTCACACACACACACACACACACACACACTCACACTCATGTTATGGGTATTTTCGTATTTGCTTAGGTACAGCTACTGTATTGATATTTTAATTGAGACAATATTTTGCAATGACAACATTTCGACGATATATAATCCCATGGCAGATACGGGAAGTCCCTTAAGACGATTGATCGTCCCATGGCACTTCATCGGTTTAGGGACGTACTACCCCTTTCAGTCCTTCGCGGACCATAATATTCCATTGGTACCTGGCCGTCTTGAGAGACGATAGTTTGTTGCATTGTGCTTCAAATAATGCACAATAACTAACACCCATGGCGGTAGCGAATATGACTGGTCAAACCAATTCGCGCTGTAAATGTTCGCCAACAATGGATGCATGTGAACACATGGTCATTTCCACCATCACCAACCATCTTACGTCTCACACTTAATCGGTTAAAGGACGTAAGACCCCGTTCTCCCTTGGAGCAAGATGGCGGGACATTTCTTTGTCCCGTAAAACGGAACGTGTTTTTTTAAGGAAATGTTTATGGATCAAGTGTGATTTTCGAGGTGAAATGGAGTTCGGACCGTGCAACGGAGTTCGTGCACGCGCGCCCGGACTCCCTTCGGAGTATCATCGGCGCCCGGTGGCGATAGTTAAGCCTAACATGACGACCAGGCGACTGGCAAGGACACAGCGTGGTAAGAGGGCAGGCTCACGCAGAAGGCGATTAAAATGTGACAGATTGGGCATCGGACACGTTCAAGTACTGTACTGGAAATGTGCATCATTTAGTCAACACCGACCCATTCTTGAAAAACTACTCTACGGAAACGATATTGTAGTCTTACAAGAAACACAGCTCGGTGACACAACAATCAATGTCGCGGGTTTCAGGGCTTCTTTAACAGGCGGCACCTCGGACAGGCCATTCTGGTCTGCGACAATATACTGGTGTCTGAGATCGATATGTCCGCCTGGAACAGTGATGCCCTGCAAGTGCAGGCATTAAGAATAATGACGCCAGTGCAGCTAGTAATCGTGAACGTTTATGCGCGAAATGGGAAGGTCGAAGTGTGACAATGGCTGAGTTTGTTCGATATGGATGAAAGGCATATCATCTACTGTGGGGACTTCAATGCCAGAGGCAGTCAATGGGGGAATTGCATCACCAATAGACAGGGAGAAGATCTGGAGGACGCCCTAGCATCTGCTGCCCTAATCTGTCTGAATGATGGGAAGGTCACTAGAATGGCCACTCGACCAGCTGATTCTGACACCGTCATTGACTTGGCTCTGGTGTCGCCCACAATCTCACCAAGGTGCCGGTGGGGCACACTGGGATACCACGATAGTGACCACTACCCTTGTATCATCCTGATCAAGAAAGACGGGGCCATGAGTCAAAGAAACAAGACAAATGCCTTCCCGTACGACAACACTAGTCAAGACGCCATAAGCAAGATCAGAAGAAGAAAACTAACTTCCACCCGCAGGAGACAAGAAAGGTGGTTGCAGCCACCATGGTGGAATGGAGAGGTCGAGAAGGCATGGCTGGGAAAGAGGCAGGCTGTCAAAGACTGGCAAAAAGCCAGAAATGCTAACATGTAGTGAGACTTTACAAACACACTGTGTGTGTGTGTGTGTGTGTGTGTGTGTGTGTGTGTGTGTGTGTGTGTGTGTGTGTGTGTGTGTTTGTGTGTGTATACACAGGGTGTTTGTAAAGTCTCACTACACTTTTTATGTAGAACAGCTGTTTTTTGGAGAGTCTTTCCTCCCAAAACTATTTCCAAGACGATTTTAAATACTGATTGATATCGGTAAATCCCAGAGCCCTGATTTATCAGCAAAACAATTATTAACAATGGGAATAATTCAGTAATGCCTAATTATTTAATATGTTAATGCTTAACACATTAATTGATGAGAACATAATTTATTTAAACTTTAAAACAAAATAAAAATTCATTAGGGCCCATAGTATCTTGCGATGTAGGATAATGTCAGGTCTTAGTCAGATATGACTGAGCTACCGTATGACAGTAAACTGTACTACCTGCTTCTGTAAGCGCCGAATGTTGGCGCCCCAACCCGACACCCCACATTGTGCCAACGGCTTCGGGCGGAAGAGCGCAATTGGGAGGGTACAAGCCTTATCCTGGTGTGAGGAAATGCAACCTAAAGACTAAATGTCATGGCAGGGCAGACCAGGCCCTAAGCCTTGGTTGGTAACTGGTCTAGGATCGAAGCTCCGACAGGCGGGCAGTATATATATATATATATATATATATATATATATATATATATATATATATATATATATATATATATATATATATATATATATATATATACTGTGTTTGTAAAGTCTCACTTCACTTTGTATGTAGAACAATTCTGAAACATGAAGTACGTGAAGAGAAGGTGGGTGCAGGATTAGGCGAATGATCTCCAGATGGGTGTATCGGACGCGGGACATCTTGCTTATGATCGAGAGGTTTTCCGGAAGGTTGCTAGTTAGTTAGTTAGTTAGTCGACAGATCATCATCATTGCACATCGAACCATTCAGTCCATAAGTTCTCGGATCCCCTCCTCAGCAAATCCCGCAGCGTGTAGCGGCTAACGACACCAGTTCTGTTTTGGTTTATCAGTCTTCTTTGGCTTCCTGTGTAGTGTTCTTGTTTGGCCACCCCTCTTTTAATTTGCTGTTCTCGCAATCTGGCCATGGTTGTAGATTCACATTCATCACTTGGTTTTCGCAAAAGGCTTACTTCTCGTAGAGCATTCAGAATGTCAGCCCTGTCCATGGCGCGTCCGCCCTCCACGGTAGCGTTACCTGCGAGCTTGTTAGCCCGCTCATTCCCTTGTACTCCCGCATGCCCTGGCACGAAGATGAAACTAATCTTTGCCAGCCGAGACCGCTCCAGAGACAGCAACCATTCTCTTCGGATCCCCCCCCATCTCTATCCTCTGGAGCATGTTCATTGCGTCGCTAAGGAAACATGCCCTAGTGAATGTCTGTGTCTCGAGCCATGTTATTGCTTTACTTACTGCCATGACTTCCATAGTCAGGCTACTTGTGGTCTCAGCAAAAGCACCAGAGTCCTCCTTCACAATTCTCCCTCCGGCCTGAGCCGTAAAGGCCCATGAGCTTCTCACATGTCGGACGACCAAACCCATATGTGTAAATGACAGCATCACCGTCTAGCGAATTCTCGAAAATCAACGCTTGTACTTCCGCGTCCACAGCTGCCGGGTTTTCTTGTCTGCATTTTCTGTCTAGTTGGATGCAAACTGAAAAGGATGTGCAGAAACCTGTTGGCACTTGTACCCACTCCTCGCCAGGTTCTAAGTCCTCAAGTGAACACACCTGTTGAAGAATGTCTTCGGCTTGACCCATCCACGACCGTCCTCTTTTTAACCTGCTGCCCTTCACCTTCATAATTTCACTATGCAGTGGATGTTGTGTGTTTGCGTTAACTCTGAGGTAGGCGCGAGCTCTGCAGACTTGTATTCTGTCTTCAATGGTTGGAAAATCAAGAAGGTAGCGCATCGCCCTGCATGCTGTATCTCTTGTACATCCAAGAATAATGCGCATAGCTTCATTCTGTATCCTTTCCATCCTTTCTATCTGCTTACGGCTGAGAGTCAGGATTGCCATCGCATACTCAAAACCAGACATGACCAGCCCTTCGTATAGAAGACATAGATGGCGCTGCTCACAGTTTGCTGCCGCCATCACCTGCATCGCAGCCAACCCCCGCTTGTCCTTTGTTATCACCTGGTCTATGTGCTCATTATATATAGGAGCGACGTTCTGCAAAGGACATGCTACTGAATGAATATATATATATATATATATATATATATATATATATATATATATATATAGAGAGAGAGAGAGAGAGAGAGAGAGAGAGAGAGAGAGAGAGACAGACAGACAGACAGACAGACAGACAGACAGACAGACAGACAGACAGAGACACACAGAGAGAGACAGAGAGAGAGAAATATTTAAATAGGTGCAGACGAAATAAAAACGTAGTAAATGGAGGCAGAATTTTACTATAAAATCACAACCATAATTTGAGTCCTACAAAGGCTACCTAAAGTGGAGAGATATATTTGACTCTGGCAGCCTACCTAACAACCTGGGTGTGGTAAGCTAACCGCTGCTAACAGCTAATATATGATACTTACGGTTTCTAGTTTTCCCGCGCTTTACGACTGTGGTCAGGCCCTTCTGCCTCCATCTGTCTGATGTCAACAGAAGCACAAGTCTCTTTATAGCCCCGATCTGCTGACCGGTATCAAGTGCCCATACATCTTTGAGTACTGCAACACGTGCGGCATGCTCCGTCCACGCCCAGAACTTGCAGAAGTTGTCTTTTTCCGACTCTTAATGGAGACG
Source organism: Cepaea hortensis (assembly GCA_963921405.1). NCBI lineage: Eukaryota > Metazoa > Mollusca > Gastropoda > Stylommatophora > Helicidae > Cepaea > Cepaea hortensis. Next base: position 43,922,716 of record OY992894.1, on the reverse strand, counting down.
GATATATCTTGCTGCTGCGTTCTAAATTGAGAAATACGTTACCATAAACTTATCACACGCACAACTATACACATAGTTGATCATTGTTTCGGTAATTTTCGAAAACAAACACTCTTATTTTGGACACACCCTGTTGATACATTGTCAACTCTGTGAAGACCAGAGAAAGAAATGAAAGAAATATCAAACGTGACGGAATAGATATGGAATCCCGGAGGATCGTGGGGGTGGCTAAGAATAAAATACCATTAATTTATTTCAATGTCTAACTAACCAATCGGGAATGGGTTTTTATTTTGCGGCTGTAATTCTCGTCTGATGCAGTTTGTCAGGTAATCTTTGTACAAGAAGCTTACAGTTGCTTTTTTGACAGAGCAGTCAGATCAGGGAAAGAGTAGGATCTTTAGTGCGGGCAGGCAGAGGACACAAATCAGTTTCATCACAACATCACGTGCTGCTGCGCACGTAAGGTCACGACCAAATCATACATCTAGTTGCAAGCTATAAGCTCATTAGGGTTGGGTATACCATTTTTCTCTGTCTTCATATTTCCTGGTCAATTTGCAATATTAGGGGAGAGATTCGTAAAATAATAACATGCAATATCTTCTTTAGGGTTCTTATTTCCCTGACTATTAGCATTCCAGTGAAGCTGGCACAACGTGCGTTCTTCGCTTATTCGGCAGAGTTAAGTATCAGGCCTGAGCATGGTTAAAAACAGGAAAGTGTTGAAAAGCGAAATCTAGTCTTGTTATTGTTGTTGTTTTTTGTATTTTTTGTTTTTGTTTTGTGTGTTGTTGTTGTTTTCTTTTTATTTCAATCTTTCTGTTGAAGTTTATTCACCAGACTAAGTAATTATAAAACACAACAACAATATTAAACGCGCTGTCATATATTCGCAAATAAAAGCTGCAAAGCCACTCATCTAATAACCACGCAAGGTGATGTATTTGTACGTATGTGTGCGTGTATGCGTCTATGTACTTACCTAAACATCACATCTTGGAGATGTATATGTGTGTGCGTGCGTGCATGTGTATGTGTGTTAAGAACCCATAATAAAACACAAGATGACGTAGAATGTTTGCGAACAGAACATGCGTCTTTCATTCTATGGCGACATAATAACGGTCAAACTGTCATTTACTGTCAATATAGTACCTTGCGGTGTATGGCAGAGGGGTCTTTGAGACCTAATGAATTAAGGCCGCCTGGCTAGTGCAGTCGCCGCGAACCGTGCAGGTTAGGATTTTCTTTTTGCACCCGACAGAAAAGAAATCCCACACCTTACCGAAGGATCGAACCCGGGTCTCCCGAATGAGAGTCCGGTGTTCTAGCCACTCGGCCAGCCGTTCCTCCGCATAATAACTTGAATGCTAAACCATTTTATCATCACTGAAGAAGAACAATGTGGCTGTTGAGCTTAAATGTTACAGAAAAGTTACTAGAATATCGTAGCAAAGAAAAAGACAAATGCTGACTTTCTACAGGATCTCAACATTCAAAAAGAACAATGTGGCTGTTGAACTTAAATGTTACAGAAAAGTTACTAGAATATCGTAGCAAAGAAAAAGACAAATACTGATTTTCTACAGGATCTGAATATTCAAGAAAACTGACTCATAAACATCATTCAGTGAAACTAAAATACTGTGAATATATTAAGCATCACAGACCCTTGGAAGGAACACTACTGGAATAAGTAGCTCCTGGATGAAGATGAACTTTTCCACCAGCCCAAAGATAGGCACATGACATTGCAGACACCTTAGGAATGAGGGTGCTTCAGGCAGGAGAAATGGCAAGAGATCGAGAAACTTATCGGCTGACTGTGATGAGATGCTGCAGGCGATTTGGAAGCGGACCTCCTTGCGTTGGTTCCCATACAAAGATATGAGTATCAGTCGTTCAGGAAGCAATCGTAAACTACTAAACATAAACTTGCCAAGAAATCACAAACAGACCCAAAAGAGAGAGAGAGAGAGAGAGAGAGAGAGAGAGAGAGAGAGAGAGGGAGAGAGAGAGAGAGAGAGAGAGAGAGAGAGAGAGAGAGAGAGAGAGAGAGAGAGAGTGAGCCTCACACTGTCCCTGCTAACATGAAAATGGATAGTTATTTGTAAGAAGATTCAAACCCAGAGCAATGAAATGAGGTGTTAGATTGTGGTAGAAATAGTGAATGCATGAACTAAAAGTGACTAAACAGAGAAATCAAGAACAATAAAACAAGCTCTTTATGTATCACTTCTAACAGGACATGAACAATTTATGTTAGCAAATACTGGATCATATAATCAAATACCACAGAATATAATATAAACCAAGGATAGCTCCTATCACATAACCGCCAGACTTCTCTTCTCAAGGCCAAACAGGGTCCTTCAAGTACCAGAATCAAAGCTGAGCAGAGTGTGAATACAACGAATCTTGGCACTTACAACCACAACACTACAAAAATATAAGCTACACAACATAAATCTAAGAGTCTTGACACTAGCAAACACCCAGCAAAGCTCTGACAATAGTCAGCTACTCGGTTTTCGCCTAAGACATAGGCTGTTTACTGATGAACACATGGATAACTCCCCACATCTCTCGTCTCAAGGCGGGCTGGCCACAAAACAGCTATATACACAGGGCCAAAGCGTCCGTCTTCGTGGTTCAACCTGCCAATAAAGGAGCAGAGATTGCTATGTCCTGGACTGGTTTTCCGGTGTTGTCCAGATTTCCTTCTAACATTATAAATCTATACATGCAGAGACTTTGTGCTGTTTCACACACACACACACACACACACACACACACACACACACACACACATATATATATATATATATATATATATATATATATATATATATATATATATATATATATATATATATAAGGGGCGTTCATTTGAAATCCGTTCGTGCCGCAATAGCGTAATAGCGTTCGTTGAACATGATCATGTCATAGCCATGTGATAAGTACTGACCAATGAATAAAAGAGCATGTGCTTATCGTCCTATGATGCATAGGTTCTGTTTCTGACCGCTGAGAAAATGGCCGAGTTGATCCAAAATCCGTTCAAAAAAGCTCAAAGAGCGATGATTCAGTTCCTTTCATTTGAAGGATGTCGACCAGTGGACATTCATCGAAGATTGCAGGCAGCGTACGGTAACAAATGTGTGTCGAAGACAACAGTGACAGGCTGAGCGCGAATGTTTCGGAAAAGACTTCAGTTCACGGCAGAGTCAAGCGCATATTGTTGCAACAGAAAAATAAAAAAACATCGCCAAAATTGATGCAGCAGTACAGATGAACCGTTGTCGAAGCATACGTTTGCTAGCGAAAGAATTTGATGTACAATTCAAAAGGTCGTTCGTAAGAAACTTCAATATCGCAGTGGGTACCACTGGATGTTTACCGGCCACCAAAAAGAGGAACGCATGGGGTGGTGTTAGAAACACTTGCTGCGTTACGGAGTGGAGGGTGATGCATTTCTCTTCCGCATAGTGGCAGGCGATGAATCACGGTGTCACCACTTTGAGCCGAGCAGCAAAAGAGAGAGAATTCAATGGAAGCATGCTGGATCACCAAAAGCCAAAAAAAAAATACAAGTTGCAGGTTTCCACTGGTAAGGTTATGCTGAGCGAAGTTTTTATTAAAACCATGAAGTGCTATTGTTGGCCGACTTTAAAGAACCTGGTATCAACATCAACTCTACCCACTACTTGCAAACACTAGACAAGCTGCAAAAAGCCATCAAGAATAAACCACCTGGCATGCTTTCTCGCGGTGTGATTTTGTTGCACGTTAATGCTCGTCCGCATGTCGCAAAGATTGTGAAGGAAGCATTAGCAAAGAAGAAGTGGGAAATTCTGCAACATCCAGCCTATAGTCCTGATTTGTCACCATGTGATTTTCATTTGTTCGGACCTCTAAAAGAAAGCTCTCAAGGGGCAACGATTTCACACAGATGCAGACATAATGAACGCGGTAAACACTTGGTTCAGTGAGCAACCACAATCTTTTTTTTAAAGACGGCATTGGCCGTCTACCTAAGCAATGGGATGCTTGCCTGAATGCCTACGGCGACTTCTTCTACCACACCTGTTAATGTTTCTTTCATGCTTTTGTAATAAAGCCATTGGAACGGGTTTCAAATGAACGTCCCTAATATATGTATGTATGTATGTATGTGTGTGTATATATATATATATATATATATATATATATATATATATATATATATATATATATATATATATATATATATATATATATATATATATATATATACCGACCCTATATCAGGTGGTTCTTTTCTAGCATCAAACATCCGCCTATTCCTGTCGATGATGCGTCTACCCTTCGTGTACCCATCCCTCATGGTCCCTATATATTTAAAACACCTGTATGCTATCCCTAACCCTGGGCCAGTGATGTCGTTAGCACTGTTTTGAACTGACTTAACATTCCTATCTATCTCTTGCACCATTACACAGGATTCTCTATTTAGCTTGCCCTCTTTACAAAATCCTGGCCAATATAACTGGCACACTGCTCTCTGCTGCGTACGCATTATTCCTATGTGCCCTGCACATGAAATATCCTGAGCTGTTCTTATATATCGGTCTCTATGCTCTAAAGGTACCCGACCTTGGTTGCTTATAGTCTTGTGATCTGACACATCGTTAGTGAAACTATTATTTGTCCCTTCAAAGCCACCCCTCTCGTTCGTTAATCGCTTATGTTCTGGATTACCATATATCTGACAATCATTTTCAAGAGTGTTGTCTCGTCTTTGACAGTCACTAGGGCTTTTCTTGGGATCAGTCTTCTCTTTTTCAGCGGTGCTATCATGCGTCCCTGTTTTGTTGTCACCTTCAAGTGCCTCTTATTCTTCAACTATAATCTCTAATCTAGGTTTTCTTCTGGTAACTACCTCGTTACTGCTTAAACCATATGTACATTCTTTAACCCGTGGCACGTTTCCAATGATCAGATCTGCCACTGGTGAGTCTAGAACACACACTGTCACTCTTCCTGTGATATAAGGTGTCGTCACTGTGATCGCGACCAATGGGTAAAATTCTACTGTACCATTAAACGTTATACATCTAACCTTTTACCCTGTGTAAGCCGAGGGATGTACTAGACTTTTTCTATCCCCGATGGTCGTACAACCGGAATCCCTAAGTGTCATTGCTTCACTATCATTAACAAACCCATGATGCCGCTTCAAACTTCCTCCTGCATGCACTGCTGATCCTGCTTGAAATGGGTGACCGCACATTAAGACAGGCTCACTGTCTTTATCAAAAAGAGGTTTGCATCCACTACAACTCTCATTATTGATTGTCTCAATTACTTGCGCTGTATTAGAGTGCTCAGTCTCCCCTATCGTACATTGATAGCGGAAGTGCCCGGTCCCTCCACATTTGAAACAAATAATGTCCTTCCTCCTATTATTTGTTGGCCCACTGGATGGTTGTACATCACACTGTGCTGCCTTGTGTCTCCAGCTCCCACAATTCCAACATCCAGCATAACCATTCGGACGTCTCTTAAAATTTCCCCTATGGTCTGGGTAACGTCCTGATCTGCCAAATGGTTGCCATGGAAACCATTGTCTTGAGGTCCTTGTTGCTCATACCTCTGTGTTAAGTCTACACTTTTCAATCTTGGTCTGATTCCAGGATTCTGATCCTGTTTAGTATACGCTGCACACACTATTTCCTCATCCATTTGTCTGTCAATAGAACTGTTTGGATGTGCAGTCATGTAATTTTGCCCTAACTGGGACATTGTGTCTATGTCCTTTGGTTTACGTTCTTGAAAGAAAGCCACTAAGTGTGCATTACATGACGATAATATCTTGTCTCTTAGCATCAAATCCACTAATCAATTAACATCTTTTCCAACGTCTGCAAGCTCCATCCATATATTAAATGTGTTCTTCACTGTATTGACAAAATCTGTCAAATCCTGATTTGTCTCTGGCACTAATTGTCTGAACTGTGTTCTTTATCCATGCTCAGTTAGGTTGAACTTTGTAAGCAAGCGTTGACGTAGAATAGTATAATTATTTCTTTCTCCCACAGACTAATGTCTCTGAACTCATTATCCTCTGTAAGCTACGAGCTCACATTAAACATAATGACAACAATGTCTATATTGCAACGTGTTCCTTGACCGGACGTAGCCTCCATTAACCTCTCTGACACAAGCTCTTTTGCAACAGACTGAAATTGGTCGTTGTCTAGATCCTACTGTTCCATCTATATCACATGTAAATTGAACATGGTATCTAGGGCCTTTCTCGTCAGTTACTCACTCAGCCTCATAGCATATTCTCCTTCTAGAATGCCTAAAGCCTTAACAGAAGCTTCACATCTGTCTAGATAAGCTTGAAGATTGTCCCGGTCCGTAAAATATGGCAATTTCAATCGTTGTGACGACTGCGAAAATCTTCTGACTTCCTCACTTTGCCCCTTAGATGCTAGTTCTAATTTTCGGAGTGCAATCTCCGTTTCCATCTGACACTTAATCTTCTCTTTCTCAATTTTCACCGCATTTGTTTGTTTTAACTTTTCAAGTTCTAGTTTCATTAAATTGACCTGTGTCTCTTTCTCTTCCTGTAGCCGCTTAGCTTCAGCTAACTTTTCTTCCTGTAGACGTTGGGCTTCAGCTAACTTTTCTTCCTCTAGGCGTTATGCTTCAGCTAACTTTTCATCATGTAGGCGTTGGGCTTCAGCTAACTTTTCTTCCTGTAGGCGTTTGTTTTCCAGTTCAATCTGTCTTTCTTCTCTCTCAGCCTGTCTTTGATCTCTTTCCCATTGATTATATTCTTTCACTTTTGCTTCTGCAAATTCCTGCAAATCTTTGCCCTTCAGGCCTAACCGTTCCCCTGCTCCAATATATTCCATTACAGTAGGCATCTTGTAATTGTGGACACTTAGCAGTCCGACAGTCAACTATAATATAAAGACCCTGCTGCTTGTCTTAGTGCACCTTTCCTAAGTAAACCACCACTCCCTCTATAAGTAAATTTGTAGTACTGATAATATCACACTGTACTCACACAGTCCCTCTGTAAGCACTTGGTAGTGAGGGGGTATTACCTATACTCCCTCGAATCTATAACAAATAGTTTTAGAAATTTTCTGGAAATAGTGTTTATATATATATATATATATATATATATATATATATATATATATATATATATATATATATATATATATATATATATATATACACGAATGAATGATACACAATAAGTTATGTCTATAAACGCTACACGCATAGGCTAGTGACACACACACACACACACACACACACACACACACACACACACACACACAACTGACATCGACAATCCCATGTAAGAGAAAATTTAGTGCGCATACCAAAAAAAAAAAAAACCATCTAGATATGAGATTTTTAACGTGAGAATTACAATAATACCATATATCCGAATAGACCAAATATTATATGTAAATATAATGAAAAGAAGAAGAAGTAAACTCCAGTCACTAATATACACAGATTTGACGCAAGACACCACGGCTCTGGATATTGTTCAGGGCACGCAATGAAAACGCACGACCACGCTAACTTCTTAGAGTATTCCTTAATAAATATCTTAAGCGCAAGAAAGAACAACGTTTTGCCAAGCCTACCCTGATTCAGATAGAAATCGCAAAAATGGCTATCAACTATACACATGCAATAACACACAAATCAACAGATTACGCACATTAACGACACTGAAAAACGAATGAAGGGCACAACCAACAAAACAGTCGGCAGACAACAGTGTGGCAATTCTCAAAAATATTTAAGTGTATTTAGTAGTTTACGTGAAGAAACCCCCGAACTGATCCGATAGGGCTGTCTCGAGTGATGGTAGGGACTTCTATTGTCCAAAAAGAAACAACCCCGTCCGTCCTAGTTGATGTTTTTGAAGTGGCCACGACGCTCGATCCCAAAGACAAATTATTGTTTTGATGCGTTGTTACTTTTTCCTTGACATGGTGATAACGAGTCCCGACTGTCGGAGAAGTTGAAGATGATGGTAATTGTCCGAACGCCTTGTCTCTACACAGTCCGTAACGTTTTTGTAACCCTCCATGCGGAGCTGGAACCTGATTGTATGATGTATGTTATGGCTCCTGTTCTGCTAGAACTATAGGGTTTTCGATGCGTTTTGGGGAGACGATAATAACTTTCCTGTCACTGAATGTTTATCTGCTTGATCGCTATCACCTTGAAGTGATGGTACGGATTCATGTTTGTCGACAATGTTAAACAAAAAATGACAACGAATGTCCAGCGCTTTAAATCTGTTTAGCAAGTCCTTTTTGGCAGAGAAATACGACCACTCTTGCGGTGACGACACCTGATAGTTTGTTACCACATGTTTGTTGCCAACTGACTGGATGATGATGACACACGAACATAGACGTTTCACCAGACACTAAAACACAAAAATTCGCAATTTTCCCCGTCCTCCAGCTGACTAAAGCACTCAGGTCACAATGTCAACTTCCTTTGTATAAAAACCTGACTCATCTATCAATCGTAGTGGAAATTTCCTCCGTAAAATTCCCTTGTACACAGCCTTGACCGCCAAGGTCACCTCAGTTTCTCTTTGTAAAAAGTAACAAGAACTGAATCTAGCTGTGATCTGAAGTAATGTTCCCCTTTTTTCATCAACTAATGGAAAATTTTCTTTATACACAAACACTCTCTGTCCTACCACCGTCTTTCATTCCTCTTCGGAGGACCAACTATTGTCACTTCTGTGTGTTCCACACTTTCTCATGTATCTCCCCTCCCCGGGCGAGTTTCCAAACATGTATTTCTCCAGTACCTGACCGTTGGCGCACCCCCTGTCTGTTTACTCGTTGAATCACCTCTCGACCTGTGAATACACCGTGCGACTGTCCTCGCCACACACACACACTTTTTTAGCGACTGCTGTCCCGCTGCTATCGTAAATAGCGCCGACTTTCTGTCCACACGACTTTTTACTCTGCCGCCGTTTTGTCTGCTAGACAGTTCTCTCACAGGCGCAAACCTTGCCTCTGTACCTCTACCTGACCTCCCGTGAACTGTGTGTTAATTATCCGACACTTTTGAAACGGGCCGCGTTCTGGATATGGTGATAATTCGTCGTGATACAATTCTGGGCGCCCGACTAATGTCTCTGAACTCATTATCCTCTGTAAGCTACGAGCTCACATTAAACATAATGACAACAATGTCTATATTGCAACGTGTTCCTTGACCGGACGTAGCCTCCATTAACCTCTCTGACACAAGCTCTTTTGCAACAGACTGAAATTGGTCGTTGTCTAGATACTACTGTTCCATCTATATCACTGCAGAGTGGAAGCTGAGCTCGCCACCTGTCTCACACCCCAAGTCACCACTGCAGCACACATCCACCAGTCAGTGAACAAGATTGAGATTGCGCACATAATATCTCTTTAATGATGAATTAACATGGAAACACACAACATATATAAATCCAGTAACAGAACTTCGCGAACATATCCTCATCACAACCTAACACTCGAATAACATTGCCTTCTCCAGGCCTACTTAATCTCATCCACCACAACAGTTGACTATCCACTTTTCCCGGCCCGAACTCACTCGATCCAACCCACACTGGGTCTAAGCCTCAACCGAACTATCCGAACCTCTCTGGGTCTACGCTTCAACTGCCCATTCAGTCCAAACTGTCTGCCTCACAACACTCCTCGCCAGCCCAAGCTGTCTCTCTCTCTCAACCACACTAGCGGGCTGAAACCTCCTTCACACCCCCTTAACTCACTGTCTCCAACCTTCCCCGACTGTCTTCTCATTTGCCCCCTCCGAGGACCTACTACACAGCCCCATTTTACCTCCGTCTATTATTTCTCAGGGCCGGTGATGTTAATGAACCCAGGCATGTTATATATATATATATATATATATATATATATATATATATATATATATATATATATATATATATATATATATATATATATATATAGGTGTTTGACTATCAAATATGATATATGATGATGATAATCCTGTATTTTATCCAGTGAGGCTTGAAAGTTTTCAGCCGTGAGTTCTGAGATGGCTTGCACGGCCTATTTTGGCTTGAAATGCTCTTTGACAGTGTGAGCAAAGAATGCTTGACGCTTCTAGAGGAGGATCTCTAGTAGGAGTTATGTTTTTTTTGGGGTGGTGGTGGTGGGGGGGGGGGGGGTGTCCAGTATTTCTTTCTACAGCTCTTCCAGTCCTATTTGCTTCGCAAGAACTACACCCTTGTGTATCGATGCACGCCAAGAATTTCAGTTTTTGGCACCAGTATATAGTGTGTGTGTTTGTGTGTGTTTGTAAATGTAGTTTGCGTGATTGTGATTTATTTCTGTACGATGTACTGCATCACAGTCTTTGCCATAATCTATCAAGCATATCTATATATCTAGTCAAGAGAATCGACTTCATTGCACCGGGTTTTCGCACTGCGGTCTGCCGAAAACGTCGCACTAAAGCACTAACTCCGTAGCTCCAGCGACGACCCCCAGATGTCTCCGAGAAAAATGCATTCGTGAACCGAAAGACGTAGCCCGAAATCGAACCCACAACCTTCGGACCGTGAAGCAGACGGCTTGACCACTTCGCCACCGAGATATCTGACACTGCGATACACATGTGTAAACCGCAACCATGTAAACACCACGACACAATGGTTTCTGTAAAACTGCTGTGTCAACATCGGCAGTAGAACATACGAATGTGTGTTATGTTTATTAATCTTTGAGATTCATTACGTTGCTTTCAAATAAAAATGGTGCACGTCTTATGTAGGACATTGCCATGAGCGCCTGGTTGATTATCTATTCTGAAGTAATCTTAAAGTTGATGGCCAAAAGACAACAACAGAGTAAACATGACAAACAAGAATATGCTAAGATAAATAAATATACAAAATTCAAGATTGGTGAATTAGCCATGTGCACATGTGGATTGGCATTCATTTCCATTTTTCATCGGCGCCGATGACAGCAGAGCACATACTCCAAGACTGTCTTGAATACGACATATTTAGGCAAACCCTCTGGCCTAGAGAAACAACAGTGGAAGATAAACTCTAACAAAAACATACAGTTAAATTCAAAACAAGACAACATTGCAGTTATAGACATATTTCAAGCGAACTAAAGAAGAAGAAGAAGAAGAAGAAGAAGAAGAAGAAGAAGAAGAAGAAGAAGAAGAAGAAGAAGAAGAAGAAGAAGAAGAAGAAGAAGAAGAAGAAGAAGAAGAAGAAGAAGAAGAAGAAGAAGAAGAAGAAGAAGAAGAAGAAGAAGAAGAAGAAGAAGAAGAAGAAGAAGAAGAAGAAGAAGAAGAAGAAGAAGAAGAAGAAGAAGAAGAAGAAGAAGAAGAAGAAGAAGAAGAAGAAGAAGAAGAAGAAGAAGAAGAAGAAGAAGAAGAAGAAGAAGAAGAAGAAGAAGAAGAAGAAGAAGAAGAAGAAGAAGAAGAAGAAGAAGAAGAAGAAGAAGACAACAGTAAAAATACCACATTAATGCACAAAAGAATTCAAGAATTTACTAAGTAAACGAAAAAATTTTAAAGTTACATCAACAGGCTGCCTAAAAACAAGAGATGGAAAATCATACTATAAAAGGATCAAATTTTACAAGTATGATAAGATTATGTGAAAAACGGTTATGATGATAACTGAGAAGAACAGTATGATGTTCGAAATCATAGTGAAGGTCCGTAATTTTTTAAGATGAAGGTTCGGAATGTTCTTAACCATATGAAAACTGGCAAGATCCCCGGTTCAGACAACAGCACAACAGAAATGATTAATGCTTAGAAGAATATGAAATAGATCAAGTCACCAAACTGCTGAACACAATATATGATACTGGGGATAGACCTCCTGAATTATGTAATTCTGTATTTATTGCAATTCTAAAGAAATCAGGAGCCTTAGAATGTGATCAACATCGTACAATAAGTATAATGAGGTACATCACGAAGATTTTGTTAAGAATTATCATGCAAAGAGTTAAGAAAACAAAATACAACCTGAAATATAGGAGAAGAATAATGTGGGTTTGTGGAAGGCAAGGGTATACAGTAAATGCTGTGTATATTCTGAGAACAGTAATTGAACGTTCAATAGAAGTAAACAAAGATCTACATCTTTGTTTTATTGACTATACAAAGGCTTTCAACAAAGTAAGACATGTCAACGTTATAGAGATGCTTGCTGTGACAAAATGGATTAGATTCCGTCAGTCCTCTGCATTATTTCCCTTTGGTCGGAATAAGACGGGTTGGTCTCCCTTGAAATTGGGACCATAGCTAGGGGACACCCCGGCTAAATTAGTCTCTGACGTCATAGTCGGGTAAGTTAGAGAAGAATGTAGATCCTTCTAGAACGGAATAGGCGATGTGCGTACGTGATGTTTGCGCTGTCACGTTGAACCACAATTACATGGGGAACCCGTGATTCTGAATTTCTCCGGGATCCATGGGATTCTTAAGACACGAGAAGTAATTGTGAGGGCGCATTTAGCTCTCCGACATCAGTCGTCAGTCGGACATCGTCGAATGCTGCCACAGTTACTTACTGCAAGAGTTTGATGTCTGTTGTCGTGGCCAGAGCGAGACATCTGCAGTGAAGTGATGTGATCCCGATATTTAAGGTAAAGCAGTAATAAGTTATCAATTAACTGTTATTCTTAAATAAACGCCGGCAGTCGAAATACTTTTAATCACCGACCAAAATAATTGTCTCCGCGAAGCACATAACGTGTCCGCCGTCTGTCTGCATTTCTAATTAGCTGCTATAGATCGGCTAGGAATATTTAGGTCAGATATATTTGTTAGCTACAGGTTGTGTGTGTTAACCAGCAGGCCTGTGTAATTTGTTCCATCTGATTAGATGGGTACATCTGATGTTAGTGGAGCTGTTAGAATTTAATGATGGTAGATTACAAGTATATGCATTGTTAGTAAATTTTACGATGATGTTATCACTGCTATGTGTAAGATTTGGGTTTACCAACGTTGAGGCAAGTGTGTTAATAATCTTGTTGAGTAAATACATTCTTAGGATGGTGAGGCATGTTGACACTAGTTACATTGTGTAAGGCTTAAGGCAGTCATAGTGATAAGCTATTAGCTTTAGCTAGCCAGCAATGGGTTGTTTGCTTAGCTAGTAAATGCTATAATGTAGGCCTTATGTAAGTGGTGTGTATTCATTCCTGGACTCAAGGTGATTGTATTTCCATTGGGATAGGAAGGTAAGTATTTGCTATGTTAGGATGCCAGTGCTATTCCACCTCTATGTAGATATGTTTTGTATGTACATGATAGAGGTAGTTAGGAATTGCTTGTGGATTTCTGATGTCACTGCTTGTTTATATGCCCGCCCGCCGGAGCGACTAGGCATGCCCAATCGTGCGTAGGTGTGCCCGACCGACTAGTTATTTGGCCTGCCGGACCGACTGATTATTAGGCTTGTCCGATCAACCGTTATATTGCTTGTCCGACCAACGCGATTGTTGGTAACCGAGTGTTGAATTTGAATACTTGCCCGAGAGCGATGCGGCGCTCTGTAATCAAGGCCGTTGAGCTAATGTAGAGCTGAGCTTCGAACAGAATCTTGTCTATCTCTACTGCTCTTCTCTTCGATAAACCTGATTCGGTTAGTGTAATAACTTATTCAGTGAAGTGAGGAAGTAGTAGTGACCTCGGTTCTAATTGGGCAGAATTTGTGAGACTGGAGATTGAGGGGATGAGGGGCTGGAGGCCACTCTAAAAGGGATGACGCGGCCTAACTCGCCACGGGACCAAGGTGCTCTTAGCCCACAGCAGCTGTTGGAAAGTGTTCTCGGTGGATGGCCACCATAGCTGTGCTAGACCGGCACAGACTTGACCGACATAGATGAAGGTCACTGAATAAAGGTCAAACCATGTTCTGGGACGGAGATCCCAGAACAGAAACTATGGCTGTGTTATGAGTATGTTAGTTAAGTTTAACAATTCATGATTTATAATTTGTTGATACTATATTAATGAATTATAAGGTATATAATTTATTAATGTTATATAGTTATTAATGAGTTATGTTTAATTAATTGATCAATGGGTTAAGTGATTGATTAATTGTTGAGTTATGTATGTGAGGAGAATATGTCCGGCTGGGCACCTCCTAGATAATGTAACCGCTACACTGAAAGATAAGTAGGTGTATTTTATGGTTGTGGTTGGTGAAGAAACAGGAGTGGATTAACACCAGGTAGGGGCTACTTTGACAGAGTCAAACAATATACTCTGGTGCTCTAGGGCTATCTGTGGCCCAGAGAAGTTACTGGAATATACACTTTCTCTTGCACTCTCATGCCTGTACATTGTAGTAAAGGGTTGATCTTTGATGATGATCAAATGTATAACATATATGTGATATGTATATTACGCTGAGGCATGAGTCATTGTTGAGATGCAGTGTAGTCCTTGTTGTAGTTGAGTACTCACACCACCCTCCATGTTTCAGGATCTGTTATAGATATATATACGATGGAGATTCGTGAGTTGGACCATGAACTCAACGGGACCTGCTCGTTCCAGTGCCGATCAAGATGATGTTTGAGGCATTACTGGGAGCGGTCATCTGAATCTTCCAAAGTCAATATTGGAAAGAACTGAGTTGAGAATAGCTCGGTAGGTCTATGCTGAGACCGCCGCAACGAGTCCGACGAAGATAAAGTCAACCGATCCAGGTAGGGTCCAAGACTGAAGCGTCTATTGATTCCCGCCAGTAAGGTACTGGTACAGTTCTAACTCAGGGAGGTCCTTGGTACTTTCAAGGCAATGAATTTCAATTGTGTTGAGATGAGTGATCTATGTTTACCAGTCACAATGGCCTGTTTATTATGCTTCCGGCCCGGCTGGGTCGTCATGGGACACATTGTATAACTTCATTTAACTATGGTTTGAATCTACAGTTGTGATCCTTACTGAAGCCGAAACTTGGTCAAGTGACCTAAACAGTGAGTGACGAGTCTTAGAAACACCGGAGTGACATTCTTGGTTGGGTAGGGATCTACCCAATTCCTAGGTGTTGGTGGACAAAGACATTGTAGGCTGTGAAGGTAGTTGATGCCTATAGAACTGTTTACGATAGTGACATGTGAATATGATTGAGTTCTTACATTCACCTGTTGGATCATGCAATGGTGACATTGTGATAATATGGAGCCAGCGCTCCAGTTATAGGTTGCTGATCAGTGTTTCCCATTAACTTGAGAGACAGAAGAGCAACCAGGCTCTTATATATTAGGGTATTGTGCTACAGTACTTTTCTTCAGTGGGGGACAGCTAGGATTCTAGGGTCGACCCAGACGTCATCAGCGGAGTGGAACTTGTGATTTATTACGTCATCGAGGGATGATCCTCGAACTTGGAAGTGTCTATCAGGCATTAGTTCTACGCCTGACTAGTCCGAGATCTTGCTCACAGTGGGAGGAGAGAACATTGGAAGGATCTATGCCTTGGAGTTCCTTTACTCTGGAGGTTCCTCGGGTGAGTCGTTAACTACGACGGGACAACCTCACGAACTGAAGTCACATGCTCTGTGATGAAGGCGGATCATCAGGAGATCTTCTCGTGTACATAGTGTCTTCTATCCAGGCTGTCAGCCAATCTTCTCTGAGTTACAGTTGACGTATTTAGAAATTAAATTTTGCTTTGTTAGCCATGGCTTTGTGTATTAGTATGACTGTTGTCTTGTCCGAGCCCCCTGTGGGTAGAAATCCATAAGTGGGGAGGGGAGGGTCAGATGTCCCGGCTTGTGTGGGGCCTTGTAGATGTAAAGTCCTATTGGGATGGTCGGAGCAAAGGCTGGGGATATTAACTATAGTAACATACCTGTCCAAGCCCCGGGAGTCTTGTTACTATTCATCTATTCATCTTGTATAATACACCATATTGTGATATAGTTAGATACCAGAGTTGTGTCATGAGTTCAGGACGAGGTTTGAAAGGGGTAATGTCCCTTGGTTGAAAGTGAGGGAGATAGGGATCCACGGGCTGCAGGGGTTTTGTGGACTGAGGTCACCTATGTCCCAGGGCTGAAGATATCCCGTTGTTACAGTGTGATAGCAGGTTCCCCTCACCCCAGGGACTGTTGTGACATTATTTGGTTACGATTTTGACGGAAAAGACATTAGACTTGTGATAAACATATACTGGAAACACCAAACTGCCATAAGGATTTATAATGAAGTAGATCAATATCAGCCTATTAAGAGAGGTGTGAGGCAGGGATGTGTAACGTCTCCAGATCTGTTTTCCTTGTACAGTGACAATATTTTTCAGAAATGTACAAGATATGAAAGGAATCATCATTAGATGAAGAAACATCATTAACATTAGATCTGCAGATAATACAGTATTGATTGCAGACAATGAGCAGGATCCGCAACATAGAGTAGATGCGGTGAACACCTAGGGTTAGAATTAAATTGTAAGAAGACACAGATTATGGTCGTCACTAGGAAGAACGAAATACCACAATGTAGTATACAAGTAAATGGGAATATTCTTAAACAAGTGAATCGATACAATTATCTCGGAACAGTCATACCATCTGATGGGAGATGCCTTGAAGAGATTAGAACAAGAATACCCATGGCGAAGGTAGCATTTCGGAAGATGAAAAACATACTGACCAATAAAGCATACGTCAATTTCTACAAGAAAAAGAGTGTTAAGGTGCTACATTGTTCCTGTACTTGCGTATGGATGTGAAGCGTGGATAATGATCAGTCAAGCTGAAAAACATCTGATGGCTGTGGAAATGTGGTTTCTGAGGAGAATTCACAGAATACCATGGACAGACAGAAAATCCTATGACCAAGTACTACAAGAAACAACTGAAAATCATAAACTTCCAATGACCAAGTCCTACAAGAAAAATAAATTAAATTCATAAATTGATTAGAGAAATTAGAAGTACACATTCAAACTTTTTTTTGGGGTGGTGTTGGCGTCGGCGGCGGCGGCGGCGGTTGCGGGTGTGTGTGTGTGTGTGTGTGTGTGTGTGTGTGTGTGTGTGTGTATGTGTGTGTGTGTGTGTGTGTGTGTGATATATATATATATATATATATATATATATATATATATATATATATATATATATATATATATATATATATATATATACCACATCTTGAACTGGAGTTTTACCTGGACAAATCAGGTTATCATTTGATTGATTTATTCTAATTATCTTTGGTTTTCGTCTGTAATATTTTAAGATTAGTTTTAATGATCTCTCATTGAGTGTGCTTAATTTATTTTGCATCTGGACCTACGGGTAGTGGATGGAGAGCAACGTCATTGTCAGTGTCCTGGATAGTGTGAGAAAGAACACAGGGCAAGAACCGGACATAGAGCATCGTTAGAATATTATTGCTTTCGACAGAACCGATCTACCATTGATATGATATTCTCATTGCGACAAATGCAAGAAAAATGCCGTGAACAGAATCAGCCACTGTTTATTGCCTTCATCGACCTTACAAAGGCATTTGATTTGGTCAGTCGTGAGGGTCTGTTCAAGGCACTAAAGAAGATTGGCTGCCCACCAACTCTTCTGTCCATTGTGGAATCGTTCGACACAGGCATGAAGGGTATAATCAAATTTGATGGTGCAACTTCTGAAGAGTTTGAAATCAAGAGTGGAGTTAACCAAGGTTGTGTACTAGCTCCCACCCTCTTTGGAATATACTTTTCACTTCTACTGAAATATGCCTTTCGTGATCAGGACGGTGGTATATACATTCACTCACGCTCAGATGGTGGCCTCTACAATGCTCAGATATTGAAGGCCAAGACCAAAATTAGGAGGGTACTGATCAGAGAGTTGCTTTTTGCAGTTGATGCTGCAGTTACGACCCACTCTGAGGAAGAATTGCAATGTCTACTATCTGCATTCTCCAATGCTTGTTCTGAATTTGGTTTAACAATTAGCAAAAAGAAGACACAGATTATGTCACAAGGTGCACATGGGGTACCATCAATCTTTATTGACGACCATTTTACATATCTAGGAACAGTGGTAAATAGCAAAGTATCCCTAGATCAGGAAATCAACATCAGGATTGGTAAGGCAGCAACAACAATAAACAGGTTAAGGAAAAGAGTCTGGGAGACCAGGAAGCTTACTGCCAAAACAAAAGTCCTTGTCTATCAAGCCTGTGTCCTTAGTACTCTTCTTTATGGCAGTGAAACCTGGACAACTTACTCACACCAAGAGAAACGTTTAAACAGCTTTCATATGCGGTGTCTGCGAAGACTTCTTGGTATTAAGTGGCAAGACAAAATCACAAATACTGATGTATTGGAAAGATCAGGTTGTGTGACGGTTTATTCCATGCTCAGTCTTCGTAGACTTAGACGGATAGGACATTTTAGGAGAATGGATGATGGTAGAATACCAAAGGACATTTTTTTTGGGTGAATTACAGATGGGTAAGAGATCTCAGGGTCGGCCTCTACTACGATACAAAGATGTGTGTAAGCGGGACATGATTGATACAGGCATTGATAATGCACATTGGGAGCAAGTCGCCGCTGAACGTGTTGCATGGAGGGTAAACATCAGAAATGGAATAAAGACAAAGGAGAAAATTATTGCAGATAAGTCACACATCGAGCGTGTGAGACGTAAGATGGTGCATGATGGTGGAAATGACCACGTGTTCCCATGCACCCACTGTGAACGGAAATTTACATCGCGAAATGGCTTTATCAGTCACATTCGCTACCGCCATAGGTGAAAGTTATTATGCCTTTTTAAAGCACAATCTATCGTCTGTCAAGACGGCAAGGTGCCAATGGGGAGAGTAGGACATGAACTTCATACCGAGTGGGAGACAAGACATAGGGTTAGAGACTGGACACGTCCTTGAGTGACAGGCCAACCATGTACTTAACGACCCGAGACGTCAGGCGTCAACAGACGGGTGAAGGACAGAAAGACACCAGAATACCAAGACACCCGACGTGGCACGGACGACACGTGGGTCAAGTACCACGTGACCACAGACCAAGGCAAGAGAGATCAGACGGACTTTGACTGTGGTTGAGAGAGGAGTGTTGTGGGGGTTACCTGTTTGAGAGAGTGTGCTGAATGCCTCATGCTAGAGATTTACTATTATTGTGAGAGTGTCTATAGGAGACAGCCTGTGCGCTGATATTCAAAGGAATTGTGATACTAGAGCGCATGAGTGCTTGGCTGGTTAACGTTCATGTGATTTAATAGTTTATCAGAGCGTGATTATGACTTATGTCAATGAATATTATGCTTAATAAATTGCCTAAGATAATCCAGTTTTGACGACTCATTTGCATATTATGTATTATACAAACTTGTCACGTCTTTGTGACGAGATATAACTATTTGAGACGGTGACAGGTAAATGGGGGATATCGTGCTTTTGGATGAAAACCCAAGACAGTAGATTGACAATTTAAATAGAAAATTTAAACCGTTTCGGCGAAACCCCAAGTCAAATAACAACATTTTTGACTGCTCTTGGCTTCGCCAAGTAAAATTATAAAAACGTGACTCAGAGAATCGACGATACGACACACTTTAACACGACAGAAATTATTCAATTAAATTTCTAGAAACAAAAACATTTGACGTATGTACAGAATGTAAACAACTCATATAATTACTATATACTATAATTAACATTACTCCTTTCTCAACAGGGTGTATGACATTAGACTGCCATAACCATCAACAGATACTAATATTTTCTTTTCTTGCGACAGAGAGTGTGTATTTCAATGTATACCTACTGATGTCACCAGCAGAAACTGGGTGCAGTCGCCATCAAGACCAGTAGCGCAGGACCTAAAAATTCCAGATAAGCTAAGTACTTTATTTGGTGATTATTGTTTACAGTAGGCACTTTCTTTTTACCATATTTTGTATCCACAGTTATAACCCCATAAGAATTTAATTAAGGGGAAGTAATAATTTGTACATTTTGTTATCAGTGTGAATTTAAATTGTATACATGTCTACACTAAAAGAAATCATTCCAGATGGGAAGGAACTAGGTTATAGTGGTGATAAATTAGCAGAATGGACAGAAAAGAAATTTAAAAAATATTCTGATAGACAAGAGAGATTACTAGAACGCCAACAAAAAAAAGGAAGAATTAGAAGCAGCTACCAAACTAAAGGAATTAGAATTAGCAGAAGCAAACACTAAATTAAAGGAATTAGAACTAATAGAAACTACTACCGCAGAAGTCGGATGTTTCGGTCTAACGCAAGAACGCAGCTGTGCTGTACACAGGCACAACGCAATCACGTCCGAAAAAAACTCCGGATGAACGCAGAAGAAGAAGAAGAAGAAGAAGAAGAAGAAGAAGAAGAAGAAGAAGAAGAAGAAGAAGAAGAAGAAGAAGAAGAAGAAGAAGAAGAAGAAGAAGAAGAAGAAGAAGAAGAAGAAGAAGAAGAAGAAGAAGAAGAAGAAGAAGAAGAAGAAGAAGAAGAAGAAGAAGAAGAAGAAGAAGAAGAAGAAGAAACTACTAAACAGAAACAAATTGAAGCAGACATGCAGATGAAAATGAAACAACTAGACACAGACACTCAGTTAGAGATATCAACAAACAAGTTAAAAAGTAAAGAAGAAGAACAGAAATTTAAGAAATTTCAAGGTATTGTTAAACCTTTTTGTGCAGGCGATAGTATCAGCGATTGGATTGAGAATTTCGAAACACAAATGAAATTCCATGATATTTCTAAAGATAATTGGGCAATGATATACATGCGGAACCTCGCATTAGAAGCATTAAAAGTTATGGAAACAATTCCACAAGATCTAAGGAAAGATTATGACTATATCAAAGGTCGTATTATGCAACAGTTTCTGTTAGATGCTGCGGGGTGGTAAATATAATAATTTAGAATAAGGACAAGTTTGCTAGGAGTATTCAGTATGAATGGGGTCTAAATCCCAGACACGTCCTCTATAGGAAATAATATATTGGTTCGTGAAACCCCCAAGCATTGAACAAGGCAGAAAAGGGTGCAAGTTCAACACTAATATAGAAGAAATGTTTCCCACAGAAGGCTGGGATCCCGGGAAGTTCTACAACAGACACCCGAGTAACTAATCCCTCTACCCATAAAGTGTGTCTATGTGTAAGTGCCCCGCCCCACATTTAATCTCCCACATATATATAAACAATGACAAGTATCCACTGTCATGCACATTCACAATATTACATAACAGAGGGACAACAACCAAAGTTAGACACCACAACTGGATTACATGACAGAGGAAAACAGCCACTGTTAGACAAAAACAGTACAATGACTCACTGTATCACATAACAGTAACCATAACTGGACTATAAACATCAATTTTGGAACAACAGGTTTACAATGAAGTAACTTCAAGGCTTGGTTAAACCAATACAACAACAACTGTATTGTGAAAACATTTGGTTCCTGGGCAAACCCTGTTGGCTACATTATGGTGACATATACATGAAAGAAATTATTCATATTCAGGCAATGCACACAAAGTATACAACCATAACAGAAGTCCCCAAAAATCCCAAAAAAGGTTCACAGCAAATACATGTGTTACACACAAACAAAGTAAATAATCCATACAAAGAAATAGATAAAGAAAATCTATCTAATCTGTCTTTAGAAATATCCTATGGGTCTGTTGATGACTCCTTCATTATCCACTAGAAAAAAACGTCTGGCCATAGTCACACTCTCCATAATCCAGGAAACAGCTGCTTTGCATATATCCACCTATTCAGAAAATTGGGGATTGCACATACACACACACACATACACACACACACACACACACACACACACACACACACACACACACACACACACACACACACACACAGAGCTTCCACTTCCGGATCATATATCCAAAGCGGAAAACATGTAGGAGTAATCCATATGAATCCAAAGTGAATATACTGTAATCCACCAAGTCACAGCTGCTAAGCAACTGGGCTAGGGGCATTCCGGATTGGTATATCAGACAGTTATAAGTCTGAAGCGTTCTGGCATGGGGTAACAAACAGGTGTCCAGGTGATTGATTCGATTAGGATCAGGCACAGCAACTTTCAGCATCTTCGGATGAGGAAGGACATCACATAATCCATAGTATTTCCTGACAGAACTAACTTGAATTGGGCATGAATATTCCAGCCCTTTTCTGGGTTAAGATGTAGGCTCTATCTTTCTTCAGCTTAATACACGACTTGATTGACCGGGAGTTGGTATAGTGCTTGATTGTCCATGTCTTGGATATGATGGATGAGAAGATTCAAAGGAAGCTGGGAGTCCACAAAAGCAGTTGGTAAATCCATACTGGTAAATGATAGTGAACTCCAGACTATCCATGAGTCTGGTATTTGACAGTTGAACGTGGAATCAGGCGGTGACTTTTAGAAGAGGATATACGCTGTATCCATTTAGGCCAGGCATGCCTCATGTCTTTGCAGACCTTGAAAAGATTAACACCATCTGTAAGTGCCCAGAGGTAGGGAATCCACTTCAGCATATTCAAAATCCAGTAATTATCCAGGCATTGACATTCAGGTTCAGGGTGTGTAGCAGTAACCAGCACTCTCTGTAGAATATTAGGGGTAGGCTGATAACCCAGTTTCCTGCCTCTAAATCCAAATAAGTTGACCATAACTTCAGTTCCAATACTCCAGCCGGCATCTCTAGCGCCTATGTAGAGTGAAGAAAAAACAAGGTCGATATACATTAGTAATACAACCCAAACTTCTTATAACAATGTATCATAATAAAACATACATTCTGATAGCAGTGTATCATAATAAAAATAAAGGAAACAAAAAGGGGAGAAGAAAGAAAGGTGTAGCTAGTTCCCTAGCACTTGTCGCCTACTGTAGAGTTCTGCCTCACTCCAAAAGTGAGTAAGGTATCTACTCAATAGGTACATCTCTTCTGGACTGATACTAGAGCTTCCTGGGGGATTATTCAGATCCTAACCGCCCAACCGTCCTGATAGTACCGCTGTCACAACATGGACGAAATCCCTGAGACAATGGCCTCATGTAAACAATTTATAAATCTCCTTTCCATAGTTACAAACAGCATTCGGTAAGTACCACTGACAAACGGCAGAAGGTTAGCTACCAGATCAGTCATCTCCTCTTGCATCATCATCATCATCATAATCATCATCATCATCATCATCATCATCATCATCATCATCATCATCATCATCATCATCATCATCATCATCATCATCATCATCATCATCATCATCATCATCATCATCATCATCATCATCATCATCATGTGTTTGTCCCCACTGGGGTCAAATTAAAATATCTACTCCAGCAGTAACATCATGAATAGAATATCCATATATATGATGAATAACAGAAAAACTTGTTAGTCTTTTACTAAACATGGTATGCACTCTCTAGTGGGTATTACCCAACATCTCAACCAAAACACAAGAGCATTGTGTCATTTCCCACTTGAGATTATATATATCATAAAAAATGACAATCCCATAACATCATTTATGAAAAAGACTACAAGATAATCACACCTCTGTGTATTTACAACAATGTAAACAAAAGATTAACTACTAAGTGCATGAAAAAGTCAAGCGAGAATATCTCTCTCTCAAACATACTATTCATGTTGTACACAGATAGGAATATTTCTCCCTCATAAGGGCAGAAATACAAAATATGCACTCAGGAAAAAAAACACTTTATAACACAGAGACATGTGAAAAATTAAGCATTTAGGAATAAAATAAGTTTCCAAAAGGATATCAGAAAGGTGACTCATAGCAAGATTACATTGTACGCTTTATGAAAGCTGACTGGACACATGGCAATGTACAGTCTGCCCAACTCAAACCAACTTTTCAATGAAAGCGATTCTCATAGTTTTCACACACACAACTTCAATCATGATATTAGTTGCATCAAAGCATTTATCCTAATACATAACATGATATGTTTTATATAATATAATGCTCACCTAAAACGCAGAGAATAAGTGGGCTATTAATTAACCCATTAACAATGGGTCACCCACTAACTTGAAGAAAACATGGCGATTGACGAGACCGGCTTTGTCTAGCCTTTGTCTCGCTTAAGCCTTTGTTCCCGCGGCTCGGCCAATCAATGGCCTTAATTCAAACGAAAGTTCGGTTCGTTAAGTATCCCGTCCTAACTTTTAATAGCGCATATAGCCGTCTGCTGGAAAAGACTGAGGGGTGATACATACATGTCACAGATGCTCAGGGATACCAATTACAATTTGCTAAATTAAGTCCACAAGCAAATCAAATCTTCCTAGATTATGTATCTCAAGTTCAGGATATCTTTTCAAAATGGATAGCTGCAGCAAAAGTAGGTAAAAGCTTTGATCTATTAGAAAATCAAATGATCAGAGACAAAATCATTACATCATTACTTACTGCTTTTGCTACATTTTTACAAGAATGTGGTTGTCAGTACATTGAACAAGTAGAAGCTAGAGGATCCCCATTTTTCAACGCAAACAGAGATATATTTACACTCAATATAAGCTAAAATGAAATAGCAGCAGCTGCAAATGTTAAGCAACAAAAACCGTTTGCTTATAAGAAGACATCAAACGTAAACACAACACCATGCATGTACTGCCATTTATTCCACGAACAATTTGAGATGTGTGATAGAACCCCTAATTATAAAACACATCTAAAAATGATGGTAAATAAACAACACACAAAGCGTAATCAACATAGAAAAGCCATTAAATACTTCTTTTGTCGCAGATTTACGCATTATTCATCTAATTGCGAGGGACGAAAGATATTAAAGAGTGCAAATGCTGCACTTGTAGATACAACAAGTTCTGAGGATGAATGAGGTAGTGAGAAAGAAGAGGAAGAGGCAAATGCATTGCAAGCAATTAATATTTTTGATTATGATAAATGTGATACATGTCAGAAATTTCACAGTGAAGGTATTTTAAATTGCGGCCACACAGTGCCAATTTCATGTGAAAATGTAAATTCAGTTGTTCGTTCAAAAGGAAAACTTGAACTCCATAACGGGTTTATCAACAACACACTCGCCAGAATTCTTCTTGATTCCGGATCCACTAATATTGGGTTAAATAAATCATATGTAAATGATAGTGATTACACAGGAAAAAATTTTTCCTGTCGTACATTTGCGGTTAACACTGAAATATACCCATTAGCTGTTGCAAATATTGACCTACCTTTTTTTGACTGGGAAATTCAGTTGTGCAGTTTTAGGAAGTCCGTGTGCAGATCTGATAGTTGGAAATCTACCAGAGGTAAAAGACTTTTCAAAAGAGCAAATTAAAGCCTGGGAGAAAAATCACTCAAAGCTAATGCTGTGGTTAGATCTACAACATCTAAACAGTCATTACATCCAATAAACCCAAGGGAGACTACTATCTACAAGACGACAGAACACTCCATGGGAGTACATTACGTAGATTCTTCCAAAATTATATCATTCTAAAGGTTCAGACAAAACTGCCAATGACCGTATTGACAAACCTACGAAAGTTTTCACTACCATTAAAGTAACATCACGAAAAAGCAAGAACTCATACAGACAGTATGCAAACAAGAGAACTCAAACATCACATGTAAAACTAAAATCAGATGCCCTACGATCATGTACACAGAAACGACTACATTCTCCAACAATCAACAACACACGTACGATTCACGACATCAGAGTTGATGGTAAACTCACCGACTCAAAGACAGTTAACAATTACCTTCTCTCCAAGGAACATAATAGAACAGACATACTCAAAGACAGAAACCTACCATTATGTACTGTTTCCCCTCTCATATCACTTTCACTACTGCTGTTTTTTTTTTTTTTTTTTTTTTTTTTTTTTTTTTTTAAGCATATCCTTTTTACAGGACTTAGCTGTCAACACCAGCATCTTTCAGCTGTATGTTGATCTCTTGGCAAGATTACGCTCAGTAGTTTGCCATTGCTTTCTGAGCGGCCGGCTCAGTATCCCGCAAGTCACGAGCGGGGGTCGAACCTACTCAGTTCTCGCTCCGCTGCGAGACTCTGCGTGATAAACGGGATTACAGAAAGACAGTGTTGTAGCCCCTCAGCCAGAGAGACCGGCACTACTGTTGTTACTAATGAGATTATCGACAACACTATATACACAACAACTCCAGTTAACGCTAATTATATTGCTACTGATCAAACAACTAATTTTAAAAAAGTCGCTTAAAAGTCGACAGGGTCGACTTCATTGCACCGGGTTTATCCCATATGGCTTGGTCTCTTTCCGCAGCGCGGAAAGCGTCGCACAAAGCACGAACTCCGTAGCTTTTAGCGACGACCCACAGGAGTCTCCGAAATATTTAACTCGTAAACTGAAGGGCGCGGGCCGGAATCGAACCCACAACCTTCGGAGCACGAGTCAAACGGCTTGACGACTTCGCCACAGAGAAAACCAACTAATGGTAATACCAACGTCATTATTAAGAAATCATTCACCACCATTTCAGTTTGATATTCTAGGTAAAGCCAGAGTTTCCATCCGATTTTACTGGCTTGAACGTTTTGCTGACTTAGAACGTTGTCAGTCATGTATACTTTGCCAGAATTTAATTATAAATGTAGACAACCTTATGACTACCGGCGTAGCTACTTGTTTACAGAAGAAACAAAAATGTATTCGTATCATATTTAATTTGTACGATAAATTCATCCCAATTTTGACAAATGTATTTTCAAATTGGCTGTTAAAGTTACAGCCAGGAAAAATTGTAAAAAGTGTCTACTTAGAACAAATAATCAACAAATTGTTTTTTTAAATTTCTCGACGCCACCAATACTGCGTCTCCCTAACATATCCCTCCCTTTTATTTTGAGGACAGATGCCAGCTTCACTTCCATCGCTGCGGTGTTACTGAAGCGTTACGAGCAAGTAGACCACTCAGTAATCTACGTGAGTAGGAAACTGAAGACAGCAGAGACCCGGTACAGCATAGTACAATTAGAAGCCCTAGCTGTGGTATACGGCATTACGAAACTCTCGAAATACCTCCTGGGCACCCACTTTTTCATCGAGACAGACAATGCACCATTATTAGTAATCTAGCAAGGCAAACCTAAAAACAGTCGCATTGCCAGATGGGCTTTGTTGCTTCAAGATTACTCTTTCACTATCCGTCACATTAAAGGAACTCAGAACATTCTCGCCGACTTACTTACACGGATGCCAGAGACACCAGTCGACTAGAGAAACCAGCCTCATCACCACAGTTTTTATTAAGTGCAATATTTTATTTAGTCGCACGAACTATGACAGAACAGTGGAATATCTTCCAAATCTTATACAGAAAGAATAGCGTTAGTTATAGACCTACTTTACAACATAGACTTTTCATTAGTAAGATACACATACATATTTTACATATTTCAGTGTTAATTTAAGACTCAAATTACGAGTCTAACATAGTAATTTTTCATGTAATTAAATTTGTTACCATGTTAAACTATAAAGTATATATTCAATTACTAAGTATTTAAAAGCAATAAGTGCTTAAGTTTATAAGCCTTTTTTAGTTAAAGTTTTCTAATTGATCATTTCACTTAGATTTAAATATTAAGATAAAATATTAGCTTTAATTACCTTACCTTACCTTACCTTAAACATTTATTATTTTACTTGTGTATATTTTTATAACAAATACGCAGTGTGATAGTGTGTATGAAAGATGGATGACAGACATTATAAATGGATTAAATTTGAGGGTGTGAAAAAAATGATGTGCAATATTTTTCACGCACACTGGCCTCAATGTTATGTATTGTCTGCGTTACCTGCAACACATGTGATTTGTGCCATTTTGGATTGAGTGTGTGATTGTTACATTTACTCTACACTAGTAGAATGGACTTATTTCTAAGCATCATTGTTCGATGATCCGCATCACGAATGAGGAATATAAAATCTTTCGTGAATTCGGAAAACCTGATAAATGACTCTTGGACAAAGTTCACACATACAATATAAGCATGTGCACATATTTGTAAATTAACACACATGTAATTACAAAAACACACCACACCAACAGATAAAGTGCATTCACTATTCAATCTGGAATGGGACATTATCTTACACACCAAGGGACATAAGTAGTTCTTAAGGGAGATAAAACTTGAGATACTTGAATCACTGCTAACAAGCGGAAGCTAGACACGGATTAACAGTAAGTACACACATTTGTATGAAAAGTTGAATTGCCGGTTTACGGGGACCAGGGGAAATATTTCCCTTGTTGAACCTCCCTAAAAAGAGATCATTGTTACGTGGGTACATTTTGGTGTCTTGAGAGGGTTGCAATTCTAGGCTAAGCCATGGATGTGAGACAAAGTTACCTTGGTCCTTAAACAGTCCCCAGTAGTAAAACGAGCGAGAGTATAGACTCTCTGTCAACTAACCAAATGTATACCATTGAACAACACCAGTGAGTTGTGTTTCTACAGTAGATCAGACACTTTATAGACTACAGTTGTCGCCCCAAGTTACATTACCATGACTACAGTTGTCACCCCAACCTACATTAACCATGACGACTTACTTACTTCCTCAGTCCTCTGACGAATTAGTTCCAACTAATTATTTAGATATAACACATGTTACTTATAAGTATAGGATAAGTGACATGAGGAGGGGCGGCGGGAGCGTGTCAGAGTACTGGATAGTGTGAGAGAGGACACAGGGCAAGGGCCGGATATAGATAGAGCATGGGTAGAGTAGGACATGAACTGCATACCCAGTGGGAGACAGGACATAGGGTTAGCGACTGGACACGTCCTTGAGTGACAGGCCAACCTTGGAATAAACGACCCGAGACGTCAGGCGTCAACAGACGGGTGAAGGACAGAAAGACACCAGAATACCAAGACACCCGACGTGGCACGGACGACACGTGGGTCAAGTACCACGTGACCACAGACCAAGGCAAGAGAGATCAGACGAACTTTGACTGTGGTTGAGAGAGGAGTGTTGTGGAGGTTACCTGTTTGAGAGAGTGTGCTGAATGCCTCATGCTAGAGATTTACTATTATCGTGAGAGTGTCTATAAGAGACAGCCTGTGCGCTGATATTCAAAGGAATTGTGATACTGGAGCGCATGAGTGCTTGGCTGGTTAACGTTCATGTGATTTAATAGTTTATCAGAGCGTGATTATGACCTATGTCAATGAATATTATGCTAAATAAATTGTCTAAGATAATCCAGTTTTGACGACTCATTTGCATATTATGTATTATACAAACGTGTCACGTCTTTGTGACGAGATATAACTATTTGAGACGGTGACAGTCATCAGCAACATCTAGTTCATGTAGCAGGTGGCACCTATTGTTGTCGTCATTATCCAGTTTATATGACGTTCAGACATAATTCGTTTCAAATATTTTAGCCTGTTTCCATCAGTTCTATGTATTCACCTCTTCTAGCTTCTGGTGTAGGCCCCTGTACCTATTGCAGAATGTGATCATTAAATGTCTTATTTGCTTGGTTACTGAAATACCAGACATTGAATTAGTTTCTATGTAGCCTAATGGCGCTGCCCGGGCAAAATTTCGAGTTAAAAATCTAGCCAAAGTATTTCAGGATCCTCGCCGATGCAACGGAGTTCGTGCTTTGAGCTGAGTTTCTTCAGACTCAGGTTTGAGTTAGGAGGAAATGGAGCACTTATGGGTTAAACCGTGTGCCGTTATGTTGATCCAACGACTAAAACTAAAACTAAACTATGTTGATAAGATCTTGTGTATAGTTTTAATATCAATTCGGTATACTTTTACATCTTAAAATAATGTTTTGAATTTCTAGCTGAGAGACATATGATCAATTTTATTTTGTGTTAGATGATCTGATGGTACTTAAGATGCTTTGTGTACCCTATCAAGTGAAAATATATGCCCTTCACCCCACATTGTTCTTATCCACTGCACCTTTTTGTGAAACAATGTAGTGTGAGTTCCTTTCCATTCCGTGTTTATCAGCCGGCACACCATTGACTGGCTTGGTCGATTTACATATCTCGGTCTAGACCATTTGCTTGACAGGCGTGATCAATTCACATATCTCGGTCTAGATCATTTAATTGCTGACTTCATAATGTACCACAATGCAATACTATAGGTAAGTGCAGTCTTGACTTTGCGGCTTTCAAACCATGATTTTAGGTAGCAGCGAGCTGCGAATGATTTGTCTTAGGTTCTTTCGGTCAGTTCAGGCTAAGCATTTTCGCTCTGTCCAGTGTCCAGTGTGACAGATTACAGGCTAGGCATTTTCGCTCTGTCCAGTGTCCAGTGTGACAGATTACAGGCTAGGCATTTTCACCCTGTCCAGTGTAAAAGATT
>OY992894.1:43844701-43887201 GCA_963921405.1 Cepaea hortensis | reverse complement strand
AAAATACTTCAATTTTCTTTGTTTTATCGTCTTTAATAGCCATCCCTCCTCAATATTCAACTCTTGAAGTATGGATGCATTTGTTCTTTTCTTTATCCAAGATATTCTTAGAACTCGTCTATAACATTTATATTCAAAGGCATGTATGCGCTGTTCAGCTTGTTTAGTAAGTGTCCATGTCTCACAAGCGTATGTTGCAATGGGAAAGATGCATGCTCTTAAAAATCTAATTTTTGTAGTTCTGTCTGTCCCACACCATAATTTATTCATCTGTTTTAGTCTTTGAAGAGCAATGGATAGTCGCCGTTTAATTTCTTTCATTGTGTCACCATTATTCGTAATCAATGACCCAAGATATTCAAAATTTTCCACCACCTCCAATTTTCTCCCATTAATGTATATTTCTTTCTCCATAGTAGTTTTATCTGTATGCATTATCTTAGTTTTTGCTATGTTAAGATATAAGTTGTGATTTTCACTATTCAATTGTGTTGAGGCTATTAGGTTTTCTATGCCATTCTGTGTTGTGGATAGTAATACTGTATCATCAGCATATCGAATCTCTGGTATGTCATGACCGCCGATATTTAGGGCATCATATGGCTCCCTGTTTATATCATCTCTTACATTTCTCATTATATTTTCGGCATACAGGTTAAACAAATAGGGTGACAGCACGCAGCCCTGACGGACTCCTTGCTTGATGTCAAACCAATCTGATGTCTCGCCATCTATTCTAACTGCTGCTTGTTGGTCTAGATATAGCATTTTTATGAGATGTACTACATGTGAAGGAAAGCCCATATTCCTCATGATTTCCCAAAGTTTCTGATGCTGTACACAGTCAAATGCCTTTGAATAATCCACAAATCATGAGAATAGGTTTACATTAAATTCTCTGCACTTCTCTATTATTAAACGCATGTTGAATATGTGATCTCTTGTTCCTCTTCCTTGTCTAAATCCAGCTTGAACTACGTTAATCTCTTCTTCCATTTTCTTACTAAGTCTTCGCATTATGACTTTTAGTAGAATTTTACTTGCATGACTTATCAGGGCAACAGTTCTATAGTTGGTGCATAATTTCAGGTTGCCCTTTTTTGGTATTGAAATGAAGAT
This sequence comes from Cepaea hortensis, assembly GCA_963921405.1. Taxonomy (NCBI): domain Eukaryota; kingdom Metazoa; phylum Mollusca; class Gastropoda; order Stylommatophora; family Helicidae; genus Cepaea; species Cepaea hortensis. The sequence continues at coordinate 43,886,082 of OY992894.1, read as the reverse complement.
AGTTCTCTTCCAATCTTTTGGCCATATACCATATTTCCAAATCTTTGTATATAATGCATGATATATGTGTATGCTTTCTTCTCCTCCTGCTTTAATTAGTTCAGCTGGTATCTCATCACATCCAGGTGATTTACCATTCTTCAGGTTCCTTATAGCCCAAGCAATTTCATCTAATGAGGGTTCAGGTTCTGTCTCTGCTGTCATTGGCTCATGTATCTCATTCATATCCTCACTGTCACTCATATTATACATTCCACTGCAGTACTCCTGCCATCTTTCTAGAATTTGTCTAGATTCTGTTAAGGTATTTCCCATCTTGTCACAGATAACATTCAATTGAGGTTGAACATTTCTTGTCAATAACTTCATTTCCTTGAACATTTCATAATCTCTTCCAGCCTTATGATATTGCTCTATTCTGGTACAGCAATCTTGTATATATTGATTTTTGTCCTTTCTTGTGTTCTTTCTTATTTCTCGAGTTAAAGATTTATACTTCATCCTGCTATCGGGTGCATCTCCTTTCTGTTTCAGCTCCCTTCGTTGTTTTATTAATTCTAACGTGTCTGATGTAATCCATGGCTTAAGTTGCTTTCTCTTGGTCGGAATGAAATCTTTGGCTGCAGTTATCAAGATATCTCGCTTGTACTGCCAGTTCATCAGGTGTCATTTCTTCTTGTACAGACATCAAGACCCCAAAGCGATTCCTAACTTCTATGTTGTATGCGTCCGGTATTTGTGTGAGATCAAAACGAAGTGGCCTTGGTCCTCGGGTAAGCTTTTTGAGTTTTAATTTCAGATCTGCTTCTAATAACTGATGATCTGTATCACAGTCTGCACTTCGTAGGGTTTTTGCAGATGTTATGCTTGATCTCCATCTTCTTTGTATTAAAATATAATCTATCTGATTTTTGGTAAAACTGTCTGGAGACTTCCATGTGAAGAGTCTTCTTGGATGTTGTTTAAAAAGTGTGTTGGCTATCGTTAATTCATTTTCTGTGCAAAATTCAATTACTTTGTCACCTGCATCATTTCTATTTCCTAATCCAAATTTTCCTAAAACGTGTCTCTCATTTTCAGCTCTTCCTGCACCTACTTTAGCATTAAAATCTCCCATTATTATTGCTATATCATTATGACCAATCTTATTTAATGTGTCTTGTAGCGTGCTGTAAAAATCTTCAATTTCGTCCTCCTCTGCTGTTGAAGTAGGTGCATATATCTGTATGAGAGTTGTGTTTTTTGGACGGCCTTTAAGTCTAATAGTGAGGATTCTATCACTAACTGGATTATATCCCATTAAAGCTTTTGCAGTTGTCTTATCTAAACAAAATGCTACTCCACTCTGGCCTCCGACATCTCTACCAGAATAAATGAAAATACTTCCATTTTCAGTTGTAAAATGTCCCTTGCCGCTCCAGCGATGTTCACTAATTCCTAAAATGTGAATGTTTAACCTCTCAATCTCATCACACACTACTTTAAGCTTTCCCTCATACAAACTTCTCACATTCCACGTTGCCATTCTCACTCTGTTTCTTAGTCTGACACAGGGGATTTCCTTGGTAACACAGTCAGGATTTACTCCGTCATCACGATTACTAGTACTGGTCCCTGCGTCACACTCTTCCCCAGTGTTATCTGATCTGCCTGGCCTGGGGGTCTCGCCACCAGATCTCTTTCTTATTATGTTTTCTTTCATGGTTGTTATGGTTTCTTGGCAAGTTTTGCAGAAGGTAGTTTGCCGTTGCTTTCCTTCTGGGCAGTGACTGTACTAGTCGGTGGCCATAGCCATTGTCTCTACTGATGAGATCATCTGCCTATCGCCGCAGAGTGCAAGACCATAATCAACAACAATCTGTCGGCTGCTCTCACACTCCATCCACCACCTGCTTCCATGGCTTCACGTAACCCTGATCGGGGGGCTAAACGGGTACTCCACCTTGCCCAAGGGTGTCCCGTAGACTAACGGAGGAAAGGAGGCGTCTTACATCTCCTTTGATAGGGGATACCCCTACCCCGCTAAGTAATACATTTCTTATATTATTACTATATCGAGTGAAATGGCGAATCATGACCGCCCACGCTTTCCGGCATGGCACATGATTGATTGATTGATTGATATTATTACTAGAACAAGTAATACATTTCTTATATTATTACTTGAACAAATAATACATTTCTTATATTATTAATAGAACAAGTAATACATTTCTTATATTATTACTAGAACAAGTAATACATTTCTTATATTATTACTAGAACAAGTAATACATTTCTTATATTATTACTAGAACAAGTAATACATTTCTTATATTGTTACTAGAACAAGTAATACATTTCTTATATTATTACTAGAACAAGTAATACATTTCTTATATTATTACTAGAACAAGTAATATATGTCTTATATTGTTACTATAACAAGTAATATATGTCTTATATTGTTACTAGAACAAGTAATATATTTCTTATATTATTACTAGAACAAGTAATACATTTCTTATATTGTTACTAGAACAAGTAATACATTTCTTATATTGTTACTAGAACAAGTAATACATTTCTTATATAATTACTAGAACAAGTAATATATGTCTTATATTGTTACTAGAACAAGTAATACATTTCTTATATTGTTACTAGAACAAGTAATACATTTCTTATATTATTACTAGAACAAGTAATATATTTCTTATATTGTTACTAGAACAAGTAATACATTTCTTATATTATTACTAGAACAAGTAATATATGTCTTATAATCCGAGTACGCAATACTAGACTAATAGCGAGAGCGTTAGCGAAGTAGATAGCGCACTGCGCTGATGAAATCGTGAGCACCGTCGAACGCGGATTCGACGCTCCGGCTCGTCGCCTGCGAAAGTGGGGTAAAGATTGGCCATCTACTCGAAACACAGCTCATAAGTCTTCGCCACAGAGCCAGTAAAAGAAATAGAGGAAGACCTAAACTCACACGGAGGAGAGAAATGACTAATATGGGGTGTTCACGGACAGAGCTGTGTGGGGAAGTTAAAGATAGAAATGCTTGGGGGTGAGTTGTTTGAGGGTGTTTGCCCTAATGGGGGAATCAAGGGTGGCGAAGAATAAAGAAAGAAGAAGAAGATACCGAACGCAGATTCGAATTTTAAACATTGACTTGGACTAAGGTCGACCAAGCCTAAAATTAGTACTAGGACATGTCTTGGGAAAAAATCGGCCGGTGTGGTACTGACCACATCACTCAGCAAGAGTGGACTAGTCAATACAGATATGAGTCCAGCACACCATAAGCCAGATACATGGAGAAAACGAAAATGATTACAAATAAATAATAAACATTTACTATCTGCTGCCTGCGCAAAACGGAAGACTTACAATTGTATGACATGATCAGCAATGTCGAGCTCATGGAGATAACTAAACAACTGTGTTGGTGTTGTTTGTCCATCAAGAATGATGATGACCATTAATTTCATCCAGTGGGGTTGAAAGTATGGAGCCGTGGGTTCTAAGATGGCTGATAAGGTTTATTTTGGCTCGAAATGTTCTTTGATAATGTGGACAAAGAATGCTTGACGTTTCTGGAGGAGGATTTCCTGCAGTGGTTTTTCTGTCCTGCCTTTTCTTTACAGCTCTTGCAGTCCTGGTTGCCTCACACATGACTGCACCCTTGTGTAATGATGCACGCCACGAATTCCGGTCTCTGGCTGCAGTCTCCCAGGTGTCATGATGAATTCCAAAAGCATTCATTAACTAAACAAATACCGGTGAACAAAAAGGTGAAGAAACGACGCTGGCGCTGGATAGGATATACATTAAGAAAACCCGAGAATAGTACATGGTGTATTTTTAATAACTGTGGGGTTTTTGAAAATATTGCCGTTCCAAGTTTTGTATTAACCTTTTATGATGCATGAACTCCACATAGGGCGAATACAAAATTTGGAACGACAATATTTTCAAACACCCCACAGTCATTAAAATTAAACACTGTATAATTAGAATGGTCTATGTCTGGAATCCACATGACACAAGAAAGAACAAGACCTAAAACACACGGAGAAGAGAAGTAGAAACACACATGAGTGATATGGGGAGAATATGGACAGAGCTGCATGCAATCAATAGCTAAGAATTGAAGGGTTTGAAGTGAGTTTGTTTAGGGGCTTTCCCCAGTGGGGAAGATCGGGTACAAGAAGAGGAATAAGACACTGTATACCCAATTAGTAAAAGAGTGTATAGTATGTCCACATTTGTTTGCCGCAATATAAGCATCCATATCTCAGTAACCAACTGAGGAAAAATTATGAGATTTAGTATATAACCTTATCATTATGTCCACCCAACAAAAAAATTTTTGTTCTGGAGATTTTACAGCAGATTTCAAAGTTTGTTTATATGCGGTATATAATTTACGGGTCTGAGATGAAATTCATAATTTTAAATGTATTACAGCGTAGCCAGACAATCAGCGCTCAATGTTGAATATTGTACGTGTTTTGAAGGGATTGGCCTTATGCCAACTACCCGCGTTGTTCAAACAAGGACTGTTCAGATGTGTCTCAAAATGTGGGCTATTTCATGAAACCTGATTAATATGTTGTTGTTGTTTTTTTTTTGGTTTTTTTATCTTACCACTTATCTCTAACACTGAAATGTGTGAATATTTTTCAATGGGATTTAATGCGAAATTGTACACTTCAAGAAGCTGATCGCAGGAAACTGTTTTATACTATTACAAATTCCGAAAAAAGAACAGTGCATGCATTGGGTTTGAGTCGATGGGCGCAAGAATCTGAAATTAAAGCACCACGCAATAACAAAACGGTAGGTAGAAAGATTAATGTAGACAGCTTTGACAAAGATGTCATAAGGCGAGTGCCATGAGTCGGATTACTTAAGACCTGAGTAACAGCAACATAGATTGTTGAGACATTAAAAGTGATAAATTATCACGGAGAGCTATAAGGAAAAGACACCGGTAACGGGCTAAAGATAGTAGCCAATCGAGCGGCAGGACTGAGGGCACGTGATGTGGTTTGAACACAGTGGGCGGACAAGGGAGAAGGCAGTTGGTCCGGGAAACACAGCCAGATTCACATCAGGGGCGTCACTAGGGGGGTGCGGGGGGTGCGAGCCGCACCGGGTGACACCATCAAGGGGTGACACCAAAATAAAAAAAATTGCAAATTTGACAAAGCAGACATAGCTCTGTCTAGTCGGGTTTCATAACCGTTCATTGTTAATTTTAGAAATTTTAATGTTAAATATAATAAATAACAAAAATTTAACTTTGTCCGAGTTTGTCGAAGTTCTTTATTTATGTTTTACCTGAAGTATTGAAGTTATATTGTTCAATTTGTTTTCTTTCTTATGTCCTTATTAACTTTTTGACTTATTTTACAAACATTACTATATGCGATTATATATGGTACAGGAACACTCGGAAGAAGACCATGGTGAAAGTCTAGAGGGGTGATACCAAGAGTTTACCGCACTGGGTGACACCAACCCCAGTGACGCCACTGGTTCACATCGTGGAAATTGACAAGACCAGCTGTATCATATGAAGATGTAGGCAGTGTTTCAAAGGTGAAGAGGAAAGCCTACGAGTCAAGCGGCATGGACAGCGTTAGAGTGTTGTAGAATCTGTGTTACCGCGAGAGCGATGACCGGTACACATCAGGCTGGTAAACACACGGCAGTGCAGAAAACTGGGGGAGTCGTGTCGCTTGCTGCATTGAGGGCCCGGTAATGACGCAGTAAGAACTGTAAGTTGATGAATTGTTCTAATGTATTATGAATTAATGGGGCTATGAATAAAGTCATTTATTCGTTCGGTCGGCTTTTGGAACTGCTATTCTTTGTGCTATTGGACGTGTTCATTCTTAGGTTGTCAGGGTGCATACACCATAACCCCTAGTAACACTCTGGCAATTATGGGGGACGTCACGGAGACTGAATCCAGGGAATGGAGGACGATACGAAATTGAACGATTCTCAGGGAAAAAGTAATCAGCTGGGAAAGTTCTAGTAACAGATCGAAGTTAAGAACAAATATTAGAACACGACTAGTGGAAAGCCGGCAACAGTATGAAGCTACAAAGATACCATTGTGTTAATTGTGAACTATAATAGGATTTGTGATAGCAAAGATCGGTGTGGAATAAGGAATAGGTGCAACAATGAGCGATGCTCAAAAATATCGTAGAAAGAGTTATGAGTAAAAGCCAGAATAGAAGCTTACGAATTATGAATCATGGCTAGTGGTAGAGCATTGCACGGTTGAACATAGCAACACGATTTGCAAGAAATTGACTCGCAGTGAGCGATATTCAGCAACTCAGGAAAGTGATCGCTAGTATCAAATAACACTGAAAGGTGAAGTGTGAAATGTGATTAAAACCAAAGAACACGAGTAGTCAAATAGGAAGCAGTGATTAATATCAAATAACATGGAAAAGGGAAGTTGAAAAGCAAAAGTAATAATGCGTGCCGACTTGATTCAGGTGAGGGTCAAAGTGAGTTTGAACAATAAGACTATCACAACGATATGAGGGTGCTCGAGAAGGTGTTGTTTAACAGCAGGAGGGAAAACATTGTGTGAATACTGCAGACGTTATCTGGTCTCGTCAAGAACAGTGCCGACAGTGAAAATAAACATGGCTATGGAAAGTGAATACTGGTCAAAATGAGTATCAGCAAAGCAAACAATCATGGTTATCAACCACAGCAGGGGAACCCACATAGAGTAGCAACAGCAATGTTGGTGGCGAATTGAGCAGAGTGCCATAAAGCGCAATATTTCAAGTTCTCCAAAATTTCAAAATAAGGGGCGCAGCCACATAAATAACTTTAATAGGCGGTCGACATGTGCCCAGGCACTAGAGTGCTTTCAAGAACTAATCGCGTTATCAACATTGAGTATTCATTCCAGGTGTGTTTCACATGGTCTGGCAAGAGGTATCATAGGTGGTATCTACACCACGTTTGGGGACCCACCAGTTCACCTGACGACCCAGTTGATCAGGTCCATGCCAGTTGAACCGAGTTGGAGCCAGGCAGATCCTGACCAAGTCCTGAAACAAGCGGAGCTGGAGCCGAGCAGTTGGACCAAGTCACCAGGGACACCGGCGCTAGAGATACACAGGTCAAGTTTTCCTATTGATTGCTGTGTATATTCTGCTTAGTGGTCCAGAGTCATGGGACACATTTTATGAATATATATATTTGTACCATCATTATTAGGGTTGCTCACTCCACAGGTATTCATTCAGTCAAACGGTTGATAAGTGCCTTTGGGTTTCCGGCAAAGATATTATTGTTTTGAACAGTGGTACAGCAGGGTCAATACTTGGTCGAGGGTATCATAACAAGACAAGCAGCAACACTTGAGTGATCTGCGTGTACAGATAGTAATAGATATACCACTCAGTAGATACATCATATAACCATGCCTACGTGGTCGGGCTTCATAGATTTAGGTGTGAAATGTGGTTGACAGTGATAGAGCTTAAGACAGAACTTCAGAAACGTAAGGAGAACCAAGGTAAAGACCAGCAGAATAGACCCAAGAGTAGAGATCACCAAACTACTCAATATAGACCGGCTCTACAGAGACCAGCTAAGGTGGCTCGATCAAAGCCAGTAAGTGAATGTACATATTGTGGTCGCCAACATGGGGCTGTGGATATAGGCAATAGAAACCCTAAGTATGACTCGTACATCAGAAACAGTCCTTCTAAGAGAGTCTAGAGGTACGCAGACTACATAAACAGTCAAAAATGTTGGGTCTGTAACAGTCTGGGCCACGTAGCGAGAGTGTAGACTAAGACGACCGATTAAAGAAGAACATGACCAAAAGACAAATGTAGGAGACATAGCGACAGTAGTAAATAAGAGACAAGAGTTCGGGAACCCCACGTGTAGGCATACAGCGCCTACAAGAGAGGCGAATGCGACCAACATTCACAACGGGACTTTGAAAGTCCACAAAGCACTCGTGAATGGAAAGTTGACAACCTGCATTAGAGATACTGGGGCGTCGATAGTAGGTGTGGATCGGAGTCTGGTACTGAATAGTGAATACACGGGAGATAGTGTGACATGCCGTACCTTCGGCGGCACGAACGAAAAGTATGCTATAGCATGGGTTCATATATCCTGCCCATACTATGAAGGGAGAATACGAGTGGCGGTATTACCAAGCCCATGTGCTGGACTTATGATAGGTAACATACCGGGGGCAAAAGATTGTACGGAAGAGGAAGCCCGGACATGGGATTATAGTAAGGCACATGGCAATGCGATTACCAGACAGCAGACTAAGAAAGACAAGGAAGAAGATAACATGGCCATACCTCGGGCTAACCAAACAGACAATGGACTAGTCCCAGACATCCAAACCGATGATTTTGCAAAACAACAAAGAGACGACAAGACACTGCGAACGTGTTTTCAGCGGGCAAACCTCCCACCTAAACAATCTAAAGGGAGTAAGTGGTCATTTGTAATTGATAAGAACATCCTCACGAGAGAGTATAGCAAAGGGGCAACGCTTCTCTCACAAACCGTGCTGCCGTTACATCATCGCAGCAATGCGCTAAAATTAGCGCACGACTCCCCATTTTCAGGCCATATGGGGATGGCCAGGACGATACAGAGATTATTATCTCAGTTCTTCTGGCCAGTCTATTGTAAGGATGTCAGAAGCTATGTCCGATCATGTGAACTGTGCCAGCGAACCTCACAAAAAGGAAGGCATCCAAAGGCTAAAATCCAGAAAACGGACTTGGCTTCTAGACCATTCGAAAAGATAGCTGTCGACATTGTGATACCCCTCAATACGACAACGGACCGAGGGAATAGGTACATCCTAACGATGATTGACCTATGCACACGATGGCCAGAGGCGGTGCCCCTGAAATCCATATCTAGATCCATCGTAGTAGCATTCCTCCTTATATTCAGTAGAATAGGATTCCCATCATGCATACTATCAGATAGGGGTACCCAGTTCATCTCAGAAGCCACACAGTGCGTAATGAAGTTAATGGGGATAAAGCAATCATTCAGCTCCCCATATCATCCGATGACCAACGGAGTAAATGAGAACTTTAATGGGGTACTAAAACGTACTCTAGCCAAAGTCACGGCTGAACGCCCAAAAGACTGGGATGTGATGCTCCCAGCAGTACTGTTCGCATACCGAGAGGTACCACAAGCGAGCACAGGATTCTCCCCATTCGAGTTAGTGTACGGGGCAAACCCAAGGGGTCCATTGCTACTGTGGAATGAGTTGCTCACAGGCAAAATACATGACTCCCTGAAAAGGGAGGCATACGACATGGTGGTAAGCCTAAGGCAGAAAGTAGTCACGGCATGTCAAGTAGCAAGAGAGGCACTGCAGATCGCTGGACAGAAATATAGACAGTATGACAACCGGAAGCCCAAGACATTAGTCTTGAAAGAAGAAGATAAAGTATTGTTGCTCCTCCCAGACCCCAGAGACTCCCTCATTGTATCATCAGGGACCATTCCAAGTATTGCAGAGAATTAGTGATGTAGATTATCAGGTGCAGGTGGGCAATAAGAAAAAGATCTACCACATCAATATGCTGAAACCGTTCGTAGACAGAAAGACGGACGAGACAGTATCAGTAGAAGAAGGTGTACATCTTAGACCTGCCTCTGGGTCATTAATGAACAGCAAAACGACGCGGTGGGGGATGAAATTCCAACACCTGACGTTAGAGACGATGACAGCTGGAGAGGAATACAGCTAAACCCGGAATTAGGAAAACAGGACAAAGCCAAACTGGAAAGGTCTATTGTAAAATTTAGACACATATTTTCCAACAAACCTGGAAGCACTGATCTCATAACTCATAAAAGCACCCTATTATCTAATGTGCCAGTAAGGGTGAAACCGTATCCTATTCCGGTCCACTTCCTTGAGAAAATAACATCTGAAATATCTTACCTTGACCAGTGTGGTATCATTAGGAAATCCACCTCAAATTACTGCTCACCTTTGGTCATAGTAAAGAAAAAAGATACCACCCTGAGGACATGCGTTGACTATAGAAAGATCAACGCATTAACCCTCTTTGATGCGGAACCCATGCCAAACATTGACGATCTCATAGACGGCATGGCCAAATCACAAATTTTCTCCAAAATCGATTTAACCAAAGGATACTGGCAAATCCCTATAGAAGAAAAGTCCATGCATATCACGGCTTTCGCTACGCCGTTAGGCCTTTATGAATGGGCCTATATGCCTTTTGGTCTACAGAACGCACCAAGCACATTCATGCGAATGATGCGCAGGCTACTGCAAGGCATTGGAAATGTAGCCACGTATATGGACGATATATGCATCCATACTACGAATATAGATAAACACACCGAGGCCATGGAGCAGGTGTTTCAAAGAATACAAGACCATGGGCTGAAAGCTAAACCCAGAAAGGTCGAGGTAGGGTATTTGGAAGTGCAGTTCCTTTTACACAGAATCTCCAACGGGTTTCGGAAAACCGACCCGACTGTGGTTACAAAGATTTTGCAAATTAAAGCTCCCACCACAAAGAAAGAGATTAGGAGCGTTTTAGGGCTTATTAATTATTATCAGAAATTCATACCGAACTTCGCCGATATGACTGCAACTTTTTCCGAACTACTGAAGAAAGGTCAACCGACAAAGGTAAACTGGACAGACAAACACAGCAGACTGTTGGAGGACATTAAGACACTCTTCAGTAGACAACCTATCTTAAAACTGCCAGACATCTCAAAAGACTTCATTCTTCAAACGGATGCGAGCTCCTACGCAATCTCTGCTATCCTGCTACAGTACCATCGTGGACGATTACACCCCATACTCTACTATAGTAGGAAGCTTACAGACACCCAAAAGAACTATTCCATCACGGAACTGGAAGCCTTGGCGCTAGTTGAAAGTTTTAAGAAATTCTCCAAATATTTGTTGGGGAAAAAGTTCATTGTATTGTCTGACAATAAACCATTAAAGGTATTCAAAGAGGGCCATCCAAAAAACTCTCGGATACACAGGTGGTCCTTACTTCTGCAGGACTATGACTTTGATCTTTGCCACATACCAGGCAAAGATAACAACCTAGCAGATGTACTGAGTAGACTATAGAAAAACATTAGGAATACATGAACGAATTGACAGGTAATTACTGTGATAGAATGTAAGTAGAGATAGGTATATTGTAGATACTGTATAGATTGTATAAAGGTTAGATATATGATTGCAGTAAGAGAAAATGCATTTGTGAATGTAAATATGCATATGTATGTATGGATATATACACCCAAGGCTGTTATTAATTTCAGATAGTTAAGGGGTATAAATGACTGAGCAAAAGAGATAGTGTCGAAGGGACCTCAAAGATGTTACCTCACTAGAGGACTGAAGAGGCTGAGACATACAGACGCAAGTGACGATTGAGAATCTGAATGTTACGTGATACAGCCAGAGAAGACATACCAGCCAGAACCAATTAAGGGAGTAATAGTTAATAACATTCACAATCATTCAATAAACAAAACTCATAATACACATAGGTATAGATAAATATCATTTTAATGGCTTTAAGTACATACATAAACATCAGTACATTCTTATGATCATGATCATCAGGCCATGTATATTTGTATTCAGTATGCATGTAATTGTAACAATAATTGTAACATTATTGATTGTACTAGTACCTGATTGTAACACAGGACGTGTAAGATGAGATGTTGGTAAAAATCGACATCTGTGAAAGCAGGAAGGTTAACAGTGGGTCTAAAACCACGATACATCACAGATGACACCCATAACATAAAAGAAAAAGAAGAAGAAGGTAACTGAGACACTACTACCAGTGATACATATTGATGTCACAAAGATGATAATGATGGGCGAGTGAAAGTTTGAATAGTGCTGGCACTATTACATGTGAGTCCAATTTTATATATTATTCAGGTTTTATGACAATATTGTATAGTGGAGAGACAGACATGTACAATTGGTAGGAGGAATTTAGGTGATGGGGTAACATGTACATAACATAAGAATAGGTTGAGTGACAGTGAATTGAGAGAAAGGGGACAAGAAGACTGAGAGTAGGAACTTGTGTGAATAAGAATCAATTTGAACACAACCTGGATACGGGCACAACGGTATACAGGAAATGAAATGGATGAGTGAGAATGAAAGAGAGAGAGAACAGAGTTCAAGTGAAAGTGAAAGAAAGTATACAAGGATAGTGGAGTAGGATTATTAGTAGTACCATTGATAATAGTACCAAGTGGTAGTACTGTGTACATATAATATTGTAACATGTAGTACTTCGGCATGGGAGTAGATGTGTATAAAGGTATATAAGGGTCATGGTATTAGGAACACTACAAGGAAAAAGTTAGTAGCAAGAACACCAGGGATAAACATAAGGCAAATGAAGGGAATAGATAGCCATAGAGCACAAGTATCTAATGGCAGCCGACCACGCACACACGTTGACAAGACAAATACAAGAGTCATAGGTACCCGCACCAAAGAGATCCACAGTCGTAGCATAGACTACTCAAGATAGAGCTTAAACAAAATATGGGTGAAATTGATGTCTGCAATACACACGTTCCTGCACCCAGGGCTTAAGGGCTGGGGAGGGTGTCAGTTGCTTATACCGAGGTATAAATGAGGAACCTTATGGGAATGTCCGGGGTGGGACATTGGGACTCATAGTAGGTTGGTCCTCAACTTGCCGAACACAAAGGGGGTTGAGGCCACGCGAGGTCTATTTGGGAATAGACGGATATTCGTGTCCGACATTATAATTTGTGTGAAGGTATGGCAGAATATCAACGTAACATAGAGGGAAGTTAAAGGGAATTAAGAAGCAAGCTCAAAGGCATGAGGCAGTAGACAGATATGTGCGACCAGGGGACAGGCATGTGCGACCAAGCTGACTCATGTCAAGTGTAGAGATAAGGAAGAACCCAAAAATGTAGAACATTTTTGAAATTGCGGGGGGCATATGCCATGAGTCGGATTACTTAAGACCTGAGTAACAGCAACATAGATTGTTGAGACATTAAAAGTGATAAATAATCACGGAGAGCTATAAGGAAAAGACACCGGTAACGGGCTAAAGATAGTAGCCAATCGAGCGGCAGGACTGAGGGCACGTGATGTGGTTTGAACACAGTGGGCCGACAAGGGAGAAGGCAGTTGGTCCGAGAAACACAGCAAGGTTCACATCGTGGAAATTGACAAGACCAGCTGTATCATATGAAGATGTAGGCAGTGTTTCAAAGGTGAAGAGGAAAGCCTACGAGTCAAGCGGCATGGATAGCGTTAGAGTGTTGTAGAATCTGTGTTACCGCGAGAGCGATGACCGGTACACATCAGGCTGGTAAACACACGGCAGTGCAGAAAACTGGGGGAGTCGTGTCGCTTGCTGCATTGAGGGCCCGGTAATGACGCAGTAAGAACTGTAAGTTGATGAATTGTTCTAATGTATTATGAATTAATGGGGCTATGAATAAAGTCATGTATTCGTTCGGTCGGCTTTTGGAACAGCTATTCTTTGTGCTATTGGACGTGTTCATTCTTAAGTTGCCAGGGTGCATACAACATAACCCCTAGTAACACTCTGGCAGCGAGCTATTATAAAAATGCTTTTAAAAGTCGACCGGGTTCTATCTCATATGGCTAGGTCTCTTTCCGCAGCGCGGAAAGCATCGCACAAAGCGCGAACTCCGCAGCTCTAGCGACGACCCACAGAAGTCTCCGAAAAATTTAACTCGTGAACCGAAGGATGCGGTCCGGAATCGAACCCACGATCTTTGGAGCCCGAGTCAAAAGGCTTGACCACTTCGCCACGGAGACTCCTAAAATTATAAACATTTTGGATTTTATATCCATGATTATCCAGCATTATAAAAATGCTGGATGCCAAAGAAACAGTGACTGCATGAAAACTTAGGGTTTGGTTGAGAAAGAACAATAACATAGAGCTATCCAAAACAACTTTGTGGAAAATTATAAGGACATTATCTTCACTTTTTGAAAGTACAAGGGCGGTAGAAATATTATTTGCGAGTAACCGCATTTAGGAGCCATGAGAAGCAGATACCTACGTGAAATAAGGGAAATGCGCAAAGAAAATTATGGCATAGTGTATTTGGATGAGACGTGGATCAATGCGCACCACACAAGTGAAAAGGAATGGCAATCAATGGATGGAAAGATAAAGCGGTATGTGCCCAGTAGTAAAGGACAGCGTTTGGTCATAGCCTATGCTGGTAGTACTCATAATGGCTTACTACAGAATGCTGGGCTCGTGTTCGTGTCAAAGCGTACAGACAATAGGGATTATCATAATGAGATCAATGGTAATGTATTTAGAGATTGGCTCGAGAATACAGTACTTCCATCCCTTGATAGACCGTCTTGTCTAGTCATGGACAATGCATCATATCACAATTTTGTTGCCCAAGAAGACAAAATACCTACGGCATCGGGCACAAAGGAAGCAATAAAGATATGGCTCCGAAGGGAAAATATAACATTTCCAGAAACATATTTCAAGCTATAGTAGTTGTCCCTTGTAAAACAGGCGCAAAAAAGCAAGAAATTTCAAATCGACAAGTTTATAGAATAGCATGGCCATAGGTGCTTGAGACTTCCGCCGTATCATTCTCATTTAAACCCTATAGAACTTGTGTGGGCTAAAATTAAAGGACAAGTGGCAGCTGCCAATACTACATTCAAATTGTCTGACGTCAAGATACTAACCAAGTCCGTGCTATTAAATATTGATAAAAGTTACTGGAATAAATGTGAGTACCATGTGTTGAAAGAGGAAGATGACTATTGGAGAAAGGATGGATTGGATTTTATGCAACCGAGAGCAGTCATCAACCTACTGGAATCGTCCGACACAGATTAAGGTCTGAGCAGATCGCAGACCTTAATCTACGTACACACTTACTGGGATATTTTGCACCACCTATTCAGACGAATTGCAGGCCCTAAACATTACAGCATCAGCATAATGTCAATGGCAACAGTTTGTATTCCACAGTGATGAATTTTCAATTCCGCAAGCCCTCAGCGGTGACAAACAACTGTATTGAAGAAGAAAAAAACAACAACAACAAAACACACACACACACACACACACACACACACACACACACACACACACACACACACACACACTAAACGCATTAAATACCAACAGAAGAGTAATATTGCGGTGGAAACTGACATATTGTGGCATAACAAGAAACGTGAGAGCAAACACGTTGTCAAATTAGGGGACAACACACGTGCATACGAATCAATCTACAAACATCAATGAAAAGAGGACCAACATCTTGGTCGTTAAGAAGAAAGCCCACTACAGAGACACTGACAACTATTTTCATAGTGCAAAACAGGTAATCATGCTCCGTCTCTGAACTGTAAACAGCAGAGTAGACAGTCTTTCACAAAGATTCAAAGCGGGTCTGTCACCCATGTGTACGTGTGAACAAACTACACACACAGCTGAACAGATCCTTAAAAATGGAAACATGATGACTAAATTGCGGTATAATTTCTGGTCACTCCATACGCACATTAACGCACAGCTATTTCGAAGCTTTCACGAACTCAATATAAAAAGCATCCTAGTAACATGAATACTTGTGTACAATTATTAACCAGCAGCTGAAGAAACAAGAATGAAATGAAAAATAAGGTAAGAAATATATTCCTTCTACTTTCCTGTCAATTTACCTCGAGGTATGGTGTCCGCCTCGAGTGCTGGATGTCCCGGGTTCAGGCCCCGGTGGGGACCAGGATTTATGTAAAAACTCCACCGGGACTTCCAGTAATTTCCCCTGGTCTCTGGGTAGTGAGATCGGAAGCCCGTGTGTATTGTTGCGCACGTAAAAAATCCCTTGGCAGTTGGAAGTCGAAAAAGAGTAGCCTAACGGCGCTGCCCGGGCAAAATTTCGAGTTAAAAATCTACCCAAAGTATTTCAGGATCCTCGGCGGTGCTACGGAGTGCGTGCACTGAGCTGAGTTTCTCCAGACTCAGGTTTGAGTTAGGAGGAGAACAGAGCACTTATGGGTTGCACCCGTGTGCCGTGATGTTGATCCATAAACTAAACTAAACTAAACTTACCCCATAACTCTGTAAATTCTCTGTCTTTACTAATATTACACATTGCACCCCTCTCGGGAATCTCCGTGGTGAAGTGGTCAAGCCGTCTGACTCGGGCTCCGAGGGTTGTATGTTCGATTCCTTCATTTCACGAATGCATTTTTTCGGAGAATCCAGAGGGTCGACGCTAGAGATACGGAGTTCGTGCTTTGTGCCACGATTTCCGCCCTGCGGAAAGAGACTGAGCCATGTGGGATTTAAAAAAAAAAACCCGGTGCAATGCTACTTTAAGCTACTTTTTTTTTATTGCACCCACTCCCATACGAATCTGGCTACGCCTTGTACTTGTGTTCTTACCAGAAATAACGTGGTTTACTGTAAGACTAGTTTGTTAGCGTGAATTTACTACATTTCCCCCAAAACATCAAAGAAATGTTGCCGCTTTCAATGATTTAAGTTGCTTTTGGACTTATCAAAGACATATTCCTTGAGTGGGGGTAAATATAAGACGGCTGGAAAAATGTCATAACGATGCAACAGACAGTTTTCAAAATAATTGATCGTGAATGGCGGCATTCTTTGTGGGACATACTATAACAGAGTCATGCTCCTGTAAGAGAATGGTCGTGTTGTAATCCATTGCAGTCAATCTGTGTTGTGTTTGTTGGATGGATAGATGGATGGATAGATGGATGGATGGATGGATGGATGGATGGATGGATGTGCTGGTGGGGGTGGGTGGGTAATTGGATTAGTGGATGGGGGATGGATGGATGGATTGGTGGGAGGATGGATGGATGGGTTGGTGGGTGGGAAATTGGATGGGTGGATGGATGGTTTGGTGGGTGGATGGATGAATGGATGGGTGGATGGATGGATGAGTAAATAAATGAATGGATGGGTGGATGGATGGGTGGACGGATTGATGCGTTGGTGGATGAATGGAAGTAGGGATAGATGGAGGGAGGGATGGATGGATGGATGGACTGGTGGGTGGATGGATGGATGAATGTATGAATGGATGGAAGTATAAACGTAGGGATGGGTGTGTCATGTAGCAATGCAAATGACAGTGAGGCAGGCAATTGATGAGTTAGCGCATCAAAGAAGAAGATAAAAAGTGCCACAAATGGTGAACATTGTGACACCAACATTGAACGCAATTTAGACGTCATGATAGGACGTCACCTAACGCCACAACGGCTTAAGCATGAGTGGTGTGCCAGCTTACAAGGCGATAGCATGTGTTTTCAATACCAGTCTCGGGATTCAAACCGTTCCTAATTCATAAGTCACCAAAGGCAGCATTGGCCGTTGGAGTTCGATTATGGTGAGCTCCGGTTGAAGGTAGGCCAGTATATTTGATTTGCATTATAAAGACACTAGGCGGCTGGCCCTGTTCCCAACACTCTCACTGGTCTGTGGAGATGATTTCTGATGGAAGAGCGGGAGTGCATGGAGAGAGAGAATGACTGAAGTCGGCATCAATCCCACACTCATCACCGTAGTCTGAGATCAGCTGTAGTAAATACATTGCAGTTCACTCCATCAGTATATTCGTTGAGTCGTTGTTTTGAAGTTCAGATGGTTACCCTGTCCGGTATCAGAATGCCTCAATATATGCTGTCGTGTACCATGATGCCCAGAGCCACTTAGATCTTGAGGTGAGCTTGCTGCATTATAGAGCCTGAACTCTTATCATTGTAGAGAGGAAGCAACGGCACCTCATGACATGGGAGCGTCGTCCGAAGAGATTTGAACCATTGGTTTTGACATGAGAGCGTCGTCCAAAGAGATTAGAACCAGTACCTCTTGACATGGGAGCGGTCATATTCTCAGTCTGATAAAGAAACACATTCATGAACACACAACTTATCTGTAAATGTGAGGATCATGCCGATCAATAGCTGGTGATCAAGTGGCGCATCCTCGTTTGTTCAATTGTCTTGTCATCTTGTCAATGATTAACCGCACTGTCAGTGTCAGTTGGAGACCGTTTTCTTGATGCTGGAGAGGACATCTGTGCTATACTCAATTATCTGAGAGCCGTATATTGACATTATGGCTCTGATTGTGGGCCCAGATGGAGAACATTTGCTCGCATGGTATTATACTCATTCTAAGAGCAAGATTGAAAGTCTAATTATACTATATTTGGAAAAAACTATCAATTACCATTTTGGGATCAAAAATAGATGTCACTATACATAGGAGACACACTTGATACGGAAGATTTTTAATAACTGATTGATATCAAGATCTGCAAAGTCAGTGAGTGTCGGATCTTCATTGGGTCACCTTCTCTGGTTGATTGTGTCGTGTATACCAACAACAGTTCGTCACAGTGACATGTGTTCTACGGAAATCGAAAGTTTGTTTTCTTTCCAGTGCTATTCAGGTGTACGAGATAATCAACGCCTCGCTGAGGCTGTATCAACACAGTGGTTATCGTAGTGCATATCGACAGAGCATTACAAAATAGTGCTAAACCTGATAGCTACATTGAGTAGCAAATAACACTCACATCAGTCAGGCTCCTTCTAGGGCTGATCACAGGCATCGTGCCTAGGGTGTTATTCTCGTAATTTGTTTAACTTAAGACAGCTCAATGCCGATTGCACTCTGATATGAACCTAAGGCCTATCCACGTCAATATGGAAGCACTATACTCGAGTTTCGCCCTCATTTGAGCTCATCAGTAGTGCATATCCCTGACCGGATCCGGAAACAGTCCCGGATCACGCGTGTGAAGCGGGTGTGTAACCACGCGGCACACACTGGACACACCAAATTATCACAAGCATAGCCTAGGATGGTTAGCGTTGTGGTATTCTGTTGTGATAATTTGGTGTGTCCAGTGTGTGCCGCGTGGTTACACACCCGCTTCACACGCGTGATCCGGGACTGTTTCCGGATCCGGTCAGGGATATGCACTACTGATGAGCTCAAATGAGGGCGAAACTCGAGTATAGTGCTTCCATATTGACGTGGATAGGCCTTAGGTTCATATCAGAGTGCAATCGGCGTTGCCAGTAGTGGGTTGTGCTCAATATTTAAATTTCAAATCCCGAAACAACCACATAATCAATTGATTATTGCTCACTGGATTTAGGAGGCCTGGTGTTCCTTGCCAGTGAGAAGTCCTGATCGTTCGGGTCCCATCGATTGACGGACGTCGGTCGCGGCGATTGGGCAATCTTGAGCATAGCCTAGGATGGGTAGCGTTGTGGTATTCTGTTGTGATAATTTGGTGTGTCCAGTGTGTGCCGCGTGGTTACACACCCGCTTCACACGCGTGATCCGGGACTGTTTCCGGATCCGGTCAGGGATATGCACTACTGATGAGCTCAAATGAGGGCGAAACTCGAGTATAGTGCTTCCATATTGACGTGGATAGGCCTTAGGTTCATATCAGAGTGCAATCGGCGTTGCCAGTAGTGGGTTGTGCTCAATATTTAAATTTCAAATCCCGAAACAACCACATAATCAATTGATTATTGCTCACTGGATTTAGGAGGCCTGGTGTTCCTTGCCAGTGAGAAGTCCTGATCGTTCGGGTCCCATCGATTGACGGACGTCGGTCGCGGCGATTGGGCAATCTTGAGCATAGCCTAGGATGGGTAGCGTTGTGGTATTCTGTTGTGATAATTTGGTGTGTCCAGTGTGTGCCGCGTGGTTACACACCCGCTTCACACGCGTGATCCGGGACTGTTTCCGGATCCGGTCAGGGATATGCACTACTGATGAGCTCAAATGAGGGCGAAACTCGAGTATAGTGCTTCCATATTGACGTGGATAGGCCTTAGGTTCATATCAGAGTGCAATCGGCGTTGCCAGTAGTGGGTTGTGCTCAATATTAAAATTTCAAATCCCGAAACAACCACATAATCAACAGCTCAATGTGTTAAACTAATACGGAAACGTGATGAATTAACGCCCAAGTACAACGAAATGGACACAGTGATGTCATTTATGAAGGTACGCAGACCTTGGATTTCAGGAACGTACATATAAACTCATCAGATTCGTGCTTACGGAGTAACATCGAACAAAATTATTTATCAAATTGATTGGATTGCACAATTATTGAAGAGTATTTCTGCACCATTATTACGAACATAATAATCGATTGGATTGGTCTACTATCAAACTATTGGAATATGTGTGCTGATTCTTGAGCTGAGTATTGTATTTGTTTGTGGTTTGTCAGTAATTAGTTATAGTCAGAATACTGTAATTTTGCACGCATTTATTTTGTCTTTATTATCGTAACCGTGATGACGTCATAGGCGCGATACACAATTTTGTGCTGTGAATTCTTATGCGCGGTGCATTATTGATTTGTTACATAATGATAGGATTTCTTTGATAAATGCTTGAATCTAAAGAACTTTAACTCTGTCTATACTGTAACTGCTGAGTTATAGGTCGTGTCTATTATAAAATTATTTGTTATTTTTCATTATTAATGTATCTAATTGTAATTTATTAATTATTTCTTTCGACTTTCTTCGATTTTATCTGTCGAGTTTAATACTTATAAGCCATGTCTATGGTTTGGTAAATTATTTTTTTTTTCTTTTCTTCATTTCTCACTTTGATTATTATTATTGAATATTGTAGAAACATATAAACATGTCATCATTACAGGATTTTGTTGCAATTGGGAAAGATGCAGGTTTGACAGGAGCAGATCTTATATCGTGGTCGGAGAAACAATTTACAGATTTTCAAGCTCACGAAAGGAACGAAAGAGTTGCGATAAGACAATTGGAAAAGGATCGACTAGATGAACAAGAGAGACAAAGATTATTTGAGAGGGAAAAAATGGCTATGGAAAATGACAGAATTGCAGCTCAATTGGTCGCTGACAAGGAAAGGATGGCATTGCAGATCGCTGCAGATAAGGAAAAACTAGATAGAGAAGCACAATTAAGAGAAAAAGAGATGGCTTTTAATCTTGAGAAATTGAATACAGAAAAGCTTCTGAAGGAAAAAGAATTGGAGAATAACTTCAAAATGAAACAGTACGAGAAGGACAGGGATGAACAGATCGCTAAGAACAAAGTGGAGGCACATTCCACAGATGCCATTAAGAAATATAATGGGGTGATAAAAACATACTCCAACTCCGATTCAGTCTCTGCATGGCTAACTAATTTTGAGCTAATCTTGAGACACTATGGAGTTGCAGAGACCGAATGGGCAGTTTTGCTACATAGGCACTTAAGTGGTGAACCTTTGCAGGTTGTAGAACTAATCCCAGATGAGTTACGTAGTGATTACTCATACATTCGAAAGAGACTGCTATCTCATTTTTGTCTTGACGAATTTGGCCTTCGTGCATCATTCAAGAATCTTATTCCTAAAGCAGGACAGACGTTCCTTGACTTCTCCTCTTTAACTCAATTAACATTCGATAAATGGGCTCGATCAGCCAATGTTACTGATGACTACAAGAAGCTACGTGACTTGATTGTTAGAGACAAACTGATCTCGGCGGTTCCTCCGTCTATGTCTACCTTTCTTATTGAACAGAAATGTTCGAGTATACAGCAGATGGATGAGAAGGGAGAGTCTTTCTTCGACGCCCATAAAGACATATTTAATAATAGTTTTTCCCCATTGGTAGAGAAAAACGCATGTGATAGATTCCCTCATAAATCAAGGATGCAGGGATACAAAACACAACAACAGTCTGGTGGACAACATCAAAGGAGGGAAAAACAACAACAACCAAAGTATCAACCTTATGTTAAACACGAGAAAAAGGGTGTGTGGACAACTTGCAAATACTGTGGTTTCACCCACGGCTCAAATCAAATGTGTGACAAACATCCGCAGTTTGACAGTTACATAAAGAAATTAGCACTTAGAAATAGAGACAGATTTAACACCTATCAAAGACAAACACAATGCTTTAAATGTAAAAGTTTTGGACATATGTTTTCATCTTGTCCGTTAAGACAACTGTATAAAGAAGCAAACATAGGGATGCTGACATCTAGTAGTGACAGTGACTCGGACGAGACTAGTCATGCAAATACGGTAGAAGTAGATTATTCTCCCATCGACCCAACGTGTGATACATGCAAGATCTTTCACAAAGAGGGCAACTTAACGTGCGGTCATAAAATACACGTGCAGGAGGCTAATGCGGTCCAAATTACCAATGGATCACTGGTCGTACAACACGCCATAGTGAATGGAAAGAAATGTAGCTTAGTACGCGATTCCGGGTCGAGTATAGTTGGGGTACATACAAAGCTGATTAATGAAACCGACTATACTGGAGAACATGTGACCTGTAGGACTTTTGGAGGTGGAAGAGAAAAGTTTCCAGTTGCCTGGGCTGATATAAAATGCCCATATTTTTCTGGAAAAATAACGGTAGCTGTGCTGTCCGACCCATTTGTGGATGTCTTTATTGGAAACATCCCTGAATTATGTGATGTTTCGCTTGAAGACATAACAGAATGGGAAAGGAAGCATATTGTTGCAAACACACAAATACATAAAGAGAATCAATTACCTCATGTTGGTCTGGTTTCAAACACACACATGTCACATCCAGTTATGGTGGAACCTAAAGATAGTAAGACAGTTCAAGCAGCAGCAATAACGCCGCAACACGACATCACGCCGGTAAATAGACAACCACAGGCATATATTAGGGCAGTGACAGTTCCTTCTTGTGGACCGAAGAATATGCTTATGAAAACAGATACTTCATTTGATTTGGTCGGTACTTTCTTCTGGTTGATTTTCTTGTTATCTATCATATCAAACAAAGTAATAAATTGTATAGCTAAGGCTACAGGGAGTTTGATTAAGATGTTACAATATGGTGTACGACGGAAACTGAGCCATATTAGAGGTATATATGATGATTCTGTACAATGTATTCGAACAGTCCGCCGAACGGCACCCCTTGGCGAATCTGAAATCCCTTTGCAGGAATCACATTCGATGATCAGTTCTAAGATCATTCTCAGATCAAATAGTTGTGTTGTGGTGGATGGTACCTGTTTACTGTCTGTCGTATACATTCTTCCACAAGGGTATAGGAAAATACTACATCTTGTCTTGTACTCTGGGAGAAAGGTATATGAATCACACAAACGCTATGAAATTACTCTATCATTAGTGAATTCTGTTCAGAAATTGGCTAAATATCTTTTAGGAAGAAAATTCTTGGTCATCTCAAAATGAATTTTACTAACCGTAAATAAAACATGTAGCGTCATTGTGATTGTATAGTCATCATAAATATTGTTATAAGTGGAGTGTACTGTATTCGTATCATTGTCTTGTTCATATTAACAATCATATTTTTTTTTTTATGAGCGATTATCTTTATCTAAAACCTATGCTCAAATAGACTTAGTAATAGCGAGCATGGCGAAATTTATATAGTTGTATCGATCATATCTGAGATGGGGGAGGATTCTGTACACATGACCGCGCCTGTAGCGCCTTTCTGTTTATAGGAATTCTTAGACCTTCTTTTTGGTCTTCAGAACTATCCTTTATCATTCTACATTTACTATTTAAGGACATCACAAACATAACATCCATAAAACTGAGACAGTACATCATCGTACATTCCTAGACAGATTGTTGTTTTGTCGCATTCGGATGTTTGGTTTTACGATAAAGCCAAGTAAAACTGAAATGGCATTTCGGGAAATTCAATTTTTAGAACAATAAAATAATTTATCTGATCTACTCAGTAGACTATAAATAAATTATGAAAGTTTTATGTATATATATATATATATATATATATATATATATATATATATATATATATATATATATATATATATATATATATATATATATATATATATATATATATTTATGTTTTCTGATTTGTTTTTTTTTTAGTGTAACATTACGGTAGGATGACTGTGGCTAAGTCTGAATTACCACAGATATATATATATATTATTATTTTTTTTTTTGAAAGAAAGTATGGACGTAAGGTAGTCACTTGTTATTATTATTATTGCAGAAAGACAGGTGAAAAAGTGTCACGAGAGGTAATGCAAACCTGGCATGATCAATTAAGATTGCTGCATTCTTGGACAGGCCAGAGTGGTAGTATCAGAGACAGGTGAAAAATGTCACGTACTGTGGAGGCGACATGATCAATTAAGTTGGCTTCACTCTTTAACAAGCCAGCATGGTAGTATTGTTGGTAGTTTGCCTAATAGATATACTTTTAATTTGATTTGAGTAATTTAGTCTTGGAAAATAAGTAACAGATTCAATACACACGGAAGTGATGACAGTATTGATTAACAGTTTTAATGACGGTATAGAGTTTGTAGATTTCAGGTGATAGGTAGATATATGATAGTTAATTAAGTAAGTATATTTTAAATAATATTGGTTGTTTTAAGTAAAAATGTTTATGTTTTTTAATGTTATGGTTATATATATATATATATTTTTTTTTTGTGTTTATAACTATTTTGATGATTGATATTCTTTCTTGTTCAGCGTTCCGAGCCATTGAGGTTCTTTGCTGCAAATACAATCCGTCTCCATTCGTCTCTCTGGTGGACCTTCTCTTGCCAGTCGTTGATTCCAAGTGCTTGTAGGTCTGTACATGTATTATCTCTCCACCGCCTTCTTGGTCTACCTCGGGGTCTACGGTCATTTATTTCCTGAGTGTAAGCGAGTTTTGTTTCCCTATTATCTTCCATTCTTTCTATATGCCCCAGCCATTGTAGTCTATTAGCCTTCATGATACCAGTGATTAGCGGGGACTTAAACAGATCATAAATGTCTTTGTTACTTCTTCTTTTCCACTCTCCACTTTGTGTATCCCTAATGGGTCCAAAGATGCGTCTTAAAATTTTGTTCTCAAAGGTTTGTAACAAGGCTTCGTCTCCTTTCGTTGTACTCCAGGTTTCAGAGCCATACAGCACAACTGGTCTGATCAGTGTTTTGTATATTGTGATTTTGGTGTTACGAGATAGCGCCTTTGATTTTAGTAGATGTTGTAGTGCATAGTATATCTTATTTCCAGAGTTGATTCTAGTTTGTATTTCTTCCCTTATGATGTTGGAGCAGTTGAAGATCGTACCCAGGTATTTGTATGTTTCCGTTCTTTTAATGGTCATATTATCTATTTGTATGTGGCCAGAGTTTCTAGCCATTCCGTCTCTTGAAATTACCATATATTCTGTCTTATCTTGGTTGATAACCAGCCCCATCTGTTGGGCTTTTTCCTTTAAGTGAGTCAATATTTCCAATGTCTTTTGTTCACTTTGCCCTATAATATCTATATCATCTGCATAACCAAGCAGCTTGGATGTTCCTCCAATATCACATTCCTCCTTTACCTTCCTTACAACTTTCTCTAGAGCCAGATTGAAGAGTAGCGGCGATAGTGCATCACCCTGTTTCAAGCCAGATGTTATTTGGAAGGGGTCTGATTTCCTGCCTTTATATGTTACTATATTATAAGTATCTTCCATGCATAGTCTGGTCATGTTGATTAACTTCCTTGGTATTCCAAATTCCTGCATAGCATTCCATAGACTATTCCTATGGACACTATCATAAGCCTTTTTAAAATCCACAAAAATGTTATGGAGATCTCTTTTATATTCCCAATGTTTCAATATGATTGATATTGGTTATTTTAATTATCAGTACATTAATGTGTTGTAGTTATTAATGTCAGTAGTATGTTTTGTGTTAACTAATCATCATATATGTGTCACCGCCTCACGTATATATATCTAGTAAAGGGCTGCAATTCCAGCCCAAGGGAAACCATTGAGTCGAGCAGGACCCAAATAAGCTAGAACCTTCTAGATAGAAGGTGGTTACCAAGTCCATGATTCCGTGGACACTGATGTGGCCCGCCTAATGCGGGGTCCACGAGGAACTCGGACAGAGTTACCGCCCGTGTCGGGTTAGGACACGCGGAGACCGGCAGAGGACGAATGGACTTGAGAGAGGCAACAGGGCCTGCCTTTGAGGGACTCTATAGATATCAATAGATATATAGACATAGGCTAGATAGTTTGCTAGACTGTTAAATGATACTTATGTGTGTGATGTTTCCTATTTGACAGATGTAATATAGCGCGGGTCTGTTTACCCACTGCGCCAACGCATACTGTATATGAGAATACAATAAATCTTCGATCTCATAACAACCAGATTTATTGTTGCCTGTATGAACCCAAGTTTAGTTACCTAGATACGAGCAAGACTATGACAGGCTTTTTGGGGGCTAGTTTTCCGGTTTTGGCATAGAATGTTTTCTTAAAAACCTGTTAAATGCCATGTAAAAGTAATTATTTAATCATATTACATTGATTGTTAATAAAACATTGATTTGTGATAACACATTGATTTGTTAAATCAAAGAAATTTTTAACGTTGTAAATTTACATAGAACTAGTAGCTATCTAGCGATAAAATAGAAGTAATCTGAGTCCCTCGGCAATGTCTCACCATTGCCTCCACAGCGCCTCTTTATTTTGATTCTGTAAAGATTTTTTTTTTTTTACATGTTACTATTTTGACATTTGTTTTTTTTGTGACAGTCACTAATGTTTTCTCGCTCCACGAGCAGATTGTTCCACAACAAGTGCCTCGTCCAACCGATGAAACCTTTCCAACAATAACGAGAGTGCACGATAACATCGAGGAGCTTCAAAATTCAGAGCTAAGTTTCACCTCATACTCATTGTACTTCTAAGCTGTACTTCTCATGTTTCATCAATGTATTATTTTGTATCATATTGATTTCGTTGCATATTCATGAACTTTTCACCAACATAACCTTGCATTTTGATTTACACATTAATAAGTAAGGGAGTTAACCAAATTTTCGACTACACTACATTTTTTCTAAGGGATTTAATTTTAGGAATATTACAAACAAGTGAAACACAAAATGTCTACCTTAGATAAATGCATTGAGCAAGGAATAAAGTTAGGTTATAAAGAAGAGAAATTGTCAGAATGGGCACAGAAAACACACGCAGAAAACATTGCCCGTGAAGAAAGAGCGATAGAACGAGAAGAAAAGAAATCTCAAATGGAGGCCGAAGAGAAGAAGATTCAGATGCAAATGCAAGCAGAGGAAAAGAAAATGCAGATGCAAGCAGAGGAAAAGAAAATGCAGATGCAAGCAGAGGAAAAGAAAATGCAGATGCAAGCAGAGGAAAAGAAAATGCAGATGCAGGCTCAGGAAAAACAGCTGGAGCTCGAGGCGGCGGCCAAACAGGCCCAATTGAATGCCGAAACACAAATAAAATTAAAACAGATGGAGCTTGAGTCTAACGCAGAAATATCTATAAATAAGCTAAGAAGCAAAGAGGAAGAACAAAAATATAATAAATATAAAGGTCTCGTCAAGGCGTTCTGTTCTGGAGATTCCATCTCCGCTTATTTAGAAAATTTTGAGTGTCTCATGTCTCATCATAAAATCAGTAAATCAGATTGGGCATTTATTCTAATGAGGAATTTGGCTCTTGAACCACTGAAAGTAATAGAAACAATACCACAGGAAATGCGAAAAGACTATGAGTACCTAAAACAACGCATTCTCCAACATTTTTCTTTAGACACTGCAGGTTACCAACAACAATTTGCCAAATTATCTCCACAACCCAACCAAACATTCATAGATTATGTCAGTACAGTCCAAGACATATGCACAAAATGGATTAACTCGGCTAAAACCAACAATAGCCATGATAAACTTAAGGAACTAATTATAATAGATAAAAT
The DNA here is from genome assembly GCA_963921405.1 of Cepaea hortensis. Lineage (NCBI taxonomy): Eukaryota > Metazoa > Mollusca > Gastropoda > Stylommatophora > Helicidae > Cepaea > Cepaea hortensis. Next base: position 43,858,141 of record OY992894.1, on the reverse strand, counting down.
AGTTAGCACCATTCCTACACCTTTTGCCAAGTTCTTAAAACAAATGGATTGTAAGAGCATTCAGGAAATCGAGGCGAAAGGAAATGCATTTTTTACAGCAAACAGGGATATTTTTCAACATAATATAAGTCACAATGATACAGCAGCTGCAGTAGTGAACACCAAATACTCCAAACAATCACAGAGCAGATTTAAACCGCGATCCAATGTCGGTAAAGTAGTAAGGTGCCAATATTGCAATGCTCATCACGACATTTACGGTATGTGTGACAAATCACCCGCCTACCCGGAACACCTCAAAAAGATGGTAGAGAAGCAAACAGCTAAACGCATGGCTTACCACAAAGTAGTTAAATGTTATTTCTGCAATAGCTGGGGTCACTATAATAAAGATTGTCAAGGCCGAAAGTTATTGAAACAGGCCAATGCGGCATTAGTAGAAACGTCGACTGACGAAGAGCTTGAGTCACTAAATGAATGTGAAAATCAACACGACAATGAGAGCGAGCTTGGGAATGCTGTACACGTCATAAACACCATAACAGACAGTACATGCAACACCTGTACAAAGTTCCAACTGGACACAACACTACATTGTGGTCACATTATCCCAATTGCAAACGAAATAGCTAACGCTGCCTTATCATCTACAGGCAAGCTAGTTTTTTATACAGGGTTGGTTAACAATAAGAAAGGAACGTTAATTCGTGATTCCGGCGCAACTCTCTGTGGGGTGAGGAGAACATTGATAGACGCTAAAGACTACACAGACAAACATGTGACATGTCGCACATTTTCAGGTACAATAGAAAAATACCCCCTTGCTTTGGTCGAAATTCAAACACCATTCATATCGGGGCAAGTATTGTGTGCTATCCTTGAAAATCCCGTCGCGGATATTATACTTGGTAATTTACCCAACATACATCCATGCTCTGAAACAGAGATCAAAAGATGGGAGCAAAAACACGGCATCCACCACAGAAATAGCGACACAAAAGAGAAACACCATTCTTGCTTGTCTCAAACTGCCAAAATACCAAGGGAGACAACCACTGAGGTATTTCAGGAAGAATTTACCGAGGTGTACAATGCAGGGGCGGTCGAATCAAGAAACGATACGACCGAATTAAAACCTCGAATTGAGGATGCGACCAAACTACCAAATACCGAACCTGTAAATGTGCAACTAGACACACAACACACAAACGCAATAACACGACAGACAACCCACAAAACCAACACCGACCAACTACAGGAATCATTAGAAATAGTAGCGCCAAACTCAACTAACATCAATTTTGGAAATGAACAGAAAAATGACCCTACACTAGCACCATACTTTAAGTTAGTAGGCCTTAAGCCAAAATTAACAAAGAACGCATCGTGGACATTTAGGCTACAGAACAACATCTTAACTAGATTTTACACAACAAACCAGGCCACGACACAGCAAATAGTACTACCACAAGCACACCGAGACAAAGTGCTAAAATTAGCCCATGACTCCCCTTTTGGAGGTCACATGGGATATGAAAAGACCAGGGCGAGAGTCCTCACCCAATTTTATTGGCCAAAGTTCTGCCAACATATAAAAACTTTCTGTAGAGCTTGTGATATATGTCAAAGACTGGGGAAAAAGGGAAAAAACCCTACAGCAGAAGTCCAATCAACGACAACTGCCTCGAGGCCTTTCCAAATCGTGGCAGTTGACCTAGTAGGTCCGTTGAATCACATATCGAATAAGGGGAATAGGTACATTTTTACTCTCGTAGATTTATGTACAAGGTGGCCCGAAATGGTACCATTAAGATCTATCTCCTCTAAGGATGTGATGGACATATTACTAAATATTTTCTCCCGTTTTGGCTTCCCGGAGAAAATCATTTCTGATAGAGGTACCCAGTTCATATCTAATGCCACCCAATCAGTAACTAAGTTACTAGGCATCAAGCAGTGTTTCACCAGTCCCTATCGACCGGCCGCAAACGGTATTTGCGAAAAACTTAATGGGGACCTGAAACATATGCTATCTAAAGTGACAGCTGAAAATCCAGCCGATTGGGACATACTTCTCCCGACGGTGCTGTTCGCATACAGAGAAGTCCCTCAATCAAGTACAGGGTTCTCTCCCTTCGAATTGATGTATGGAGCGAACCCAAGAGGACCTCTCACCATTTATAAAGAGATCATCTCACAACCTGTAGATAGCCAACTTCCCATTTCCACTTATGATTTGGTCACTGATACCAGAGACAAAATCATACGTTCGTGTATATTGGCCTGAACATCACTACAGGAGAAAGGTTTTAAATACAGGCAGTACGCCAATAGAAGGGCAAAAACCATTGTCCTACATCCAGGTCAGGATATTTTACTCTTACTACCTGACAAAAGAGATTTACTGTCAACCTCCTGGCAAGGACCTTTTAAGATCATTAGAAGAATTTCAGAAGTAGATTACGAAATCTCTTTAAATGGAAAACTGAAAATATTCCATATAAATATGTTGAAACCATATTATGTTAGACAGGACAATGAGACAAATGAACGGACTCAACGAACTGCCGACGGAGACGAAACGACAATTTCTCAACGTAATGACACCTCGACAAACGAAGCATCGTTAACGACACACTCTTACGACAACGAAAACGACGAAGACATATGGACATTACCGACAATCTGTGATATCGACATCGACGACAAATTTGACGACATATTGACAACGATTGATCTCGACGACGACGACAATGACATTGAAGACAATTTACAAACAGTGGCATCTGTGGTAAATCAGACAGACGTGGACAACACTGAAATCCCTGTACCAATCATGACTGACGACGGAAGTATAAATGACATCCATATCTCTGACACTTTGACACAACAACAGCGACAAGACATTTTAACTATCCTTGACGAATATAAATCTATCTTTTCTAACAAACCTGGACGCACTGATAAAATAACACATTCAATTGTGTTGACAGATCTGAGACCGGTCAAATGTAGACCATATTCTATTCCTCTCCATTACAGATCTAATTTAGATAAAGAAATTTTAGAGTTAGAGAAAAATGGCATTATTCAAAAATCGATGTCTCAATATTCGTCACCGATTGTTCTGGTGAAGAAAAAGGACCAGACAATTCGTTTGTGCATTGACTATCGAATATTAAATACAAGAACAACAACGGATGCAGAGCCAATGAACAGCTGTGAGGATCTTATCTTAAATATGGCTCAATCATCCTTATTTTCTAAGACCGATTTAGCTAAAGGATATTGGCAAGTTCCATTACACCCTTCTTGTAGACATATAACAGCATTCGCAACACCTCTTGGCTTGTACGAATGGCTTTATCTTCCGTTTGGGCTCAAGAACGCACCGGCCACATTTGTAAGACTAACAAGATTGTTATTACACGGAATTAATGACGTAGTTGCTTATATTGATGATATATGCATCCATTCTTCTGATATGACTTCTCACTTACTCACCCTTAAACAAGTCTTCCACCAAATCTCTCTTTTTGGACTTACTATCAAACCTTCCAAGGTTGACATAGGTTATACACAAATAGACTTCCTTGGACATAGAATTTCTGAAGGAAAATTGTTGACTGATGATAAAATTGTTTCCAAGATCCTTAAGCTAGAAGTACCTACCACAAAGAAGCAAGTTAGAAGTTTACTAGGTCTGATTAACTATTATTCTAAATTTATTCCACATTGGGCAGAATTAACCTCAGTCTTTTCTGATATGTTAACTAAAAATCATCCATCAAAAATTTGTAAAAGTACCAGCTTAGATGATGCAATGTGTAAATTGAAACTTATTTTTTCTAATCCACCAGTCTTACGATTACCCAACATTAATTTACCCTTTATTTTGACCACAGATGCGAGCGCTATCGCAATAGGAGGATGCTTGATGCAGGAAATGGATGGCATAAAACACCCAATTCTCTATGTAAGCCGCAAATTAAAGAAGGCTGAGACTCAGTATGCCACAGTTGAATTGGAGTGTCTGAGCCTAGTGTTTTGTATATTGAGATTATCAAAGTTCCTCTTAGGGAGTCACTTTGTGGTCCTCACTGACAGTTCGCCATTATTAGTCCTTAACCAGGGGTCGCCTAAAAACCATCGGCTACAAAGATGGTGTCTTCTACTTCAAGATTTCGACTTCGAAATCCGCCACATCAGAGGCACCGACAACATTGTGGCTGACCTTTTGTCACGACAAGTGAATGCGCCAGTAGAATGACTCTGATCACATCAACCATTAGCCATATTATAAACTGTGATACTTTTAGTCGGTTGCATATTACAGTGGAACTCTACACCTGCTAGAGTACTCTCAGTGATTAGTTGAATTACGACACCCAAGAACATGATACGTTACTTTAAGAACTATACCATCAAGTTCCTAAGCGCTAGAACGATTCCAGCAAGAAACAGTAACTGTGTTTGTCTCAACCAATAAGATCAACCAACGAACTAACTCCGAATTCTGTACGAACTCGTTATATAGGACATTAAGAACATGCCATACTTGCTGTTACTACGTAACTTTACTAACAGCCGAAACAGAACGACATCGACGACAACACTCAATAGAGATCCATACTAGCTTTACCATTCATGGCATACCACGTTAGCGACAGGAGGACAACGCGCACATCATCGTTGGATTTATTTAATTAATTAGTTTAGGATTAAATATGTATTATATTTCCATTATTGTTGTATATAAATTGTATTCACCTGTAATTTGTACATATTCGACATTAATATTACAGGCGGTACTATTCCTAAGCTAAAGAACCGTCCTATACAATTGTCTCTATTTAAATTGTAACCCATTTGTCATTAATCGTACAAGAAGTACGTATTTACTTAAAGGGCAAATATCGCCTAGCCCATTTTTTCTAAGGGCAATAACACTTACCTCAACTTTAATTATATATTTTAACCAAATACTATTTTTAATCAAAAGTGAGTGAATGACTGTGTGAATGGATTAAATGAGAGAACGATACACTTGGCGGACAAATTATACGCAAACCGTATTTATTTTAATTTGTCTGCGTCTTTCATGTAAATTGTATGACTTGTCTAATTTGTGAATACATGTGTAGTACTTAGTTTAATAGTGAGTTAATATACTTAGTTTAGCAGTTAGGATACATCTAAGCACCACTACTTGGAATGCCTTTTCATGTATTGCACGCAGTGCAGTAGTTCATGATTGAGGTTATCCCAACTCGTGACGCTTGGAAATACGCCACACGTTCAGCATACACAGTACACAAACCTTAAAACTCAACACTATCAAGTTAAAATACAGTCACTTTATTAGAAACATCATCTTATTAGTTGAACACACTAACAAGCCAACAGGGACACTTGTAGTATGAGGGGGATAAAAACAACAAGGTAACTACATATTTAGCATTATATAACATACGGGAGTAAAAGTGTATAGAAATACACACTTAGATCAAGATTTGAAGGTGTACTTATTTAGCCAAGACTTCGGTCTTGTTAACCCTCTATTATATAGGGGTTATTTGTCTGGGTACCATTTTGGGTACTATGAGAAGGGCAAGTTGTAAATACAACTACTAAAATGCCATGGAACTTCGGTCTGATAAGCATAATTAAGCACACGAGAGACAGGGATCTCTGCACCAAATCAGACAAGTGTTGTATGGTAGAATACATGAGTTTTAGTGCTAATAGGTAGGTTGCCAGGTTACTATCCACCAAACTACAACACCAACTGTAGGTGAGTCGGTGACAGAATTAGAACGGATCTAATTCCCAACAACAAATCAGGTCACGGGGGAGGGGGGATCCTGTCACCGCCTCACGTATATATATCTAGTAAAGGGCTGCAATTCCAGCCCAAGGGAAACCATTGAGTCGAGCAGGACCCAAATAAGCTAGAACCTTCTAGATAGAAGGTGGTTACCAAGTCCATGATTCCGTGGACACTGATGTGGCCCGCCTAATGCGGGGTCCACGAGGAACTCGGACAGAGTTACCGCCCGTGTCGGGTTAGGACACGCGGAGACCGGCAGAGGACGAATGGACTTGAGAGAGGCAACAGGGCCTGCCTTTGAGGGACTCTATAGATATCAATAGATATATAGACATAGGCTAGATAGTTTGCTAGACTGTTAAATGATACTTATGTGTGTGATGTTTCCTATTTGACAGATGTAATATAGCGCGGGTCTGTTTACCCACTGCGCCAACGCATACTGTATATGAGAATACAATAAATCTTCGATCTCATAACAACCAGATTTATTGTTGCCTGTATGAACCCAAGTTTAGTTACCTAGATACGAGCAAGACTATGACAATATGTATCATTTTCATGATGGACGAATGAAGAGAAAGGAATGAAAGAAAAGTAATAAACACAAACATATAGTAACAATACACATTATAGGATATATAGATACATATAACAAATGAACAACACATTATAGATATATAACACAGTTATATTGAGAATAGTTTTCCTTATCGACATGATGTAGTGAAAAGAAATGATGGTGTACCAGATCGACTTGCACTTGTGTGGATATATGTATTCACATCAAGGACAATCAGTTGTCGACTACGGATCATGTGATCGTTGGGTATGCAACACTGGATGGTGTTTTTATTTAACTTACGGCACTCGGGGATATAGAGACCGTTAGTAGTTTTAAGGTGTCAACATATATACGCGATAACAGATCTTAATATATGAACTGGCGGTGTTTGAGCCTTAGTTTAGTTACAAGTAGTCGGGCATGTTAACGCGTTAACATCTCAGGGATCATTTATAGAATGTAGAGGTGGCGGTGTTCGGGACTTGTATTTTAGTCCGGTGTTCAATATCCCACGATCTAGAGTGGTTCACGTTGACAAACTAAGTTCCAAGGACGGTGAATGCGTTGTCTATCACAATAGGATGTAATTTACGTCGTAGACATCATTTGCTTGCATGTCAAGATAACATAGAAAATGGTCTAACGATCATTTTCATTGTAGAGGGGGCAAAGCTGTCATGTAGCAATGCAAATGACAGTGAGGCAGGCAATCGATGAGTTAGCGCATCAAAGAAGAAGATAAAAAGTGCCAAAATGGTGAACATTGTGACACCAACATTGAACGCAATTTAGACGTCATGATAGGACGTCACCTAACGCCACAACGGCTTAAGCATGAGTGGTGTGCCAGCTTACAAGGCGATAGCATGTGTTTTCAATACCAGTCTCGGGATTCAAACCGTTCCTAATTCATAAGTCACCAAAGGCAGCATTGGCCGTTGGAGTTCGATTATGGTGAGCTCCGGTTGAAGGTAGGCCAGTATATTTGATTTGCATTATAAAGACACTAGGCGGCTGGCCCTGTTCCCAACACTCTCACTGGTCTGTGGAGATGATTTCTGATGGAAGAGCGGGAGTGCATGGAGAGAGAGAATGACTGAAGTCGGCATCAATCCCACACTCATCACCGTAGTCTGAGATCAGCTGTAGTAAATACATTGCAGTTCACTCCATCAGTATATTCGTTGAGTCGTTGTTTTGAAGTTCAGATGGTTACCCTGTCCGGTATCAGAATGCCTCAATATATGCTGTCGTGTACCATGATGCCCAGAGCCATTTAGATCTTGAGGTGAGCTTGCTGCATTATAGAGCCTGAACTCTTATCATTGTAGAGAGGAAGCAACGTCACCTCATGACAGGGTGGATAGATGGAGTGATGTATGGGTGGAGGGAGGGAGGGATGGATGGATTGGTAGATGAAGGGATGGATGGATCTATATAGAGATGGATGGATTGAGGGAGGGAGGGATAGATGGGTGGATGGATGGATTAGCCTGTGGGTGGCTGGATGGATGGATGGATTGGGTTTATTTTTTATCTTGCAATGTTGGTTAATTTTTTCGACCGCAATGTTAATTATTTTGTTAACTAAAACTAGATGATTGATTATATCTCAAAGATTGGCGGCCCATCTCCACACACTCACGTGAAACCTGTTTATAAAACAGATGTGTTCTGATTTACTCTGCTTGATTTTGATTTGTTGGTTTTGAAACCCCTGAAAGACTGCGCGTTTTAACTTTTGGGTATTATGCCTTGGTGTTCAAGTCGTCTGAGCGCTTACAAGAACTCGCATTTATCGAAGTAAGTGTGTGCTGGACTTTTCTAACGACTTGATACAAAAATACCATGTCCACGGAGGCTGCGCCGCAAAATTCTCCTTCAGTTCCAAAGATCATAAACTAGTGGGGTGTGCAAAATCGATACTGAAACTTTACAACTACCTAAAGTCATATTATAAAGTAACCACATCATATTTCAGCACACCTTTATTATTAATATTGTTATTGTGTCAGGTCTTAGTCAGATATGACTGAGCCACCGTATAACAGTAGACGGTACTACCTGCTTTCTGTTAGAGCCGAACGTTGGGCGGCGCTTACCAAACCCGACACCCCACATTATGCCAACGGCTTCGGGAGGAAGAGTGCAATTGGGAGTGTACAAGCCTTACCCTGGTGCGAGGAAATACAACCTAAAGACAAAGTGTCATGGCAGGGTAGAAAAGGCCCTAAGCCTTGGTTGGCGGCTGATCTAGGATCGAAGCTCCGACAGGTGGACAATTAGAGCATTGCTTTGCTGTTCCGGCAGCTTCTGCAGCTTGTCTTGTTCCAGATGTAGAGGTGTTACCTTTCCTCTGGAGTGAACTAGGCAGGCCGAGAGAGGGATCATGCTGCATGGGCAACACATGATCTCTATATTTTAGCCCAGGCTTTGTGCTATGGAGAGGCAATAACTCCATCCCTTACAAACTATCGTCTGTCAAGACGGCAAGGTGCCAATGAAATGGGGACAGACCTACATTAGTAGTTTAGCTCACGACTCACAAATATACCTTAGAAAATTAAACAAAGGGATATAATCTTACATTTAAAATGGATCATACAAGAAAACACTACTTATCTCCCTGAAAGAATACACGTAAAAGCGGTTGGCATGGTGCAACATGACTTTGGGATATTGGTGTAGCTGCATCACAGCTCTAAAACTACAATAAATAAACCAAAGCAACAAAGATTTTGTATGGTTTACAAGAACACAAATTAATAACTGGATGTCGCAGCTATTGCCTTCGTCAGCACACAAACAATAAACAGAAACTGATACAACAACATAACAAATATACGAAAGTTGCTTTGCTGTTGTTGATCCGCCAACATCTATTTTCTCACTTGTGATTGTGTTCTTGTTAAGCTTACCAGTTTCTCTTCTTGTTTTGTATATTTACTCGTTGTACTTGATTTTGTGCACTGTGTTAAGAATCTCGTCCCCCAAAAGCACCGTAGAGCTTGAGAAATGCCTCAATGGTGCTAGCTCTATGAAGGGAAAATCTCAAATACATCTACCAGCGGTACAGGACCGAGTTTCCACCGGAATAAGTGGACTCCTCTGCAGTACTATTTGCTGTTAGCGCAAGTACCACAGAAAATGGTGCTCACTCACCCTGGCAACTTAAAAGGTTCTTGGTGGCTGAAGACGTAGTATACAGTCATGTAGACGTGGAAGGGGAAATACCACATTGTTCATCCCAAGAAAATCAAAATGGATGACGAAGACTGGCCATAACGGTTCCAAATGTTGCTGTATGTAGCCGGGGCGCAGTGTTGAGGTGAGCGCCCAACCTTGCTTACATACCCCAATGGCTCGTAAATACATAACCTCTGCAGGAAAAGTCCAACTCCTGGCCTTCACGTGGCGGAACTGTTTTAACTAACAGGAGAAGGGGCGACGGCAAGTTTCTGGCGCCGAAAAATAACCAGTATGTTCTAGATGTGTATGCAGGTACACGCATGCGCAGACATGTGTGTGCGAGCTTACACATCTAAACTCGAGTGAGATCACAGTCTGCTCTAGCAAAGGAAAGGTGCTGAAGACGGAGACAACCAGCCTGGAGGCGCACCACAGAAATCAGGATGCCACGTAATTACGCAAAGCGAACGAAAGAAGAAGAACAACAACTGGCCATAGCAATGCAGGGTTTAGACAGTATTAAGAACAGATGGTAGAACACCAGCAAACAAGATGAGGTAAAATATTTTAGAACATGCATCTGTCCTGTAGCAACATATGGATACAAGTTTTAATGTAGCTCATAAGCAGTACTATATTTGGAAACTTAAATACTTTGGCCTTTTTAGACGCCATCTTGGTTTGGATAGAATGGCGATTAAAGATATGGTCCTTGGAAGCAAAGGCAGCGGTCGACCGGCACGAAGATCGACACGAGGCATTGCAGACACCTTGTGAATGAGGGTGTATGAGGTAGGAGAAGTGGCAAGAGAACGAGACACTTTTCTCCGACTTTCTGAAGAGGACTACAACATAATGATCAAGATGATGTTCAGAGTGGGTTTGAAATGTTGCTGTTATGTAGCCGGGGGCGCAGAGTTGGGGTGAGCGCCCAACCTTGCATAAATACCCCAATGGCTCGTGCACTCATAACCTCTGCAGCAAAAGTCCAACTCCTGGCCTTCACGTGGCGACCTGTTTTAACTAACAGGATAAGGGGCGGCGGCGAGTCTCTGGCGCCATAAAAATAACCAGAATGCTCTAGATGTGTATGCAAGTACACGGTGTGTTCTTGTAAAGAGTCAGCACAAAATTTTGTTCGAAATGGAGGAACGGGAGTGTACATAGAATACCCAAATAATACTAGGAACACGGCCAGAGTGCCAACAGGAAAGTACTGCCATAACTATGATGCTGAAATTGAGGCAATAAAGACAGAAACAGATTGATTGATTGAGTGATTGATTGATTGATTGATTGATTGATTGATCAATTGATTTAGGAACCGACATTACATCATTCGGGGCATTCCCATAAGCGCTCCGTCCCCATCCCCAGCAGCCAGCGAAGAGTTACAACACTAATAGTACCAGTAGCAATCTGATTATATGTCCGTCTCGCCTTTCCTCTGAGCGTCGATCGCAGGCGTAATCCCCTCGTCACTCCTCGCTGTCTCATTCTTGCCAGACCATGGTGATCCATTTGCTCCTCCGAGGTGTACGCGTGCTCCCACAAGGCCGCAACTACGTCTGCCTTATCATGCATCAATACTCGACCATGTTTTGCAGAGCCAGCCAATCTGTTCGCCTGTTCATTCCCCAGATAGATGCAAATCAGTACTCAGGGCGCTCCTGTCTGGGAAATTGCCAGTATTACTACTTTCTGAACTTAGCAGTCAGCATAAGGTCACCATACCATGGGAACCATCTCACTGTGGAGTACCCGGAAACGAGAAAGCTGATCGATTAGCTAAGGCAGGAGCAAAGGAAGAACAGTCTGCTGTACACGTTACATGCCACCAAAAGAAAAAAAAATGATCAAATCAGTCAGAAAGCCACCAAATCCTGCTCAAGATGCCTACCACGTTATGGACAGACCAGAACAAGTCATTATTCTGCGCCTCAGAACAGGACACAATAGATTACGCAAAATTCAAGATTGGTGAATCAGCCATGTACACATGTGGATTGGCTTCGCAGACAACAGATTACATACTCCAAGACTGCTCAAAATATAAAATATCTAGAGAGACGACAGTGGAAGATAAACTCTGTGGACCACTGAGTGAACTAAAAAAAAAAAAAAAGAAGACAGTTAAATTCATACAAGCGACAACATTGCAGTTATAGACATATTTCAAGCGAACGACAGAAGAAGACGATGTTCAGAGTCTTCTTGTGTGGTATATGGGAGGAAATTAAAGCACTTACGCGTTTGCCCATTAAGAAAAGATGTAGTTCTTTACAAGATTTAAACCTTAGTTTATATGCTAAAAGTGAACAAAATTAGTTATCTGTTTGTCGTGCAAGAGATATCACAAAGCAAACATTTAGGTTAGGCTAATGTAAGAAAGAAGAAATTTTAGCAAACAAGATATAAATAACCAGCCTCGTTTATAAAAACCACGAGAGAAAATTGAGACGTACGATTAAGGAAAACAAGAAACAATCTGTAATTAATACTTGTAATAAAAATATAACATTTCCGGTTACAAGGAAAATGTGGAGACTTGTTCAAGAAAAATCAGGACTTTATCAAGAAACGACGAAGAAGAAGAAGAAGAAGAAGAAGAAGAAGAAGAAGAAGAAGAAGAAGAAGAAGAAGAAGAAGAAGAAGAAGAAGAAGAAGAAGAAGAAGAAGAAGAAGAAGAAGAAGAAGAAGATTAACGGGCGAATTCAGTTGAGCCTTATCTTATATATAAAAAAGGATCTCCGTCTGTCTGTCTGTCTGTCTGTCTGTCTGTCCGTATGTCCGTATGTCCGTCTGTCCTTTATGCGCTCGCGAACGGCCCATCCGATTGAGATGAAATTTTCTACACGCCTTCCTTTCATTCCAGAGCAGCCCACTGTCGTATTTTTTTTTTCTTCTTCCTCCTCCTCCCTCCTCCCTCCTCCCCCTCCCAAAATACGTACGTCCAGGAAATGGTCTTCTACATAGACACTTCTCTCTGAGGTCCGCGAAACATATTAACCTGGTGGGATGGCAATCAATCATCCTACTACCTCCTCCCTCCTCCTCCCTTTCTCCTCCTCCTCCTCTCCCCTCCTCCTCCTACCCTCTTCCTCTTCCCCTCCTCCCTCTCCCTCCTCTTCCTCCTCCATCCTCCTCCTCCCTCTTCCTCCTCCCTCTTCCTCCTCACCTCCTCCTCCTCACTCTTCTTCCTCCTCCCTCTACCTCTTCCCTCTCCTCCTCTCTTCCTTCTCCTCCCTCCTCCTCCCTTTTTCCTCCTTCCTCATCCTCCTCTGCCTCCTCCTTCTCCTCCTCACTCCTCCTTCTCCTCCTCCCTCCTTCTCCATTCTTCTCCTCCTTCTCCTCCACCTCCTCCTACCCTCTTCCTCCTCCTGCCTCCTCGTCCCTCCTCCTCCTCCTACCTCCTCCCTCTTACTTCTCCATCCTACTACCTCCTCCCTCCTCCTCCCTTCTCCTCCTCCTCCTCTCCCCTCCTCCTCCTACCCTCTTCCTCTTCCCCTCCTCCCTCTCCCTCCTCTTCCTCCTCCATCCTCCTCCTCCCTCCTCCTCCTCACTCCTCCTCCTCATCCTCCCTCCTCCTCCCTCTACCTCCTCCCTCCTCCTCCTTCTTCCTTCTCCTCCCTCCTCCTCCCTTTTCCTCCCTCCTCATCCTCCCTCTACCTCCTCCCTCCTCCTCCTTCCTCCACATCCCTACTCCTCCTCTCCCCTCCTCCTCCTACCCTCTTCCTCTTCCCCTCCCCCTCCTCCCTCTACCTCCTCCTTCTTCCATCCTCCTCCTCCCTTTTCCCCTCCTCCCTCTTCCTCTTCCTCTTCCTCCCTCTTCCTCCTCCTCCTACCTTCCTCCCTT
>OY992894.1:43570207-43844501 GCA_963921405.1 Cepaea hortensis | reverse complement strand
CCAAAAAAAAGCTGAAAGAGCGATGATTTAGTTCCTTTCATTTGAAGGATGTCGACCAGTGGACATTCATTGAGAATGCAGGTAGCATACGGTAACAAATGTGTGTCGAAGAAGAAGAAGAAGAAGAAGAAGAAGAAGAAGAAGAAGAAGAAGAAGAAGAAGAAAGAAGAAGAAGAAGAAGAAGAAGAAGAAGAAGAAGAAGAAGAAGAAGAAGAAGAAGAAGAAGAAGAAGAAGAAGAAGAAGAAGAAGAAAGAAGAAGAAGAAGAAGAAGGAGAAGAAAGAAGAAGAAGAAGAAGAAGAAGAAGAAGAAAGAAGAAGAAGAAGAAGAAGAAGAAGAAGAAGAAGAAGAAGAAGAAGAAGAAGAAGAAGAAGAAGAAGAAGAAGAGAGAAGAAGAAAGAAGAAGAAGAAGAAGAAGAAGAAGAAGAAGAAGACAATAAAAATACCACATAAATGCACAAAAGAATTCAAGAATTTACTAATAACAAAATAAATTTTTTAAGTTTCATCACCAGGCTACCTAAAAACAAGAGATGGAAAATCATAATAGAAAAGGATCAAATTTTACAAGTATGGTCAGATTATGTGAAAAACTGTTACGATGATAACAGAGAAGAACAGTATGATGTTCGAAATACAGTGGAGTCTGGATAAGTAGAAGTCGCACGGGCCGAAGGAATTTGTTCTACTTATACGAAATTCTACTTATCCAGAATGAATATTTATTCTAATTTACACTAATACATGTGTACCATGCAGTAGCATTGAGTAAAATGATTGTACCACTTAGGAAACACGGGTAGTGAACAAATAAATAGCAATACAATATCAGAAATGTTGAAATGTTTAGTTTTGAAAATTTCCAAATTAATTAAAGAAAAAGTCTGTGATTTTGATTTGCTTCTTGACTTGTGAAAAATGTCTTCCCATGGCCTGTTTAAAGGCACAAAATGGTGAGACTGCATCATCTGAACATCCATTCTGCATCATGTAAAAGTCAATTTTGTCAATTGATGCCAAAATATCTGACTGCGATACAGGTTGTGCTTGCAGCCCACAGTCATCCTCATCATCAGAGTCAGGGCTGGAAGGGTCTATTGATTGAATGACTGGCATACATAGCCCTATAATATCTTGAAAGAGTGGCACTAGTAGAAACATCATTGTCAATGTTCACAAACTCCTCTGGATCAATCTTCAGCTCTTTATACAATCTAGCAAGTAATGGCCCCACTGAAATGTCAGTAACATTGCTCTTACTGCTCGCTGATGGTGTGGAATTCTCATTTACAGAGACATCTACTTCAGGTAAGAAGCCAGCCTGTCTAAAGCAGTTTGCAATAGTTGCTGGTAAAACTCTGTCCCATGAAGATTTTAACATAGGAATAGCATCAAGAAGGGTTATCTTGAAATCATCACAACTGAGGTCAGCATCCGTATGAGGCACAAGTTTTGACAACATTGTGGATCTATAAAGAACTTTCAGATTTTGAATGATACCTTGATCACAAGGCTGAAGTGTTGATATGGCATTAGGTGGCAGAAACAAAAGCTCTGTTGCCTTCAGAATGTTAATTTTTGTGTAGGCTGAACAATTGTCAACACTTAAAAGAACTTTTCTTTGTTTACACACCACTGAATAATCAAATTCTTGTAACCACTCATTGAACAGTTATGATGTCATCCATGCCTTTAAATCGGCTCTGTAATTCACACACAATGTTTTCAGGCCTTTTTAAATTTTCCAATCACAAATAGAGGCCATTTTTCACTACCATCCATATTGGAACACACAACCACTGTTATTCTTTCTTTTGATTTCCCCCCCCCCCCCCCCATGACACTTTCATTTTTGAAAGAAAATGTTTTATCAGGTAGCAATCTCCAAAATAATCCAGTTTCATCGGCATTAAATACATCCGCAGAATTATATTTAGCTAAAGCAGGTCTGAGCACGTCTTCTATCCATGAGTGAGTCGTTGCTTTGTCGACTGGCTGTTTCTCTCCACAAACATTCTTGTATGTGATACAGTGTCGTTTTTTGAAACGATCCAACCAGCCAGCACTACAATTCCAGTCTGTCTGACCTCCAAGACGTGCAAATTCTTCTGCTTTCGCAATAAGTAAAGGCCCATTTACTGGTACATTTGCCGATCTAATCATAGTGAACCATTTTAAAAGGGCAGCATCAACAAAATCGCACGCAGCAGTTCATCTAGCTCTCTGCCTATCACTGTCGATTTGACATTCGAAAAACAATTGTTTGTACCGGTCTTTATGCTTTAAAATGCCGGAAAGTGTCGATGTTAGAATACCAAATTCTCTAGCTATATCCACTTTCTTCTTCCCACTGTGTTCAACCTCTTCCAACAGCTCAATCTTTCTTTTTAAAGTCAAAGTTTCAAGCTTCCGTCTATTAGCAGCCATTGTTGACATGTAGCAACATATTATGTGCGAGATTGATCTCCGGGCTGACTAAAAATACACATTCTTTCGCGAAACAATTTTATTTTTGGGGTGTGTGAAATGAACAGTTCGACTTAAACGTGGACATTTATATAGTCAGTAATTCATTTTTATGTTCGACTAATCCGAAAATTCGAGTTAATCGAATTCAACTTATCAGGAATTTTTATATAAAGATAAAGAAGGATCTTAGCCGAGACAAAGCCAATAACGTCGACTTAAGCGAAATTCTAGTTATCCGAGTTCGACTTAAGTGACCGTCATTTTTTAAGATGAAGGTTCGGAATGTTCTTAACCATATGAAAACTGGCAAGATCCCCGCTACAGACAACGGCACAACAGAAATGATTAATGCTTAGAAGAATATGAAATAGATCAAGTCACCAAACTGCTGAAAACAATATATGATACTGGAGATATACCTCCTGAATTATGTAACTCTGTATTTATTGCAATTCCAAGGAAATCAGGAACTTAGAATGTGATCAACATCGTACAATAAGTATAATGAGGTACATCACGAAAATTTTGTTAAGAATTATCATGCAAAAAGTTAAGAAAGAAAAATACAACCTGAAATATAGGAGAAGAACAATGTGGGTTTGTAGGAGGCAAGGGTATACAGCAAATGCTGTGTATATTCTGAGAACAGCAATTGAACGTTCCATAGAAGTAAACAAAGATCTATGTCATATAGTAAATGACAGGCAGGTAGAGTGTGAACTGATGTGCCCACACATCAGTGAACAAAAATAGATAGAATAGCACGATACAGCACGATGAACGCTACGTCATCAAGTTGCGTTGATTAACAACACGACTGTCACTTAGACACACTCTAGCTTCAGCCTTAAATAAGAACAGACACACCGCAGCGCTACACGTACACCAGTACGGACGATTCATTAGGAGGCTATTCCACAGTCTATTCCTACGCCTATTGTAACCAACACAGGTAGTTGGAAATCTGTTCTAGTAAACACGAAATTGTCGCCTACTGATCATGAAATGTTTAGACAATTATTAGAAGAGTTTGGTGATATTTTTTCTGATTCACATGGGAAAACATCATGTATCCAACATCACATTCAATTAACATGGCAAACACCAGTAAGGACCAAACCTTATCCTATTCCATTACATGGTTATCAAGGAGATTATAGAGTTAGAACAAGCAGGTATCATTTGGAAATCGTCCTCACACTACTGCTCGCCTCTTATAATTATTAAAAAGAAGGTTGGTAATCTTCTCATTTGTGTGGACTATCGTAAAGTTAACGCCCTTACATTTCTTGATTGCGAGCCGGCATGGCTAAATCAACCTTGTTTTCTAAACTAGACCTTACGAAAGGGCAAATACCTATGTCTGAGGCTTCGATACATATCACTACATTCGCTACACCATTAGGGTTATACGAATTTCTGTATCTTCCTATTCGACTGCAGAACTCACCCGCAACTTTTACGCGGGTGATGCGGATGTTGCTTCGTGACATTTCGATCACGGCGACATACATGGACGACATCTGTGTACATACCTCTGATATTGCACACCATATACACATTTTACGTCAGATCTTTATGCGTATCAGAGCATTCGGTCTTACAGTAAAAACAAGTAAGACAGAAATTGCATTTAAAAGATTGAATATTAAGGACACACAATTTCTAATAGTTTTCTTTATACTTATCCAAAATTAGTGACGAAGAGTCTCGACATTCGGTCACCAAAAACGAAAAAAGAAGTCAGAACCATTTTAGGTCTTTTAATTACTATCAAAAGTTTATTAAGAATTTCGCAGAAATGACATCGCAGTTGTCGGAACTGTTAAAGAAAGAACAACCGAATAAAATTAGATGGTCGGAGACTCATGAGAATATTCTACAAGAATTAAAAACCATTTTCAGTTCTCCGCCCGTTCTCAGAATCCCAGATATGTCGAAAGACTTGGTCGTGCAGACCTATGCCAGTTCTCATTCTATTTCTTGCATTCTGTTACAACAGCATAATGGCATACTACATCCGGTATTATACTCCAGTAGGAAGCTATCTGACACTCAGAAACATTATGCTATTACAGAACTTGAGGCACTTTCTTTGGTAGAAGCCGTGAATAAATTCTCGAAATATCTGTTAGGGAAGAAATTCTTGGTCATTTCTGACAACAAACCATTGAAAGTTGTTAAAGATGGTTCACCGAAAAATGCCAGAATTTAAAAATGGGCATTGTTATTACAAGACTTTGACTTTACTGTGTCTCATATTTCTGGCAAGATCTTGCAGACCTGTTAAGTCGTTTATAATATTGCTTTACTTAGAAATATGGGAATGTTCCATTACTTATTGAGTCAGAATAAAATAATGTGCTATTTTAATTATTGCTGTATTCTGACTGTAACACATTGCTGATATACCACATACATAATAGTATTGTAATTGTACATTGTTAGTCACTTATTTATATTATTATTTCAGAGTAGAATGGTATGGCAAGCTACAGTATATGCTCGTTGTTTCCGGCTGATGAACAATTTACGTTTGCCGGATGTAATTATTTTTGCCTGTGGTATGAACTTGGACTCATATTCGCACTATTCAATTTTCAAAGATGTGACGATTCGATTTCAACGCTGTCTTCAAGATGTTAAATATTAATGTTCGGTCACGTATGGAATTGCCTCTTCGATAATATGGAATAAGTGAAAAGACACTTTTAGTTATTCATATATATATATATATATATATATATATATATATATATATATATATATATATATATATATATATATATATATATATGAAAAGACACTCTTTTACGTAGTTAGTTGGTAAGAGTTAAGTTATATGTGTTGGTATTCCTATCGTATTTCATATTATTAATGAATCGAATGTTAGTTTATCAAATAACTAGTGATGCTAATTATATAGACTATTGATAGTCGTAATATTATCAGAATAGTATCATACAGTGCAAGGTTATGCATTTGCTAAATTATTATTGGTATTTATATGTTTCATTTCATTTGCATATATATAACTACTTAACGTATATAAAAAGAATTGTGTTGCGTATCCCTTACGGGACGTTGCAGTCAACACCAGCATTTTCATGCTGCTGTTGATGTACTAGGCAAGTGTTACGTTCAGTAGTTTGCCATTGCTTTCTGAACGACCGGCCCCTATACCTTTTTCGAAAAAACCAGCACCGCCGTGTTTCGAACCCGGGTATACGGGCTCACAAACCGCGTTCGCAAGCCCTTAGCCACAGATATGTGGTAGATAATAATTATGTATATGTATTGTATAGCGTCGTGTGAATGGAAAGAATGCATGTACGGGGAATTAACAAAAAACAATACACATTCCATTGAAAATATTCCACACGAACAATAACAATACAATAAAGAATATTACAGTACACATGTATACAGATTTTAATATACTCATTCCAAACTATACATAGTAAACAGATATAGTTATGGTATAATCTAAAGATCACATATAGTGTACTTCAATAGAATAATGACTATATGGATAACATAAAGGTTATACAATAACAACATGTTAGGTGAATGTGGCGAATGACGGATGGATAATGTTGGTTTTCAGTAAGGTCGATATACTGCGATTCAGACGTCAACGGAGATCAGTTGCACATAGAAGCTAGTAATGACGTTGGGCATTCAACACAGGATATCATTTTAGTTACTGAATGTGCTCGGGGTTACAGAGCCCTATAGTTTGTTTTACGAGGGGTCAGTCGTTTATACGCGACAACAGACATTAGAATAATAGATGTGCTGGCGGCGTCTGGACCTTATTTTTATTTACAAGTTGTCGATTCGTGTATACGCGATAACAGCCATAAAAATAATAGATGTGCTGACGGCGATCGAGACTTGCTTTTAATCCTGTGTCTGATGTCCACCCGTTCTATGCTGTCTCATTGGAGCATGTTGTATCCCAACGACGATGGATTTGTAGATTGATTACGACTAAGAGTAATTTACGTCGCCTTCGTCGTTTGTATACATGTCTGATGATAATCAGATAAAGTAAATGTTTTTCAAAAAAAAATTTTGTGTGAGGGGGGCAGCTGTCATGTAGTAAATGATAGGCAGGTAGAGCGTGAACTGATGTGCACACACATCAGTGAACAAAAATAGATAGAATATCACGATGTAACATGATGAACGCTACGTCACCAAGTCGCGTTGATTAACAACACGACTGTCACTTAGACACACTCTAGCTCCAGCCTTAAACAAGAACAGACACACTGCAGCGCTACACGTACACCAGTACAGACGATTCATTAGGACGCTCTAACACCCTCACCGATTGACAACCTGTAGTTCACTTGACAACCTGTAGTTCACTCAGACGACCACATCTACGATTAGCCAACAACACTCCTCAACCGCAACACATCGATCTCAGGTGCTGAGTAATTTTAGCATGTCCACTTAGTCTCAAACGCCGACCGACCATGCTGGGAGATCCTGAAGGCTTGACTGGCGGAAGACGTTAGCACCAGTCTCCACACACACACACACCAAGAGGTACATGGTTACAACACGAACATTGAGGGAGGCGTGATAGTGAGAGTTGTGGTGGGAGTACGCTGCATCCAGTGAAAGGTAATAAAGGCCTGAGTGCTGCCGGCTAGATGGTGTGCTTGTCATCCGTGTTATAACATAACCTCCTGATGAAATAAAAATCATCTGATCATCGCTCCACGGTGCGTTCCTGACTACATGTCCTTTGCGTTGCTGTGGTGGTCTTGGACGCAGAGTGCCGCCCCGCAAGCATTGACGGTTAATCTAGGGATCCTCAGGGTTATCATCATTATCCCTAGGACAATCAAACGATCCACCTCTCTGACATTGGGAAGAATGATCCTTTCATCACCCTCAGACATGAAGAGGATCCAAATAAACATCCTGACAATCTACATCTTTGCTTTATTGACTACACAAAGGCTTTCAACAAAGTAAGACATGTCAACATGGTAGAGATGCTTGCAGGTCTACAAATTGACGGAAAAGACCTTAGATTTGTGATAAACATATATTGGAAACAACAAAACTGCCTAAGGATTGATAATGAAGTAGATCAATATCAGCCTATTAAGAGAGGTGTGAGGCAGGTATGTGTAACGATTTGCTTTCCTTGTATTGTGAAAATATTTTCTGAAATGTACAAGATATGAAAGGATCCATCATTAGATGAAGAAACATCAATAACATTAGATATGCAGATGATACAGTATTGATTGCAGACAATGAGCAGGATCTGCAACATTGAGTAGATGCGGTGAACACTTAGGGTTAGAATTAAATTGTAAGAAGACACAGATTATGCCGTTGTGCTGGGGAATGAACAAGCGGACAGATTGGCTGGCTCTGCAAAATTTGATGGAATATTGATGCATGACAAGGCAGACGTGGTTGCGGCCTCGTGGGAGCACGTGTACACCTCGGAAGAGCAAATTGATCATCATGGTCTGGCAAGAATGAGGCAGCGAGGAGGGATCTGGCCGACGCTCGACACTCATAGGAAAGGAGAGACGGACATGTAATCAGATTGCTACTGGTACTATTGGTGCTGGAACTCTTCGCTGGCTGCTTAGGATGGGGACGGAGCGCCTATGGGAATACCCCGAATGCTGTGATGTCGGTTCCTAAATCGGTACAATTATCTCGGAACAGTCATATCATCTTATGGCAGATGCCTTGAAGAGATTGGAAAAAGAATCGCCATGGGGAAAGTATCCTTTTAGAAGATGAAAAACATACTGACCAATAAAACATACGTCAGTTGCAACAAGAAAAAGAGTGTTAAGGTGCTACATAATTCCTGTACTTTTGTATGGATGTGTAACGTGGACAATGAACAGTCAAGCTGAAAAACATCTGATAGCTGTGGAAATGTGGTTTCTGAGGAGAGTTCAAGGAATACAATGGACAGAGAGAAAATCTTATGACCAAGTACTACAAGAAACAAATGAAAATCGTAAACTTCCAATGACCAAGTCCTACAAGAAAAAAAAATGAAATTCATAAATTGATTAGAGAAATTAGACGTACACAATCAAAATTATTTGGGGTGGTGGCTGCGGCAGCAGCGGCGGTGATGTATGTGTGTGTGTGTGTGTGTGTGTGTGTGTGTGTGTGTGTGTGTGTGTGTGTGTGTCTCTCTCTCTCTCTCTCTCTCTCTCTCTCTCTCTCTCTCTCTCTCTCTCTAATCCCACATCTTGAACTGGAGTTTTACCTGGACAAATCAGGTAGGGAACATAACATGAAAATTAGCACAAGTAAAACAGAGGTAATGACTATAACTAAAGAAGAACAAACAACAACAATTCACCTAAAAGAACATCCCTTGAAACAAGTAAAGAGCTTCAAGTACCTAGGAAGTATGATATCATCAAATGGCAGATCAGAAGACGAGATCGAAAATAGATGCAATAAGGCAAATCAACTCATTGGACAAATGGCACCAATACTAAAGAACAAACATGTATCAATAACTACTAAGAAAGCACTTTACAACATAATCTTCCTACCAACTCTATGCTACCAATGCCAAACCTGGACAATGACAGAAAAAGAGAAAAGAAAAATCACAACAACAGAAATGAGGTTCCTGAGAAGAATACTCAATGTATCAAGAAGAGATAAGATCAGAAATGAGGAAATCAGGACTAAAGTGGGAGTTAAAGCAGCACTAGATTTTATTAGAAAGCAGCAAGTCAAATGGTTTGGCCATGCAAGTAGGTTACCAGTCAACAGCATACCACAACAAGCAATGATGTACAGACCAGATGGAAACAGAGGAAAAGGCCGACCACGTAAACGTTGGACGGAGGGAATAGCAGAGTCCACGGGAATATCGATGTTCGAAGCCCATAATCGTTCACTCTCACGATATTTATGCTTCACCTCTACACCGCAAGGTACAAGAGGAACATGACGAGATGAAGATGAATCAGGTCATCATTTGATTGGTTTATTCTAATTATTTTTGGTTGTCCTCTGTGATATTTTAAGGTTAGTTTTCTTTATTTCTCATTAAGTGTGCTTAATTTATTTTGCATCTGGGCCTACGGGTAGTGGATGGAGAGCAAAGTCATCAGCAACGTCTAGATCAGTGGTTCTCAACCTTTTTTGGCCCGTGCCCCCTTCACCATATTTTCAGAACGTCATTCCCCCCACTTTCGTATTTCCTACCTGAATATTTGGCCCGTGCCCCCCTTCACCATATTATCAGAACGTCATTTCCTGTTTCGTATTTCCTACCTAAAAATCCCGCCCCTGCCTCTGCACAGTATACGTAATAATGGAAGCTAAATTTAATAGCACATACTAAAACAAGTCTAGACGTCCACATAAAATATGATTTGACTTACTTTATACATTGAATTTTAGAAGGGTGTGACGTATAGAACCGCACAGTATGAAGGGGAAAACAATATCAAGTAATCGGTTCTTGTATTAACGCGATCTTGAAATAATCTTAATTCCCCTCCCCCACCCTGGAAACCCTAAAATTCCCCCTTAGGGGGGGGGGGGGGGGGGGAATTCCCCACCGGTTGAGAACCACTGGTCTAGATCATCTAGCACAGTGGTTCTCAACCTTTTTTGGCCCGTGCCCCCTTCACCATGTTTTCAGAACGTCATTCCCCCACTTTCGCATTTCCTACCTGAATATTTGGCCCGTACCCCCCTTCACCATATTATCAGAACGTCATTCCCCCTTTCGTATTTCCTACCTAAACATCCCGCCCCCGCCTCTACACAGTATACGTAAAAATGGAAGCTAAATTTAATAGCACATACTAAAACAAGTCTAGACGTCCACATAACACGTGATTTGTGGGTCTACTTACTTTATAAAATGAATTTTATAAGAGTGAGACGTACAGAGCCGTAAAGTATGAAGGAAAAAACAATATCAAGTAATCGGTTCTTGTATTAACGCGATCTTGAAATAATCTTAATTCCCCCCTGGAAACCCTAAAATTCCCCACTAGGGGGGAATTCCCCACCGGTTGAGAACCACTGATCTAGCAGGTGGCATCTGTTGTTGTCATCAGTATCCAGTTTATATGACGTACAGCCATAATTCGTTTCAAAATATTTTAGCCTGTTTCCATCAGTTCTATTTATTCACCTCTTCTAGTTACTGTTGCAGGACCCTGTACTTATTGAAGAATATGATCATAGAATGTGTCTTATTTTCTTGATTACTGTCTGCAGACTTGATTTTGCAGCTTTCAAACCATGATTTTAGATAGCAGCGAGCAACGAATGATTTGTCATAGGTTCTTTCGGTCAGTTCAGGCTAGGCATTTTCGCTAGGCATTTTCTAGATGTGGGATTCACACACACACACACACACACACACACACACACACACACACACACACACACACACACACCTTTACACAGAATTAGTTTCTATGTTGAAAAGATATTGTGTATAGTTTTAATATCCATTCGGTATACTTTTACATCTTGGAATAATAATTTGAATTTCTAGCTGAGAGATATGTGATCAGTTTTCTTTTGTGTTAGATGATCTGATGGTACTGAAGATGCTTTGTGTACCCTATCAAGTGAAAATATATGCCCTTCACCCCATATTGTCCTTATCCACTGCACCGTTTTATGAAACGATGTAATGTAAGTTCCTTTCCATTCCGTGTTTTTCAGCTGGCACACCATTGACTGGCTCGGTCGATTTACATATCTCGGTCTAGACCAGTGTTTCCCAACCTTTTTTGTGCTATGCCCCACCTAATCCTTTCTAAAATTCTTATGCCCCCCTCCCCCCACCCCCACATTACATATACATTATTTTTAATATCAGTTATCAGTTGGGGTATCTTCGTTGCACTCCGGACATGTCCATAGGTGCTCAGATCCTCCCCCCAGCATATTCATCAGCGTCCGGTGGCTAATAGTGCCAGTTCTGTGTTGGTTGACGAGGCGCTTTGTTTTCCAGATGTACCTCTCGCGTCTGGCTGTGCCGATTCTTACTCCCAGGTCTTTCATCCTGGACAGCGATGTGGAATCACTGACGTCAAAGTCCTCTGTTCTCGCCATATCTTTAAGGACGTTAATAACATCGGCACGATCCATGGGCTGGCCATCTACAGGGGGTGCAGAGCCAGCCAGTTTGTCAGCTTGTTCATTTCCCTCGACTCCCGCATGTCCCGGGACGAAGATGAAGGTGACTTTACGGACAACAGACTTCCGCAGCGATTCAGTCCACTGTCTACGTACAGATCCAGCTTCGACCTTCTGAATCATGCTCATTGAATCACTTATTACACACACGTTGGTATAATGCTGTGATTCCAGCCATATGAAAGCCTGTGTAACTGCCATCACCTCCATCGTCATGCTGCTCGTGGTTATAGAGTGGGCACCACTGGATTCTTGAACGGTTCGGCCCGCTGAACGGGCTGTAAATGCCCACGCACTTCTCTGCTGCTTTACAACAGATCCATCTGTATAGATGAGCACTTCGGGGCTATCTGAGTGATCATAGATGAGCGCGTTAACCTCTGCGTTGACAGCGGCAGGGTTCTGCTCTCTGCACCGTCTGTCGAGTGTGATAATGCAGGAGAAGGTACACTTAAAAGCTGGAGGCACCGGCACCCATTCCTTGCCGGGGTTGATACTGGTAAGACTGCAGACCTGTCCGACGACATCTTCCGCCCGACCCATCCATGATTTGCCCCTCTTTAGCCTGTCACCCTTTTCTCTGAATACAGCGTCATGCAGAGGGTGCTGCTCATCTGCACTTATTTTTAAGTATGCACGAGCTCTCCAGATCTTGATCCTGTGTTCCATTGTCGGGAAGTCAAGGAGGTATCTCATTGCTACACAGCTGGTGTCTCTCGTGCAGCCCAAAATGATGCGCATGGCTTCGTTTTGTACCTTTTCAAGTCTTCCAATCTGTGTAGGGCTTATTTTTAATATTCAAGAATTTAAATGTTCACTAAAGAAACTTGAATGATAGGTCTTAGTAAGAAATCACTAGGAAATTATTGAGCAAACACAGTAAGTAAATTTTCAAAACATGTAATGGAGAACTGTAATTCAAGTACAAAATAATTTTAATGAAAGAATTTTCTATATTATTTTAATTATTAGTAATTTATTATTTAAATTTAGTTAGATCCTTGCGCTTGATGCTTGCTGCAAAGAGATGTTATGTCAGGTTCCAATTTAGTTAACTTCAGTCTCAAGTCTGTCCGTTTTGTTATATCCAGCCGATTTCTTCCATTTTCGCATTGCCCCCCTTAATAATCAAATTTCCCCCATGTGGGGCGTGGGCTCCACGTTGGGAAACACTGCACTAGACCATTTGCTTGACAGGTGTGATCTTCACATATCTCGGTCTAGCTAGACCATTTAATTGCTGACTTCATAAAGTACCACAATGCAATACTATAGGTAAGAGCAGACTTGACTTTGCGGCTTTCAAACCATGATTTTAGGTAGCAACGAGCAGCGAATGATTTGTCTTAGGTTTTTTGGTCAGTTCAGGCTGGACATTTTCACTCTGTCAGTGTCCGGTGTGACTGACATATTACAGGCTAAATATTTTTACTCTGTTAGTGTCCAGCTCTCTGTAATCCCGTTTATCACGCAGAGTCTCGCAGCGGAGCGAGAACTGAGGTGGTTCGACCCCCGCTCGTGACTTGCGGATACTGAGCCGGCCGCTCAGAAAGCAATGGCAAACTACTGAGCGTAATCTTGCCAAGAGATCAACAGACAGCTGAAAGATGCTGCTGTTGACAGCTAAGTCCTGTAAAAGGATACGCAAAACATAACATAGTGTCCAGCTGGACGACCGATTACAGGCTAGGCATTTTCGCTCTGTCAGTGTCCAGCTGGACAGATTACGGGCTAGGCATTTTCACTCTGTCCAGTATGAAAGATTACAGGCTAGGCATTTTCACTCTGTCCAGTATGAAAGATTACAGGCTAGGCAATTTCACTCTGTCGGTGTCCAGTGTGACAGTTTGAACGTATTTAGAATGAAGGGATGCAAACAGTCCTTGGTTGCATAAACAATGTTTCCATTGTTACATTTGGAAACATGCTAGGTTCGGTCACACATTAGATTATGTTGCATATTATATCTATTTTGTTGTAACAACAAACACAAATAATCTGAATTATTACATAGATAACACAAAGGCTACGAGAACACCAAAATACTAATACATGCTGTTGATGGCACAAGTAATCTGTTAAATAGTTGCAATAAAAGACAGACAGACAGACAGACAGACAGACAGACAGACAGACAGACAGATAGACAGACATACTGACAGACAGACAGACAGACAGAGAATGTGTGTGTGTGAATATATACTTGTATATATGTGTGTGTGTGTGTGTGTGTGCGTGCGTGCGTGCGTGTGTGCGTGCGTGCGTGTGTGTGTATGTGTGTGTGTTAACAATGTTGCATGTCCTTGTTTGGCAGTTGCAGTCAACCCCAAATCCCGGTTGATTTACTCGGCAATTTTACCGTTCAGTAGTTTGCCATTTCCTGCTCTGTGGCGAAGAGGTTACAGCTGTAGTTCGTAATCTCGCATATCTGTGTTCGAAACACAGCTGTGGGAGATTCGGTAGCAGACCGCCTTGCGTTCTTTTTGTACGAAATGGTATGAGTGCGGTCGTTCATTAAGCAATGGCAAACTACTGAATGTAAACTTGAAAAGAGATCACATCAGCAAAATATACTAGTGTTGACTGCGACGTCCTGTAAAGGATATGCAACTATCTAGAATCGACTTTTAAGTCCAACATACCATTGTAGGGAAGGATCCCACTATATTCCTTTTTCTTAATTCCCAGCTTCCTTAGGACTTCTATGTTTGTTTATTCTTGTTTCCATGGCATAAAATTTATAAGATTTCAATTTAATTGTAATATTCTAATTGCTTGTACATTGACAATCATTGTGCAATTTGCTTTTCTAGGATTTCAATTTAAAGCTCTAATTGCTTGTACTTTGACAATCATTGTGCGCTTTGCTACAATAACGAACATTAACCTCGCCCCCCCCCCCCACCTCCTTCCCCACTCCACACACACACACTCAGTCACATATTTCTTCTTCTACAAGTTCTTGTTCTTATTCTTCTTGTTCTTGTTCTTATTCTTCTTGTTCTTCTTCTTCTTTGTCTTCTTCTCCTCCTCCTCCTCCTCCTCCTCCTCCTCCTCCTCCTCCTCCTCCTCCTCCTCCTTCTTCTTCTTCTTCTTCTTCTTCTTCTTCTTCTTCTTCTTCTTCTTCTTCTTCTTCTTCTACCACTTCTTCTTCTTCTTCTTCTTCTTCTTCTTCTTCTTCTTCTTCTTCTTCTTCTTCTTCTTCTTCTTCTTCTTCTTCTTCTTCTTCTTCTTCTTCTTCTTCTTCTTCTTCTTCTTCTTCTTCTTCTTCAGTTGCTTCACAGTAGACTCTATATAACATCTACTGGTGTGCAGGTCTGCATGGCCGAATGGGCAAGATCGCATGTTCTTAAACATCCGGTGTGCTGATGCCGAGGTTAGCGGTTCAACCCTTACACCGGACAGCTGGACTAAAATGTTGACCTGTCGTCCTTGACTTGGGGACGTAAATTACAAATACCTCTGAAGTCTGAGTGAGTTCGCCTGATGGCTAGGGACACTGCTAATAGGGAAAGCTAATCCACGCGCAAATTTCAGTCCATCACTATTATAAATCGTGTGTATGGACTACACTTGAGGTCAAAGCGAGCGAGCGCTAAAAAAAAAAAAAGATCTACTGATGTTAAAGAAACTATGTATTTATGTTATAGATAACATTTGCTGTTTAAGATAACATTTGCTGGTGTTGAAGATAATATTTGCTGATGTTAAACTGAGACATTACAATATAAGCATCGGATTTCACAGTTAAAACTCAATCTCCAAGGGGAGAGCAACTAGCCAATCAACACATCAATAATCTGGAGCTGCGCGTGTCCAGCGGCTAGACACGCCCTTGTCGTACCGGTGGTATTGGGTTCGATCCGCACAAGGGCGGTTTCGATTATTTTATTTAATTGACCTGGGCTCTTGTCGACCCAGCATAAAATAAGTACCCGGAAACATCTTTACTATCTCCTTTTGATAGGTTATCCCAATTCTCGCCCGACAAATTAATGTTATCAATAATATTTTGTTTAATGTTCCTCTTCTTCCATCTTATCTGTATCTGTTTCTTTGACATACACATCAACTCCTATTATACCTTAAGCCACACATTTTGTGCGAAATGTACACGAAATCAAGAATGAACATCTAGGCAAACAGATTGATACTATAGAACAAGTAATACATTTCTTATATTGTTACTAGAACAAATAATACATTTCTTATATTATTACTAGAACAAGTAATACATTTCTTATATTGTTACCCCCACAGTCTTTAAAATTAAACCCTGTATAATTAGAATGGTCTATGTCTGGAATCCACATGACACAAGAAAGAACAAGACCTAAAACACACGGAGAAGAGAAGTAGAAACACACATGAGTGATATGGGGAGAATATGGACAGAGCTGCATGCAATAGCTAAGAATAGAAGGGTTTGAAGTGAGTTTGTTTAGGGGCTTTCCCCAGTGGGGAAGATCGGGTACAAGAAGAGGAATAAGACACTGTATACCCAATGAGTAAAAGAGTGTAACAGAGTCATGTTCCTGTAAGAGAATGGTCGTGTTGTAATCTATTGCAGTCAATCTGTGTTGTGTTGTGTTTGTTGGATGGATGGATGGATGGATGGATGGATAGATGGATGAATGGATGGATGGATGGATGGATGTGGGAGTGGGTGGGTAATTTGATGACTGGATGGGGGGATGGATGGATGGATTGGTGGGAGGATGGATGGATGGATGGGTTGGTGGATGGGTGATTGGATGGATGGATTGGTGGGTGGATGGATGATTGGATGGGTGGATGGATGGATTAGTAAATAAATTAATGGATGGGTGGATGGATGGGTGGACGGATGGATGCTTTGGTGGATGGTGGATGAATGGATGGATGGAAGTAGGGATGGATGGAGGGAGGGATGGATGGATGGACTAGTGGGTGGATGGATGGATGGATGGATGGATGGATGAATGAATGGATGGGTGGATGAATGGATGGATGGATGGACGTATGAACGTAGGGATGGTGGATAGATGGAGGGATGTATAGGTGGAGGGAGGGATGGATGGATTGGTGGATGGATGGATGGATCTATGAAGAGATGGATGGATTGAGGGAGGGAGGGATAGATGGGTGGATGGATGGATTGGCCTGTGGATAGCTGGATGGATGGGCCTGTGGATGGCTGGATGGATGGATGGGTTGATGGATGGATTGGTGGGTGAATGGACGAGTGGATGGATGAGTGATGAATGGATGGATGGGTGGGTGGATTGGTGGATGTATGGACGAATGGATGGATGGATGGATGGATGGATGGATGGATGGATGGATTAACTCTTGATCTTACGAGGGTTTATGTTTTATCTTGCAGTGTTAATTATTTTGTTAACTAAAACTAGATGATTGATTATATCTCAAAGATTGGCGACCCATCTCCACACACTCACGTGAAACCTGTCCATAAAACAGATTTGTTCTGATTTACTCTGCTTGATTTTGATTTGTTGGTTGTGAAACCCCTGAAAGACTGCGCGTTTTAATTCTTGAATATTATGCCTTGGTATTCAAGTCGTCTGAGCGCTTACAAGAACTCGCATTTATCGAAGTCAGTGTGTGCTGGACTTTTCTAACGACTTGATACAAAAATACCATGTCCACGGAGGCTGCGCCGCAAAATTCTCCTTCAGTTCCAAAGATCATAAACTAGTGGGTGTGCAAAATCGATACTGAAACTTTACAACTACCTAAAGTCATATTATAAAGTAACCACATCATATTTCAGCACACCTGGGGACAGACCTACATTAGTAGTTTAGCTCACGACTCACAAATATACCTTAGAAAATTAAACAAAGGGATATAATCTTACATTTAAAATGGATCATACAAGAAAACACTACTTATCTCCCTGAAAGAATACACGTAAAAGCGGTTGGCATGGTGCAACATGACTTTGGGATATTGGTGTAGCTGCATCACAGCTCTAAAACTACAATAAATAAACCAAAGCAACAAAGATTTTGTATGGTTTACAAGAACACAAATTAATAAATGGATGTCGCAGCTATTGCCTTCGTCAGCACGCAAACAATAAACAGAAACTGATACAACAACTTATCAAATATGCGAAAGTTGCTTTGCTGTTGTTGATCCGCCAACATCTATTTTCTCACTTGTGATTGTGTTCTTGTTAAACTTACCAGTTTCTCTTCTTGTTTTGTATATTTACTCGTTGTACTTGATTTTGTGCACTGTGTTAAGAATCTCGTCCCCCAAAAGCACCGTAGAGCTTGAGAAATGCCTCAATGGTGCTAGCTCTATGAAGGGAAAATCTCAAATACATCTACCAGCGGTACAGGACCGAGTTTCCACCGGAATAAGTGGACTCCTCTGCAGTACTATTTGCTGTTAGCGCAAGTACCACAGAAAATGGTGCTCACTCACCCTGGCAACTTAAAAGGTTCTTGATGGCTGAAGACGTAGTATACAGTCATGTAGTTGTGGAAGGGGAAATACCACATTGTTCATCCCAAGAAACTCAAAATGGATGACGAAGACTGGCCATAATTAATGGTTCCAAATGTTGCTGTATGTAGCCGGGGCGCAGTGTTGAGATTAGCGCCCAGCATTGCTTACATACCCCAATGGCTCGTAAATACATAACCTCTGCAGGAAAAGTCCAACTCCTGGCCTTCACGTGGCGGAACTGTTTTAACTAACAGGAGAAGGGGCGACGGCGAGTTTCTGGCGCCGAAAAATAACCAGTATGTTCTAGATGTGTATGCAGGTACATGCGTGCACAGACATGTGTGTGCGTGCTTACACATCTAAACTCGAGTGAGATCACAGTCTGCTCTAGCAAAGGAAAGGTGCTGAAGACAGAGGCAACCAGCCAGGAGGCGCACCACAGAAATCAGGATACCACGCAATTACGCAAAGCGAACGAAAGAAGAAGAGAAACTTGCCATAGCAATGCAGAGTTTAGGCAGTATTAAGAACAGATGGTAAACACCAGCAAACAAGATAAGGTAAAATTCTTTAGAACATGCATCTGTCCTGTAGCAACATTGGTGAGCGCCCAACCTTGCAAAACACCCCATGGCTCGTGCACTCATAACCTCTGCAGCAAAAGTCCAACTCCCGTCCTTCACGTGGCGGACCTGTTTTAACTAACAGCACAAGGGCTGCGGTGAGTCTTTGGCGCCGTAAAAATAACCAGAATGCTCTAGATGTGTATGCAAGTACATGGATGCGCAGACACGTGTGCGTGCCTACACATCTAAACTAGAGTAAAGCCACAGTCTGCTCTTGTAAAGGGTCAGCACAAAATGTTGTTCGAAATAGAGGAACGGGAGTGTACATAGAATACCCAAATAATACCAGTGACACAGCCAGAGTACCAGCAGGAAAGTACTGCCATAACTATGATGCTGAAATTGAGGCAATCAAGATAGAAACAGATTGATTGGTTGATTCATTGATTTAGGAACCGACATCATAGCTTTCGGGGCATTCCCATAAGCGCTCCGTCCCCATCCCCAGCAGCCAGCGAAGAGTTCCAACACTAATAGTACCAGTAGCAATCTGATTATATGTCCGTCTCGTCTTTCCTCTGAGCGCCGATCGTCGGCCAGATCCCCTCGTCACCCCTCGCTGTTGCATTCTTGCCAGACTATGGTGATCCATTTGCTCCTCCGAGATGTACACGTGCTCCCACAAGGCCGTAACCATGTCTGCCTTATCATGCATCAATACTCCACCATGTTTTGCAGAGCCAGCCAATATGTCCGCCTGTTCATTCCCCAGATAGAAACAGAGAAATTACTAAATACCAGCAATGGTACACAACCTGTGATGCTATTGACAGATGCAAATCAGTACTCAGGGCGCTCCTGTCTGGGAAATTGCCAGTATTAAGGACACCACTTTCTGAACTTAGCAGTCAGCATAATGTCACCATACCATGGGAACCATCTCACTGTGGAGTACCCGGAAACGAGAAAGCTGATCGATTAGCTAAGGCAGGAGTAAAGGAAGAACATCCTGATGTACCCGTTACATACCACCAAAAGAAAAGAATGATCAAATAAGTCAGAAAGCCACCAAAACCTGCTCAAGATGCCTACCACGTTATGGACAGACCAGAACAAGTCATTATTCTGCGCCTCAGAACAGGCCACAATAGATTACTCAAAATTCAAGATTGGTGAATCAGCCATGTACACATGTGGATTGGCTTCGCAGACAGCAGATCACATATTCTAAGACTGCCCAAAATATAAAATATCTAGGCAAACATTCTTGTCTAGAGAGACGACAGTGGAAGATAAACTCTGTGGACCACTAAGTGAACTAAAAAAAAAAAAAGACAGTTAAATTCATACAAGCGACAACATTGCAGTTATAGACACATTTCAAGAAAAGATGTAGCTCTTTACAAGGTTTAAACCTTAGTTTGTAAGCTAAAAGTGAACAAAAATAGTTATCTGTTTGTCGTACAAGAGATATCACAAAGCAAACATTTAGGTTAGGCTAATATAAGAAAGAAGAAATTTTGGCAAACAAGATATAAATAAACAGCCTCGTTTATAAAAACCACGAGAGAAAATTGAGACGTACGATCAAGGAAAACAAGAAACAATCGGTAATTAATACTTGTAATAAAATATAACAAATCCGGTTACAAGGAAAATGTGGAGACTTGTTCAAGGAAATCAGGATTTTATCAAGAAACGAAGAAGAAGAAGAAGAAGATTAACGGGCGAATTCAGTTGAACCTTACTATCAATAAATTATAAGAGTTACAAAGATTTACAAGAAAGTTAAGATAATACTAGAAATATAAGAGAAGTAATGTTAAGAAATTTACGCAGAATCGACAAGGAATCTACATGATATACCAGAGAACGAAGAAAAAGAACGAGAACTGTTATTAGAGTTCCATAAGCAATATGAAGTCTATAAAAAGGGAAGTCACCAGTTGTGACTATATATCATACCGCCGTTACTTCCCTTGTATATCAATAGAATCTACGCCGGTCAGTTGGACTAAAATGTTGACTTCTCGTTTTTGATTTGGGAACGTTAATTACAAGTCCCTCTAACGTCGGAGTGGGTTCGCTTGATGGCCAGGGACATTGTTAATAGGTAAAGCTAATTCACACGCAAAATTTAGTCCAGCACCACTATAAGTAGTGTGTATGGACTACGATTGAGTTCAAAGCGAGCGAGCGCGGAAAAAAAAAACAACAAAATTACTTCACTAATGTAGGCGTTTAATTCGTCTTCTTTCTGCTGCCATTTATCGACTATTTAAGCATAAGCACTCAACCAACTCACGACAAACCTTCCTGTCGGTTGCCATCTCCTGCAGTTCCTTTCAAGTCATAGTGTGTGTGTGTGTGTGTGTGTGTGTGTGTGTGTGTGTGATATATATATATATATATATATATATATATATATATATATATATATATATATATATATATATATAATTTTATATATATATTATTCACATGCCTCTTATCTGTGTATTGTGTGCCTAACTTTATTTCGTTTGCCCTGTAGGTTCCAAAGGTTTCCAGGTTTTCTCAGCAGGTGTCCTATCCGTGTCTTTTCCTCGCCTCTTGATCGTTGGAATGTGTATAGGTCTGTCCCTAAGCTCCGCGTTGTTGATGTTAGTTCTGTTCTGCTCAGACACTTGTTAATGCTTGTTAGTAATTCTTGTAGTAGTTCTCTATGTTTCTGATTCATGTTGTTGTACTGATTTAACTTTAGAGTTACATATTAGAAGTTTGGTACTAGATTTATTTTGACTTCCACAAATTGCCTAGCCTCATGAAAGCGCCTCTTGCCTTTTGTAATCTTTCTAATGTATTTGTCTGTTTTCCAATCTTTATCTACATTGCTCCCTAAGTAGTCTATGAATCCACCCCTTGAAGTGAAGCTTCCCAACGGGAGATCGGGTTATCAATTGCATTACTTATTCTCATTATATATGTCTCTAGCTAATGGTGTCGGAGCACTAAAAACTTGGAATCGTACTTTTATCAATGTGTTTTAACGTCATCTGTAGACAAAATTATTGTTTTTAGTATTTATTTATTTATTTTTACAACCATCACAAACAGAAAGGGGCAGTCGTCATTTTTTCTCGCGACATTTTGAGAAAAGAAAAACTGCAGTAGCCTATGTTGTGACAATGGGAAAGAAAGAAGACAAAGGAAGACAGCAAGAGAAGATTATTGACAGTCTTTTGTCAAGACATGGAACGATGTCAGCAGACGAAACGATTCATGGATTCAATGCCTTTGGAGATTGCAAGTTGCGGAGAAGCATGATCATCCACGCCATTCGATAAGGCACTTGATGATGATGTATTAACTGCGTACAATAAACAAGATGTGACATATACCCGTCATTAATGACCAGAATTCACCAAACATCCAATCAGCTTCGTTAATTATTAAACGACGAGCTGTGGAATAGGCAGCTAATAACACCGCATTGTTGTTTTCGATTGTCTGCTATCAGTTTTTGGACAGTTTATTTTTTTGCTTAAGATTTGGCAATATTTACATCCATCAGCTATAAATGATCTACTATTGGCTCTAAACTTAATTCCACAGTGACACATCGACCTTTCTGAGCCAAACCGAGTAACGCCGTTCTGGAATATATCGCATAATTTATTATCATTAGTTGAACATCCGTCTTCCGCTCCAGTTTGCCAAGCAGCAATTTCATTTTTAGTGAAATAAAAATCCCAGTTCTTTTCCCCAACACTTCGATTATCAGACGCATTAAGTCATAATTTTATTTTTGTGTAAACTTACGACTGTAATTAATGTTCTCCTGAAGCTACAACAGCTAAGCATATTTGCATTACATTATTCATAATTATATGGTCAAAGACTCAAGTCATTACAACAAAACCGGGAACCATATTTTTTTGTACCCTCTATAGAGTTCATATAACTTTATTGTAGTCTTTTGTTATTTTAGCAAAAGCCGGGTGTCGTTGTCCAATTAATGGTGATAAATTGTATATTTTATTTCATAAATAATTGACACAGAGAGGACAGAATTATAACTAGAGAGATTTATCTTGTGTTTGGCTTCGATTAACGACAGCGAACGTTATGGGAATTGGTCGATTCTGATAAAGGTTGGCAGTTGTGACGTCATGTCGATGGCTAGCGCCCTCTCAATGAGCACGAAAACTGTAATGGCGACCATGCAAATATGATAGAAGACGGTCCAGGATCACAACACGGAGGCCAACTTGGGCCCGGATTAGGCATGGTTACTAAATCGCAGCAAGATGATGGGATCAAACAACGTCCTCAGTACTCAATGCCGGGGATTCTCCACTTTCTTCAGACGGAATGGGCCAGATTCGAAATGGAGAAGTCACAGTGGGAAGTCGAACGGGCAGAACTTCAAGTGCGTAGCGTCTGATTTGTGGTTGTTGTTTTTTTTAAGTGTTGTTCCTAAGCTTGTAAGCGTGTTAATTTTACCGTAGTAATTCATACATGTTTAAGATAGAGGATAAGACGTGTCAGTTAAACTGGGCAAATAATTTGAATTCAGTTTACTCAGTTGTTATGCACAATCAGTCAAGGGGAATAACAGGGCGATGCCTGGCTTGATTCTTCAAGTGTCCGATCCGATAGGTTCAAACGAGATTATTTTATATTTACATGGATAAACTCCACCAACACTTGGCATTCTAGGTACGTTAATTAAAGCGATGTATACGGTCATTCTTTGACTACAACAGAGTGATTTAGTGGGAAATGTATCACAGGCTGACACTTTAAATGTGGTTAGTGATAGTCAGTCATTAACCTCCACTTTCCCTCTCATTCAAAATTAACATTGGTGATTAATAGTGATTACCAATCTATAATTAGGGCATTGGTTTTTTTTTAATGCTGTTCTTAGTGTTCTGTTACCAAGTTTAGTGCTAATATGCAAGCTTTGTATAATTAATACTAGAACTTTATCATTATTACTTTGTTTCCTTCACTAACTAGATTCATCCAGAACTTAATCAGAACATAATTTTTTTTTAAAACATGAAATGACTTATTCATTGAATTGCTTTTACAATTGTCAGGCAAAAATAGCATTTTTACAAGGGGAGCGGAAAGGACAAGAAAACCTGAAGCAGGACCTGGTAAGGCGAATAAAGATGTTGGAATTTGCCCTCAAACAGGAAAGGTAAGACGCTGGAAACAGCAATTGCTTGTAGCATAAATGAAGCATATTCATTATTCAACTGTAGTAAAGCTGTGTAAATGCAATTAATCATAGAAAAAAGAAAGAGGAGGAGACAAGTCACAGCTTTACAAGAACATTATCACAAATGTTTTAGTGAGAAGTGTTCATCAGCAGATAATAACAACAAAGACAAAATGGATACTAAAATAACTACAGTAAAGCAAATTTATATGCAAACATGTACAATAAGTTCATATAGATTATTGTTGTTGATAAAGATTATTGTACTAAAGTACATACTTGTGTGTCTTAAAATAGTTAGTTTTGTGTCCTTTCATTTGTTTGTTGTTTTTGTTTGCTGATTCAGGTTTCTTGCCGCAGCATCAATTGTTCTCATTCATCATGTGCCATGCTGATAAGTGTGGGAAGTCAAGTTTCACCATCTCACACGATCAACAGTCGTGAATCAGATCTGTGTTTTTGTCTCGACCATGCCAAGTGGCCAAGCCTTCCAGATATTTACTTCTTTACCTTCTCCTTGTTCTTTTCATCTCAATCTTGCCAGTTCTCACCAAGTTCTCTGGTTTATTTCTTCTCATAGCATGCCCAAAAAATTTTGACATGTCTACGTCTGTTGTGATGTTCTTATAAAACTGGCCCTCTTCATTTCTTATTTTGACTATTATGTATTTTACATTGAATTACCCTTTTATATCATCATCATGTGCTATACCAATAAACATGGGCTGTGATGTTTCGCCATTTCATACAATCACCCTTTTGTATATTGGTCCATTTTAGGTATAATACTGTGCTAGCCTCATATTTTAATAGACCAGTCATTAGATGAATGATGTGCTCAATATCATACTGGTCTCTTTTACTTTTCATATCATTTCCCTGTACTTATTTTAGGCTAATTTCTACTAGAAGTCTAGGTCAATCTTACAAAATCTGTCTCACTGGGGATCTGAACATATAATCAATTTACCGCAAAGCACTGCTCTACCACAACTTCCCTATTGCATATTGCAAAATATGCCACACCTTAATGCATTTAGCTGTTTATATCAGTATTAACATCCATTTGGGTATTTTAAGAACTGTTTTCCTTTTATTATCATGCATTTGACTTGTAGGATTTAAAGGAGGGAGATTTGTGCTTGTAAATGGATATTTAAAATTGTATTTCAGGAATAACAATTTAGCATATGCTTTTGTCCCCAGGGCTAAGTACCATAAGCTGAAATATGGTACTGATTTAAATCCAGAAGATTTAAAACCACCGTCATTTGATAAGGAAAATAAAGGTATGTTGGGGCAATTTTGTTTATTGTAGCAGCGTGTAATTTGTTCTGTACTTGTTACTCTTCATATCTGATTGGTTCTCTTGACATCATAAGCTTGGGCTGCCAAAATTAGCTAACTCAGCACATTTGGGGTCAACAACATGAAATGCTTTTCATAAACTCTTCTGTCCTGCCCAGTTGATAATTAATCCACTCCGTTGTAATTGTTATTTTTATTATTATTTATAAACAACAAAGATGAAAAGAACTTGAAATCTTTTGATATGTGGTGTTATTGCAGGATGCAGAAAGTGACGTGAACTGGCCAGTAAAGAGATCAAATTAAGATTCATAAAGACTGGGGGGGGGGGGGGGGGGAAGAAGAGGGAGGAGAGAGAAATAGACAGTTGTTTTAAAAAATATGGGGGGGGGGGGAGAGGAGAGATGTAGCTTCATCACATTACCAGACATGGTCTAGTGCTGAAACTATTGGATGGTAAAATCCACAGGAAAATAAAAAGGATGTCCTATAAACAACTACATCATATAGTTATACAGAGAACTCCCCAAAAACTGGGAGAACCTCCCAAGAAAAAACTACATCACACAGTAGGCACCTCCCAAGAAACAACTACATCACACTGCAGGCACCTCCCAAGAAACAGCTACATCACACAGTTGGCACCTCCCAAGAAACAACTACATCACACAGCAGGCACCTCCCAAGAAACAACTACATCACATTTTCATACAAGGACCTCCCAAGAAACAGCTGTATCATACAGTCATATAGGAACCTCCCAAGAATCAGCTACATCACAGTCATGTAAGAAACTATATCACACCGTCATACAGGACCATGCAAGAAAAAACAAACTACATAACACCATCCTCCAGGGAGTGCAAGAAACATCATCTTCACATACAGGGACATCCAAGAAACAGTTACATAACAGTTACACGGGGACATTGAAGAACACACCATACCCGACACCCCACATTGTGACAATGGCTTCAGCTGGAGGAGTGCAATTGGGAGTGTACAAGCCTTACCCTAGTGTGAGGAAATGCAACCTAAAAACTAAATGTCATGGCAGGGCAGCCAGGCCCTAAGCCTTGGTTGGCAACTGGTCTAGGATTGAAGCTCCGACATAAGGTTGGTTAAAGCATTGCTTTGCTGATCTGGCAGCTTGACTTGTTCCAGATGTATTGTTGTTACCTTTCCTCTGGAGTAAACTAGGCAGGCCGAGAGAGTGATCATGCTGCATGGGCAACGCATGGTCTCTACAATTCAGGCCAGGCTTTGTGCATCCTGAGAGGTATAACCCCCATCCTTCGTCTTGGTTACCGCCATGGGTTGTAGTTTTTCTTTTTTGAAGCACAGTGTAACAAACTATTGTTTATCAAGACAGCAAAGTGCCATCATGAAGAAACACTTACTTTACATAGTCATACAGGAACCTCCCAAGAAACAGCTACATCACACATTCATGTAGGGATGTCCACAAAACGGTTTCTTCACATAGTCATACAGTGACCTCCAAGAAACAACCTCATCACCCATTCATACAGGGACATACATGAAACAACCTCATCACATATTCATAAGGAACAATCCTATATACACAATCATATAGTGGGGATATCCAAGAAAAGAATTACATGACATGAGCTTTGTGAGTTCAGAATTAATACTGAGCTGAAATGAATTAATAACAGGGCTCACGAGTCACATGATTAGACATCTTCAAGTCTTCAGACTGACAAACCCAGTGATGGTGATGATGATGATAAATCTTTGATAATGGTGCTTAGGAAGCACTATCTGGACATTTGAAAATGAGTATTCCAGTTATCAGACATGCAGCCTTACCATTATAACTTTTGTTCTATCCCATAATCCAATCGGTGGATTGTTAGGGCACCACAATAGATGCCTGTGTAATCTTTTTCTCAGGGGCTAGAATGTTTTTATTTTTTTTTTTTTTACTTACGGGTTAAGAAAACCATGAATCAAACTAACATAAAGCTACATATTTTTAGAGCTGAATTTGAAAATTCAGGCACCAGGTACAAATTTCTATGTGTCCTGTATTTGTCTACACCTGAATGTTATGTTTGGTACTGGATTTATTTTTGTTGTTACTTCCACACATTTTCTAGGGCTATGAAAGCTGTTCCTGCCTTTTGTATTCTTATTTTAATTCAGCCTAGCTGTTCTCCACTTTTGTCTACATAGCAGCCTAAATATGTGTATGGTTCCATCTCTTGAAGTGTGGTTTCACCAATGAAGATTGGGTATCATTTACGTGATTTGCCAGTGCCAAGGTATTGGTTTCAATCCCTGCACCAGTCAGTTGGACTAAAATATTGACTTGGTGCTACATGACAAGTACCTCTGAAGTCAGAGTGGGTTCGCCTGATGGCGAGGGCCACTGGTAATAGGGAAAGCTAATCCACACACAAAGATCAATCTAGTGCACTGAAAGTAGTAGCTTGTATGGACTACGCTTGAGTTCACAGCGAGCGAACGGAAATAAAAAAATGTGCTTGATTTTTTTCTCATTATTTTTATCTTTTCCCTATGAATTTTTAAACCTGATTGTTGTGACTTCCTGGGACAACTAGAAATCAAACCCAGGACCACTGTTGGTAGATGAATGCACTGCACCACAGCTGTATTATCACAAATGTGGCCAGTTTCCATTGGTCTGTACAGTTCTCCACCATGTCCCTGATCATCACTCTCCATCCGTTTCTTTCTGATAGTTATGATAATATGCTAGGGTCTATCTAATGATATGGCCATTCAGGTTTCGGTGTTTACCTGTTTTTATTTTTATAGAGTATATTTCTTGTTTGTTCCTTGTGGGAATTTCTTGTTTACTATTGACCAGGAGAACATTTAATCAGATAGCGGTGGGAACGATTAGTAGTATGACTCTTTGCTGGCTGTTGAACGAGGTGACTGAACACGTATGGGAATGTCCTGAGTGCAGTGATGCCAGTTCTTGACTCAACCCAACTCAACTATTGATTTAACTCAAATAATTCTTAATTCAAACAATTTAGTGAAATCTTTGGGAGAGATCCCATATACGGTTCTCCAACATGTCATCAGATTAATTCAGATGCAGTTATCTCCAGCATTTTCTGTTTCTTGTTTTGATGGTTCAGTTTGTTATCCTCTTTTCTGTCCATCTCTACATATCCTGCCAGCATTCTTTATCACAGAAAACACAGACAGCATGTATTCTCATTTAAGAGCCTTTTGGTGATGCACATGCTGAAAGAATTTTCAAACAGTACCATAGCCATGCTACATGTGTAAAACTGCAGTCTTTATCTTTGACACCAAAAGGTGGAAACACATTGACAAGGACAGACAGAACAAGCACAAATTGAGGTTGACGGAAACTGTTTAAGTTTGTTCACCAACTGGGTTGTTATACTAAACAGACACACATTTTGCTCTCTGCTATGATGATGGCTGCACAGTTTCTTCATTGTCTTTTGTCTGTATAAATTATTTTAAAATTCTTTTGTTGGCCATGCATGTTGAATGGATGTTTTGACAATAGTGCAGTATCCTCCGCATTTGATGCTGGAAACATTACTACATATATATGTACGTGTAAAACATGCAAATATAAATTTTGCACAGAAAATAGAGTTGTTTAATTACCATTACTCCTTAGTAGTGATTAATTGTGAAATTTGCAGGATTATAAACTTTTGTGATATATTTCTCTTAACAAACACATTCCAACAGTTTTGTTGGGAAAAAATGACAGTTCTAAGTGTGGGTCTACATTAGAGATAGGAATATACAATAAATAATGATCTCCTATGTTGTATTTAATGGACTCTCAGCATTAACGAACACACCTTCGCTCCTGTTAGTTCATTATATTGATCTCTCTCTTTCTCTCTCTCTCTCTCTCTCTCTCTCTCTCTCTCTCTCTCTCTCTCTCTCTCTCTCTCTCTCTCTCTCTCTCTCTCTCTCTCTCTCTCTCTCTCTCTCTCTCTCTCTCTCCCTGTGTGTGTGTGTGAGAGAGAGAGAGTTTAAACTGTACCTTGGATTGTTGAAGTTATGTCACTGTCTTCATATATATTTTGGTTGTACTAGTTTATGACCTTCATATTCATCATTTCAGATGACCAAATAGATGGGGAAATTTCCCTGTCCACCTCATCAGGAACAAGCAATGCCACATGGCGCCAGGGACGACAGCTGCTTAGACAGTAAGTCAAATGTGTTACTTTGATCCATGTTTGTATGTTGTTTTCCGTGTGTGTGCGCGCGCGTGCGCTACTTTCAAGACTGGCATTTAAGAATTAGACACTGACTACTTTCATAATTGATGTTTCTTATTCTGTCTTTTATCCCCCAAAAGAGCACATGCTTCAACCATTCTGTATCACACCTTCCTATTGTTTGCTATCTCTTGTGGCTCCTTTCATGTCTTTCCCATATTGTTCATCTCAACTATCATTGTACCACAACAAGCAATGATGTACAGACCAGAGGGAAGCGAAGGAAGAGGCCGACCATGTAAACGATGGACACAGGGAATAGTCCATGGGAATATCGATATATGAAGCCCATAAGCGGGCACTCTCCCGCTGTTTATACTTCACCGTGACACCGCAAGGTACAGGAGGAATGAGATGAGATGAGCTCATCTCTTGTTACTCATTTTTTAACAAATATCCTTTGCCTTGTGAGTTGCAGAGAAAGAACTTTCTTTGCATGATGAGTGTTCAGAAAGTAATGCACTACATTGATTTTCTCATCTAATAATGAAGATAGAAGCATGACATTTTGCACACTTCAAATATGCTTGTGCTGATTGTGTGCACCAAATTGAAACCCAACCGGCCAAATAATATGGCTGCCCTAAACTGTTGAAATGGAACGCATTAGCAACTTGCGTTATAAGCAGTGAATTGTGATAGAATTTCTCTTTGCACAGAAGGAAACTGTTGTGACATTCACAGGCGTCAATGTGATGTGTATGGCAGTTTTACAGTTGACAGGAGTGCAATAAGTCGCTGGGTTAAGAGAATCAAAGGATTAGGAAGTGGAGATTCGGAGCTGCTTGATCGGTCACACTATGGACGTCCTGCCAGAGCCACCGACGCAGCAATGTTTAAGTGCACTGAGAGTATTATTCTTACTGACAGACGAATCACTACTCTATGATTGGCCTTACAGCTGTCAGCAATGGTAGTGCAAATACAGTTATAAAAACTCTAGGATTTTCTAAGGTTTGTGCAAGGTGGGTTTTTGGAAGAATTACAGATGACCACCGATTGCAAAGGAAATCAATTTTGGAGCGTTTCAGTGCTGACGGAGAGGACTTTTTGGCTATTTTACAGGTGATGAATCCTTGGCACATAATTTTGAACCTAAGTCAAAAAGACAGTCAATGAAGTGTCATCATCTGCAATCACCACGAAGAAAGGAATTTAAGACAACTCCTTCAGATATAAAGGTCGTGATCACTGTCTTTTGGGACATTTGAAGGTGTGATTCTTGTGG
The DNA here is from genome assembly GCA_963921405.1 of Cepaea hortensis. Lineage (NCBI taxonomy): Eukaryota > Metazoa > Mollusca > Gastropoda > Stylommatophora > Helicidae > Cepaea > Cepaea hortensis. The sequence continues at coordinate 43,813,788 of OY992894.1, read as the reverse complement.
ATGTTATGCCAAGAGGAAAGTCAATCAGTTCACAAGCTTGCATTAAGACATTGAAAAAACTCAAATCGTTTTCACAAAGTTCGGTCGCACAAGAATCCAGCAGACGTGCTTCTACTTTACGACAATGCGCGTCCTCACACAAGTCTGGCAACACGGGAAGCCAAATTGAGTTGGACTGTACTACCCCATCCACCCTGTAGTCCCGCTTTGACATCCTCTGATTTTCATCTTATTTGGTCCACTTAAAGATACACTCCATGGGACAAAGTGTGAAGATGATGAAGTGATTAATGCCATGAAGGAATGGTTGCATGATAAAACAAAATCTGGTACGGGCAAGGAATACATGCACTTGTTTTGTGCTGGCATAAAGCCGTACAAGTTGATGGGGATTATGTTGAATAATACTGATGTTTACATGACGTATCCATGTATATTGTATATAAATTTCATGCTTTTTTAATAAACAGCTCCTGAGAAAAATGGGGTGGTGCATTACTTTCTGAACGCCCCTTGTAATTATCTTGTTAACAAATTTTCCCATTGTATTTCTGTAATTCCTGCATCGTCATTTCTTCTTCACATCTTGATTCCCTGAAATGTGTTTAGTCCTCCATGAGCTCCACATTGGTGATTCTGTTATGCAGTTATAGTCCTTTCAGTCTGCACTGGCACTTATTAGTAAATGTTTGTAAATGATCATCTTCCAGTAGCGGGGTCCTGTGCAGACTGTACCCAGCAAGTCTTTCAAACTGTATCGCTGTTATAAGTCACATGTTCTGCCTCTGTTGTGTAAATTATATATGAAATCTTGAATGCATTTAATGTTGTCTAATCCTTTTCCATTTCCCTGGTAATACTATCTTCCATAATGATCTTTTTTAGGCATTTATATCTTTTCACATGCCCACAAACAATTTTCTTTGTCTTCATAACCCAACTTCTTCACTTGTGAGTTTTTGTTCTGTTGGTTCTCTTTTCCATCAATAGGGTTTTTGGTACTCTTCTGTAACACCTATGTTCAAAGGCACATATGTGCTTTTCAGCTGAGTTTTTAAATGTCCGACTCTCACACCCGTATGCTCTTGTACTTTGACTTTTGCTGTTATGTCTGTTCCAGCCCATACAAGTTTTAATTGCTTGAGTGTTTGTCATTTTATTAGTTTTTGTCATCACAATTCAACAGCTATGCAAAACTGTAATTTCTCTTCATTGATAAATATATCTGTTGACATTCCGCGGCGAAGGGGTTACGGATGTAGTTGGGACGCAGAGATGTTTCCAAGGACCTACTAACACATCCTAGTTGTGCGTCCTGGGCAACAGGTCCCTTCGGGGTCCTGGCTAACGTTGTAGGATCGCTGATTCTTCCAAAATCAGAGAGTCTGCCTGCATGCAGAGGAACCACCAGTCTTCACACCAATAAGCCAGACATGGGACAACGGGTACTCACGCAAACCTCAGTCCGGTATTACATCACTCTGATGTTGGACAACGGGATGTCTTCATCCGACATACAGGACTTCACACTGGAGTTCACAGCCAGCGAACGCAAGCAAGCACGGACGTAGTTCATAGTCTCGCACACCGCATTCGGAACACAGCTGTGAGCGATTTAGCAGCAGACTGCCTTGTGTTAGTTTTTTATGAAATGGTATGGGCGCCCATCATTCAGAAAGCAGTGGCAAACTACTGAACGTAAACTTGCCCAGAAACTACGAACAGCCAAAATATGCTTGGGTTTACTGCTGCATCCTGTAAAGGATATGTAATCAACAGAACAGACATTTGTTTTAACGGTTGACATTATTTTCGTATTTGTTGCATTGAGATATACATTTTGATATTTACTTTGCATTTGTACTTACTTTTTTAGTTTTTCAAGTCCCATTTGTAGTGTTGATGATAATAATGTGTCATCATTATATCAACGTTCAGGTACTTGATTCCTCCAATTACAAATGGTTCATATTGTTCCTTGTCAATACCTTTTGTAACGGTCCTCATGATGCTTTCTATGTTTACATTAAACAGATAAGGGAATAAAATGCAACACTGTGTAAGTTATTAGTAATTGCCTTTGTCAAGCTGTTACTGATCCATACAGCAGTGCGTGTTGACATATTTTTAGTTAAATATTTTAAGTTCAATACCATTTTTAATTTCTTTTGACTTCCATAGATATGAATATAAAATTACTAGGAATACTTATTTTAAAACAATAAAGAAACTGATACAGCTGTAGTTAATTGTATATATATCTTTAAGATTTTAATTGCTTTCTTCTCCTCTAGGTATCTACAGGAAATTGGTTATACTGACACCATCATTGATGTTCGGTCAGCTCGAGTCCGCTCCCTTCTCGGCCTGCAAACCCAGACAGGGGATGCAGACACTGACATCTCTCAGTCCATATTGGTCAACGGAGAACAGTCCAACAAACGTGACATCCAGGGGAAGAGGTAATTTCTTGGCGTATGGTCATTTAACTTAGTGCTTAACCAAGTTAATAGATTCAAATATTTGGGGGAGGTCGTAACATTCAATGGCAGATACGTGAGAGAGATTAAGAGAGGAATAGACTAAACAAATAGCTGCATTTCAAAACATGGAAATTATCTTATGTAATAAGTCGGTGTCATTGAATGTCAGAAATGTTATATCAAATCTATCTTGGAATGTGAACGAACACATTAGGAAGAGCTTGGAGGAAACAGAGATGTCGTTTCTGAGATGAATGTTGAAAATACCTTTGACTGTCTGAGTTACAACAGTTGTCTGGAAGAGAATAATCAAGGAAAAAAGAGTATTCACGACTATAGGAAATAGACAAACAGTATTATTTATTCATATAATGAGAAGAGAGGCAATAGAAAACACAGCAACAACCGGAAAGACTAGCAGTAGAAGAAACAGGCCAACAAAATTATGCTAGATGGCTAAGACAGTGGCGTGGAGGAATATCATTGATTAAATTAATCGAGAACACCTAGAGTCTGTGCAGAGACATGAATGCCTGCACAGTTTGCTGAGGCGTATGATGATGATGATGAAAGTTATCCTAGCTGAAGCAGAATCACTTGAATTTTAGTATAGTTGGATTGAACATGGCTAATTTCAATTCTGTTCCAAAATTGTTGACCAGTGCCAGTCATGGTCATCATGTAACAGAATGGAACATTTTCTCGGTCTAGTTCTCATGCATTTTCATGCCCAAGGTGATCTACCCCTGTCTATTCATCTAGGAACCATGCCTGCCATCACCGTTCATTCCGAACCCTTGTCACAGTAGCCATGCATGAAAAAACGCATCATTTAGCAGCTGAGTAATCAAGTGATCTATTTAGCATTTGCTATAATATAATGTGGCGGCCTAATCGAAAGCTCATTGTGTGGATGTCATCTGCAAATTGCATTCTTCTGGTTTCCGGAGGAACAGCCTGTGGTGGATGGAAGGTCCAGTATACTGAAGTGAGGCTAAGCAGCCATGTGCAGGACGTGACGATTCCTTCGATGAGCCCAGTATCAGAGCACTATGTGTCAGCTCTGAAATTATGGAATCCTCCTAGGATGGCGGGGAATGCCCATGGTCTGCCTCTGCCTTCCCTTGAGGGCTGACCGGGATATCTTCAGCTGTTCTAATTAGGCCATTTGGCAGTGGGATAACACCACAACATTAAGAGTTGAACGTCCTATGAAACACCTGGGAAGGTGAACCTGGTCAACAAATGTCTGAAGAAATCGAATGTGTCGGTGCAAATATCACAGTTCTGCTGTAAATAGGCACAAAGCAATTACATCTAAAACAACATTCAGGGTGAACGCAGAAGAAAAAGATAATGTGGAGGAGATGTTGCTGAGAGGGTTTGTTTCTGTCTAGCTCAGAAGTTCTTGGATTCACTTTGGCATACATCTAACCATTAGTTGTTAATATTACACGTCTCCATGATCTCTTGATTAGGATATTTAGCTTTCTAGGGTTAAGAGTAGCCATTTTAGTACTATTTTCTAAATTGCTTTTTAAGCATATAACCTGCATAGTTGGATACCTCTTGAAAAAAAAAAAAAAATCCAACGGTACCTTATTCAAGTCTGTAGGTCATTTTTAAGCCGAGATATTAAAGGTTGTGTGTCAGTTTATCATTTAAAAGGCACATATAGAAGAAAATGGTTTTGACCTTTTCACTATTTGTGACCCTATCTACACATTCACACAACTGTTGGTTACACTGTCATCAAGGAGATTAACACTGCCGCTGTCTAACTCAAGAACAGATAACTCTGCCAGTTTATATATATATATATATATACACACACACACACAAATATATACATCTCGACGTCATGCTGTGATGACGTCAGACGCAGCGCGTGACTACACGCGCGGCCTTGTCAACAGCACGAAGCACTGGCGTAGATCATTTTGACAAAAGAAGTCCAGTTGGAAAGATGCAAAATTATCAATGATGTGGTCCATGTAGATCAATGGTTCTCAACCTTTTTTGGTCCCTCCCCCCCCCCCCCTTTTCGTATTTCCTACCTAAAAAGTTGGCCCGTGCCCCCTTCACCATATTTTCAGAACGTTATTCCCCCCTTTCGTATTTCCTACCTAAAAATCCTGCCCCCGCCCCTACAAAGCATACGTAATAATGGAAGCTAAATTGAATAGCACATACTAAAACAAGTCTAGGCGTCCACATAAAATGTGTTTTGTGGGTCTACTTACTTTATAAAATGAATTTTAGAAGGGTGAGACGTTCAGAACCGTACAGTATGAAGGGAAAAACAATATCAAGTAATCGGTTCTTGTATTAACGCGAACTTGAAATAATCTTAATTCCCCCCTGGAAACCCTAAAATTCCCCCCTGGGGGAGGAGGGGGGAAAATTCCCCGCCGGTTGAGAACCACTGATGTGGAGTGATAAAAATTTACAAATAAATGCTATAATGGGTGTTGAATGCAAACATGCAATCATTGGCATTGCAATTGCCATGAATATTCCATAACAATTATAATGTTTATAGTTGGATGGCAACTGCCATGTCCCGCCATTGAAATACCACAATATATAGCATGCCATCTTTATAATTTCAGTTTGATATGGGATTGCTAACTCTAATAGTCGAAAACGACATAATCATAAGTACAAATGGATGATAAAGTTAAAAAACACACTAGAACAATGCACAAAGTCTAGTTAAAACGGAATTGATGGGTGTACTTACATCTTATAAAGTCAGTCTGTACTTCCATTCAGGACACGAATTTGAGAAAAGAGGTTTAGATTCGTAGCTCGTGGGGGAAACATAATATCCAGTAATCGGTTTCTGTTTTAACTTGATCTTGAAATAATCAGGGAATTTAACGTCACCAGTAGTCTATATATCCTTAAACCGGAGACACAAAGACAAGAAACCGAAAATTAACGCAAAAACATCTCCGGTAAAATGCGGCAAAACTAACGTAGTACCTAGTTAAGAGTGAAAAACAGGAAGCTCCTGTGCACTGTAACGGAGTGTTTCGGGTTCACCTTGGGTAGTGAGAGTGAACCACACCCGAGGTGTCTCTAGCACTCCCGTGTATTCTAGCCCCAGGGGTTGGACGAGCAGATACACTTTTTTTTCTCTGTGGTTGATCTCAGGTTATTTAGTTACGTCTACACACCCCTCCAGATTCTAGACCCCTACTAACTACCTACACCTGTTGAACAATGAACACTTAGGCATCGTCCGAGACCACACTCAATCATTATACAAAGAGCAAGTCAACTTACATAAAGTTTATTCTACCCTTGAGAATATAGAACTGAAATGAACATCCTGATAGAAGAATCTATTTACACAAATAGAAGATAGAGTAGAGAAAGACTTAGAGATGTAGGTGTCTTCATCGAGTTGAGAAGTAGAGTGGATGCAGATGTCCCGTCCAGTCGGTCCGCCACTCACCCGGCTTCCTTCCAGTGAGATGACTAGAACCTTGGAGACCACTCCGTCTCCCGAACGTGGAACCACAACAATAGAGTCACTGCTGGACCACACTTCACTGGACCAACTGCATCTAGATCACTCCCACGGAGTCACTGGTAATACAGTTCTCGAACACTACCGGGTTGGAGACAATCTTCCTGGACTTGGCTCCAAGAATTGGTTACTTCGATGAACTAAATAGTCACTGACCAATCGAATGGTCTGTCACTCATAGCACAGTCCCACTGCAGAACCGATCTGTCATTGACCAATTCAATGGTCTCTTACAGTCACACTTTGTAGGATCAGATATGGCTACTGAAAAGTTACTGAGTCCTTCTAGAACACAGTTGATAATCTGGATACGGAAACAGTACATGAATAGAATCAGACATCTATTTTACGGAAACAATTCAGGTTGGACTATAATCCCATAGTCCCTTCCACCGTGTTACACTTGACACACGTCAATGCTGGTGTAGTTCTTCTCAAGACCTGCCACTCGAGCTGTCCAAAGAACCATTCAAGTGTCTGAAGATTAGTTACTTCTGCGTTTAGGCAGAACCCCCGTCAAACCAGACGGACCGGTGTTCCCTGTCGAGCATGATTACTCAACATGCTGAAATGTTCCTGGCAAAACAGAGTATCTTCTATTTTAAACGATCACAAACCATCACTTCTCACACGTGCACCTTCAGGGCAGTTGTATGTCTTGAAGCAAACTTCACGCATGGTGAATCACATTGGGTACCTGGTGTGATGGAGTCTGGCGTGATAAGTAAAGAACTGAACCCTTCGCTCTGTCACACGAAGTGGTTTCCTGCCAACAACAATTATAGTTGACTGGTTCCTCAACAGGTAAACTCCTGAAAAGGAAGAGCGACCGGTGAGAGTATACTGGCCCAAACATTAGTCCACATGCATCCTACCAATAACTACTCAACTCTCAGTCATGCTAGTTAGTTATTCATATAACCAAAGCATTATCTCTATATGGAGAGTAGTCAAGCATGGGTTCACAAATGTCAGCTGGCCTCACAGAACAGCCCGTCAAACAGAGCTAGACATCAGAATGACGAGTCTGATCCTAGGTCTCACCTATCCCTAATCATCTACCAGTCGTCGCTAACGTCAGTAATGATACAAGGCTGTTATTGTTCTAATTTAATCGAACTAAACAAATAGGTAAAGAGTCCCTAGACTCGTTCCTAACATCATCAATGTACATTAAGAAACATAAACTTGATCAATATACCATCCCTCGGGATATAGGAATAGTACATGATCACATCCACTATGTACACAAGCCTGTTTGCTGGTGGGACCACCTGCCCACGCCACAGCAAACTCTTCTTATCAGACTCTGCCTTAGAGTCAAGAAGCCTTCTTGAGAATACATGTTCCCCCCCCATGTTCCAAGGGTACTGTTCCAGTTCTGTCCTCCCAAGTGGTTTAGCCTTGGCCTGGACTGAACTTCATCGTTGGTTTGGTCTACCAACACATACTTTCATAACTTGCTTTCACATCCCCCATATTCGATATTTCCCCAGTCTCATACAGCCTCCTGCATCCTTCCATACTTCCAGCACCTTAGCATTCACTCGCACTAGCGCCAGTATGAAAGAAACAGGATAGCTTAGACAAGATTTCAGAACGCATATTCACATCGCGACGGCACGCAGTGTTATCACGCGTCGATCTATTCGGCGTTCGGAATTACCCCAGGAAGTATCACATGCCATGACCTAATATATATACACAATGTCACATCATTTATATATAGAGATAGCACCAAAGCCACTTACCTTTCCACAGAAATCCGCTGTTCCACACAATGAATTCACTATTAAGTTTTTACACAATAGTTACAGCATTCCTGGTGGCACAGAACTAAGTTCTTCCTTTACTTAGTAACTAAGCACATTTTTGTCTGAATCTCCACCTACCAACTTACCTGGTTTTCTAACCGTTCTTCTGGCTTCAGCAACTGACTGACATAATCTAAGTTTCCATCCGGCACAAGTAACTAGGTTTTATTCTAACACAGCAACCTAATAGATGCAACGATTGGCAATATATGGTACATATATTTGGAACCCAAATCGCCCACATCACATTACGGCGTTCCTAACAGCTGATTCGCGAGCACACGGGAAACAAACACACGCTTAATTGTCACCGGCGTTATCGATCGGTTTGCTAATTAGTATGCAAGGACATCCGCATAGGTAATGAGGTTAGAACAATGGCGTGTGGAACACACGTACAAAGTTAGATGATTTAAACAAATATCTACCTGGATGGTGAAACCAGCTCTCCAGTCAGCTTCCGAACTGTTCAAGGGCTTCTCAGCTTCCTTTTCATAACAGTCAGCCGAATCATGGTTGAGGTGAGACGCAACACAAAAATGGCTCACATTCAGGCCAGCGTCTGTTCTCTTCGAACAAAAGTAAGTGAATGGCTGGTTTAGCCAATTTCCCGCTTCGTGCCAACTCGATGCGCACAAGAAGCGAGTGCTTCTTGAGAAAAGATACTTTCTCGGGAAAACGTCATTCCCCGCCTAGAGTTTCTAGATCTCTCTGCACGGGAAGTTAGAGCGATACCCAGCATCACGGGTTACTCGAAGTCCGGTGTTTCGAGACGATTCTAGATAATAAGTCCTCCATCGGCTTCCCTCAGTCTATTTTTAGCTGGGAAAGTCCCCGATGACGCGCCAAAATAGTGCGGTATCTTGACGACCCAAGACAGATAAACGCGTTTCGTCACACACATTGGAAATTGCAAACAGTAGACTGTAAGGCTACTACTGCTCTACTGCCCTAGTAAAAACAAATTGTTAAACTTTGGGGGGGGGGGGGGGGTATCATGGTTGAACAATTTGACTTTGAAGCACGTCTATCGAAGGAGGGATGAAGAAGAAGTTAATGTTAAGTGCTACAGTATGCACATGGTGTCTTATTTACATCAACCAAGATACAGGCTTGTGCAATATGTTTAGTACAACTGTTATGCCTACTACAATGAGGTAGATTATTATTCACTTGTTGGATTGTTTTGAATATTATAATATGTAGTCTCACAATTTACTTTCGCAGGGCAGGACTAAAGAAAATTGGCAACATGGCCACGGATACTGCTTTAATTGATGCAGAGAATGCCGTCATGACCACTTTTGATTTTCTCAGTTCTGGCAGTGTTGTGGATGATGATGATGATTTGAGGTTAGTTTGCATTGTGTTCACTTATGGATCTACATTGTTTTATCACATTATTTTACATCAGGTAGAAATTAATTAGTTGTTGGTTGCCTTAATCATGCTCTTCATAGGCTGTTGGGGTAAAGTATGACCCTTTTTATTCACCTTAACCTTTAAAAAAACCTGTAAAAGTGTGTAATGGGTATGTGGTTTATTTAGAGACCAATCAGCACGGTGGGGGTGTTGTGATTAATTTCACACCAGCTGAGTTTACTTCCCTAGACATTTCCCGGTACCAATTGTTGGTTGGGCCAAACTGGGAACCCAGGGCAATTGTAAACATCCACCTTGATGCAAATTCAAATCCATGACCACTTGATTGGCAGGAAAAACAATGTGCTAGCCACTGTACTACTATGGCTTCCGCTGTTGGAATGCAGATTTGTGTGGATCTGTTCGCAGGTGGCGATCCTAATGTGCCACACCCTTTGGTCTCTGCTAGGATAGACTGACCACTTTTGAGTTTAAGTGCACTGAGATTGATTCTTCACCATAATCTTCACAGACTTTAATTGTAAGGTGGTAAGTCTGACAACCAATCAAAACCCAGGCTCCTGGGGGTGTGTTTTTGAACAGCTTACACGATTTCTACTTGATTGGGACAACTGAGTTCTAATTTATTGAAAAAATTCATGCCGTGGTCGAATTTCCCCAAGAATCTATGAAAAGCATTTGATGAATGGAGAATGCATGTTCTTAATCCAGATTAGTAGGTATGAAGAAGCTTGACAGTGTGAAATGTCCATTATTACTGTTACAGTACAAGTAATATACTTTTAACACATTTTTAATGGCAGACTGCTACAAGGAATAGTGTATTTTTCTATAATATTTATTTACTAGAGTGCAAACAAAAAGTTTTCTATGTGGTGTGGAGTGCAGATTGCAAACAATAATGAACTACAAAGCATACCACTAATGAAGTATATGAACCAATGCAGTGAACCTAAGACATCTTAATTGTTCATTACCCCATATGGACGACAATCACATTTGGTTTAATAGGACTGCGGGTAAAACCATGGGCAGCTGTTTTTGCGGCTGACTCAGTCACAGGACTATCATTCTGAGCCGGTGATGGGCCCTAACTATAACTTCTCCTTGAGGTTGTACGTGTTAGGGGTAGTGGTGAAATCGAATTGAACCTAAGACAGTGGAACATAAGTATAACATTTGAGGGAGTGAGATTTGAATGTATTTCCACCACCCCCTGGCAGGGCAAACATGCTAGCCACAGGCTACCATATCTCCCAGGATGCATCTTACAATTATATAATTATTCACAATATTCTGTCTGATTTCTCATCACAACTGACTTTTCAGTGACAGTTATGCTGGGTTGTTGTGGTTTTGTTAATCGCAATGTATCAAAAGCTACCTTTTGATCACTGAATAATCTCACATTGGTCATTTAGTTTGCGTGGCTAAAAACATTTACGCATGTTTGTGGTTTTGTGTCTTTTTTCAATTAGCGTAGGATGACTATGTGGGAAACAATATTGTTGTTTGTCCAACAAGATTGATGATGACCATTCATTTAATCCAGTTGAGTTGAAAATATGGAGCCGTGAGTTCTAAGATGGCTGATAAGGCCTATTTTGGCTCAAAATGTTCTTTGACAATGTGGGCAAAGAATGCTTGATGTTCCAGGAGGAGGATCTCCTGCAGTGGTGTTTTTGTCCTGCCATTTCTTCACGGCTCTTGCAGTCCTGGTTGCTTCACAAATGACTGCACCCTTGCGTAATAATGTACACCACAAATTTTGGTCTTTGGCAGCAGTCTCCCAGGTGTCATGATGAATTCCAGAAGCTTTCAGTGAGATTTTCAGTGTCTTTAAAGCGTTTCCTCTGGCTGCCTTGGGAGCGTTTACCACAACACAGCTCACCGTAAAAAAATTGTTTAGGGAGCCTGTGATCTGGCATGCGAGTCAAGTGACCAGCCCAGCGAATCTGATTCTTCATTATTAGAGTGTGGATACTGGGCATGGACGCTCTTTCTAGGACTTCAGTGTCTGGGATCTTGTCTTGCCATTTAATCTTCAATAGCTTCCTAAGGCAGACTGTGGAAGTGGTTTAATTTCCTAGCGTGTCACTGATAAACAGTCCAGGTTTCACTGTTCCGAATATAATTGCAAGGTTACGTGTTTTGGCGTCTCTAGTTAAGTTTAGTCTTACCCCTTGACTTGTTCAATGTAGAAAACCTTGTACTTTTGTCACAGCTCTTAGTATCATTATGACACGCAAAGTAGAGGCACGGGAGAAGAGGAACAATAAAGCTATAATGATAAATATTTATCTGTTTGTGGGAAACAATATATAGTGGTAAACTCACAACCAAGTTCTGACAATCTTAGGCATTTAATACCCTTTGTCTTGGAGATTTTCGTGCTTATGTTCAGTTATACTTGATATAATCCATGAACATAGGTAAAGACTAATATTTATGCATGTTTTAATTTATTTAGCCATTTTCATTTTACTTTAAAAGATTAATTTTGAATAGAAACATTACTATTATTATCTTTTAGAATAAAAATATCACATTTGACACAGCTGCTCAAGTTTTCACTTTCTCCACCTGTTTGACTTGTCTATAATCTCTTTATACAATTTCCTAGTTTGTTCAGCAGTTAAGAAAGACATTTGAATTATTTTTAGCTTATTTGTGGTTATTACAATGGACGGTCGTACATAGCATTGTAACTCCTTTTAAAAATGAAACGTGAAATTCATTAATAAATTGTACTGCTGCATTCTGTTAGATAAGATAAGGTCAGTTCCTTTGGTATTTCAGAAAGTTGGATTGAATGTTTGGCAATCTATCTCCTAAATTTCCTTCTTTTTTTTTTTCTAACTATATGAAATGTGTTGAGGATAGTAGCATTTCTAGATTGTGGATACAAATTATGTTGAAGGTAGCAGCACCTGTTGGTTTATTTGTTTTAACTGGGAAATTGTTCCCTCATAACTGTTGGGAATTTGTATAACATCATCTCAGTATCAGGAAAATGTTTTGGACAGTGGTTGGTTCTGGGCACTAAGCCACTCATATGATCCCAGCTAATCCTGGCTAGTTCTTTTAATCAGATGTTATCACTAAGCCACTCATATGATCCCAGCTAATCCTGGCTAGTTCTTTTAATCAGATGTTATTACTGACCTTTTGTTTTTTCCTGGTCTAATTTCTACTGATGAATTGTCTGGAAACTTAATTCACATGTAAATTAGCATCTCTCTTAGAATGGACATAGAAAATTAAATGAGGTACCATTTGATGATAGTTTGTTCGCTTAGGTTGCATAATGTTTTAACAACTCCATAATTATCATATGCTATTGATAGCGCCATACTTCATGCAGTTGGATAAAGAATTAAACAATTGAATGCACCTCATCATCAAGTGCCCTGCCAGCTGGCGTAGGCGTTCATGTCTCTCCACAGATCTCGGTCTTTGGTGTACTGGATCAACTCTGCTGATGATATTCCTCCATGCCACCGTCTCAATCCATCCAGCATCATTTCTCTTGGTCTGCCCCTGCCTCTCTTCCCCTTAATCTTTCCAGTTGTCACGGTGTTCTCCAATGTCTCTCTTCTCATCACAAAGAAAGCTGTTTCTTTCTTATTGTATATAGTGTTCTAGATTCATTAGCCTCTTTCAGGCAATCATTGTTAGTTACTTTGGTAGTCCAAGGAATTCGCAACATTCATCTAAAAATTCACATTTCTGTTGCTTCTAAGTTCTTCCTAATTTGTTCATTTACATTCCAAGATTCACTGCCACATAGCAAAACTGGTTCTATTAAGGACATTCATTTGAAACCCGTTCCAATGGCTTTATTACAAAAGCATGAAAGAAATATTAACAGGTGTGGTAGAATTAAAGAAAGCATTCATTTTTAATGAATTATACACCATGGGTTGGTCAGAAGAAGGCGGCGAATGCAGTCCGCAAAAAAAAAAAGGATTGTGGTTGCTGACTGAACCAAGTGTTTACCGCGTTCATTACGTCTGCATCTGTGTGAAATCGTTGCCCCATGAGAGCTTTTTTTAGAGGTCCGAACAAATGAAAATCACATGGTGACAAATCAGGACTATAGGCTGGATGTTGCAGAATTTCCCACCTCTTCCTTGCTAATGCTTCCTGCAAAATCTTTGCGACATGCAGACGAGCATTATCGTGCAACAAAATCACACCCCGAGAAAGCATGCCGAGTTGTTTATTCTTGACGGCTTTTTGCAGCTTGTCTAGTGTTTGCAAGTAGTGGGTAGAGTTGATGTTGACACCAGGTTCTTTAAAGTCGGCCAACAATAGCCCTTCATGGTAAAAAAATGTGCTCAGCATAACCTTACCAGTGGAAACCTTAACTTGAATTTTTTGGCTTTTGGTAATCCAGCTTCCATTGCATGCTCTCTCTTTTGCTGTTTGGCTCAAAATGGTGACACCATGATTCATCGCCTGCCACTATGCGGAAGAGAAATGCATATAGTAATGCAGCAAGTGGTTCAAACGCCATCTCATGCGTTCCTCTTTTTGGTGGTCGGTCAACATCCGTGGTACACACCTTCTGATATTGTATTTTCTTACAAACGACCTTTTGAATTGTCCCAGTTGACACATCAAATTCTTTCGCTAGCGAACGTATGCTTCGACAACGTTTCATCTGTACTGCTGCATCAATTTTGGCGATGGTTTCTTCTGTTGCAACAGTATGCACTTGGCCCGGCCATCGAAGATCTGTCGTGAACTGACGTCCTTTCCGAAACGTTCGTGCCCGGTCTGTCACTGTTGTCTTCAACACATTTGTTACCGTACGCTGCCTGCATTCTTCGATGAATGTCCACTGGTCGACATCCTTCAAATGAAAGAAACCACATCACCGCTCTTTGAGCTTCTTTGGACGGATTTTGGATCAACCCGGCCATTTTCTCAATGGTCAGAAACAGAACCTATGCATCATGGGACGATAAACACGTGCTCTTTTACTCATTGGTCAGTACTTATCACATGACTATGACATGATCATGTTCATCGTACGCAATTACGTTACGCGTGGTGCGACAAGAACAGATTTCAAATGAACCCCTCTTATATATAGCATTTCAGCACTCTCTTTCTTACATTCATTGATAGTGACTTATTGCATAAGATACTCTACATTTTCTGAAATGCTGATTTTGCCTGCCCTATTCTGTTCTTAATCTCTGTTGTACATCTTCCATCTGATGTTATAAATGCTCTAGGTATTTAAAATTAGGGGTATTTATAACACCTATGAATGAACCTAACTAAATAGACTAAAACCATATTCAGAAGACATATTAGGTGACTACCAGGCGGGTTTCAGACAAAACAGATCAACAATAGATCAGATATTAATCTTACGACAAATAGCCGAGATAAATTGGGAATATAAAAGAGATCGCCCTAACATTTTTGTGGATTTTAAAAAAGCTTATGATAGTGTCCATAGGAATAGTCTATGGAATGCTATGCAGGAATTTGGAATACCGAGGAAGTTAATCAACATGACCAGACTGCATGGAAGATACTTATAATATAGTAACATATAAAGGCAGGAAATCAGACCCTTTCCAAATAACACCTGGCTTGAAACAAGGTGATGCACTATCGCCGCTACTCTTCAATCTGGCTCTAGAGAAAGTTGTAAGGAAGATAAAGGAGAAATGTGATATTGGAGGAACATCCAAGCTGTTTGGTTATGCAGATGATATAGATATTATAGGGGAAAATGAACAAAAGACATTGAAAATATTGACTCACTTAACTGATTGAGTGCCAAACAAAACATGGGTTTTGCCCAAGCAGAAATTGATGGCAGAAAATGGGAAGTAGGGGTATGCCACAATATTGGTCTAAACATTGTTAAAATGGTAGTAAATATATTGTATTATATATCAAATTAAAGGACATTGCACAAGGAACACATTGGTATTGCTACTGTTGCTAAAAGTTAGAAATATAATAATAATATTAGCAGATGTTGTAAAAAATAAATTGATGACAGAGGTGACAAGTACGTGAAATTTCCACTTACCAAGGCGCTACTGATCCGATGGTGTTTAAAATCCAATGAAACTTACTGAATTATGATAACTACACCACTTTGCTACACAAAAATCACTAGAACGGCTCCATAACACCAATAAATTACAATAAAAACATCCTATTTTGAAGCTCATCATTGTCACGTAAAATGTCGGAAAATCACGAGACATGTTTTGGCCGTCTTCTGCCGATAAACACAAAATGTACGCTATTTTTTAGTTAGTTATAAAATTATTATTCTTTTAATTTAATTATTTAAATACTTCTTAAATACTTTGTGATAGGCAAAGCAAACTTTAGGGGCACAAGTGTGGCCCATCAGCTAATTCAACATGATGACAAACCTTCACGGTTAGCGGCTAAGAGTTAGTTTGTTTGTTTACATTCATAAATAATACATTTTAACCGGAAAAAACACATTTAACGTGTGCTATCAGTTTAGAATCGTTCTCCAAATTTCCTTTAAATAAGAATAACTACAATCTAACATTGTTTAAAACTTTTATCTGATGTAAATGAGGCCAAAAATCAAGGACCCATGCAATTCCTAAAACCGCGAGTAACTACAGCTTTTTTAACACAACTTGTAAACAAATCCACACGATTTAGTCACCAAATGTCGATTACTCGTGGCCTGTGTAAATGAAAAACCTTCTTTCGGCGTAAAAATTCGTTTCAGAGTATTAAAATTGAGCAAGGGATCGCAAACGAAAGAAACAAACGGACCGCACAAATCTTGGCAATATATTAACGAAGGGACAAAACAGTTGAGACTGTTCGCCAATCGGTTGGCGGTCGGCAGCGAATCAGTTAAAGGAAAAAGCCCAACAGATGGGGCTGGTTATCAACCAAGATAAGACAGAATATATGGTAATTTCAAGAGAAGGAATGGCTAAAAACTCTGGCCACATACAAGTAGGTAATATGACCATTAAAAGAACGGAAACATACAAATACCTGGATACAATCTTCAACTGCTCCAACATCATAAGGGAAGAAATACAAACCAGAATCAATTCTGGAAATAAGATATATTATGCACTACAACATCTACTAAAATCGAATGCGCTATCTCGTAACACCAAAATCCCTATATACAAAACACTGATCAGACTAGTTGTGCTGTATGGCTCTGAAACCTGGAGTACAACGAAAGGAGACGAAGCCTTGTTACAAACCTTTGAGAACAAAGTTTTAAGACGCATCTTTGGACCCATTAGGGATACACAAAGTGGAGAGTGGAAAAGAAGAAGTAACAATGACATTTATGATCTGTTTAAGTCCCCGCTAATCACTAGTATCATGAAGGCTAATCGACTACAATGTATGGGGCATACACTCACGAAATAAATGACCGTAGACCCCGAGGTAGACCAAGAAGGCGGTGGAGAGATAATACATGTACAGACCTACAAGCACTTGGAATCAACAACTGGCAAGAGAAGGTCAACCAGAGAGACGAATGGAGACGGATTGTATCTGCAGCAAAGAACCTCAATGGCTCGGAACGCTGAAGAAGAAGAAGAAGATGAATGCACCTATGGTTGCAAAATGGAAACACTCATTAAGTCATTGCATATATATTAATCTAGCACAGCAGCCCAGGTTTAAAAAACAATGTTTCCCGGGAAGGTTAACCCGGTCAACAAATGCCCGCAGAAGTCGGATGTGTCGGCCTAAAGGCGCAAGAACGCAGCTCTGCTGTAAACAGGCACAACGCAATCACATCCGAAAAAAAAACTCCGGATGATCGCAGAAGAAGAAGAAAACAATGTTTGTCAGTAAATTCTGAAAGGGTACTTTAGTTGATTTCATGTCATCAGCAATTCTTAGCAGTTAGCTAAGTTAATAAATATTTATCATCTTAGCTTTATTGTTCCTCTTCTCCCGTGCCTCTACCTTGTGTGTCATAATGATCCTAAGAGCCATGACAAAAAAACTGGGGTTTTCCTCATTTGACAAGTCAGGGGGTAAGACTAAACTGAACTAGAGACACTAAGCCTGCAGCCTTGCAATTAGAATGGGGGAAGTGAAAGGCTGGGAAAGTAAGGCCAGAAATAAATAAGATATGCTGGTCCATAAGTATAACAAACAATGCAGTACACTAATTTTATTGGGACTTTAGTGTTCTGCTTAATCAGATATTCATAATAGCTGAAGTGATATTTTTTTAGCTGAGGTTTAAATGTCATCAGTCTGTTATTAGTAATAGCCAATGCATCTTTTGATCCTACATATCATTGCTATATTTGTTGCTGTTGAATAAAATGCACTTGCTATGTAACAGCTTGCTGTTGCATTGCTCTTTAATAGCTTTACTGCATTGTTTGTTTTAAGCAACCTGATTCATCATTTGTTTTTGTTTTGTTTTCTAATCTTCTCTAGTATATACTGCATCGTAGAAGCTCCACCTCTTGTGTTTTATTTGTGTGCTGTTGATTAAACTTAAAAATATACCACTTTAACTTCCTCATAAGAAGAAAAATATTTCATGAACTTCTTGCTTATGGTCCTTCAGTGATGAAAATGAAGACGGCATGGCAGCTGATGATGAAGCTGAAGAGAGGCTAGAAAGAAAAGGCATTAGACTCAAGGTTAGTTTGACTGCATGTTTGTTTTGAGACTATGTGTGAACTCTATATCAAATAAATATCAATAGTTTTCTTTCTTAACAGAGCATGCATGCGCATACTATGAAATAAGTGCTGTAAAACATTTTGTAAATTGTTTTCTTGTAGTCTAAGCTAAATATATTTCATTGTTATGAAATTACTGTTTTTTTTTTTATGTTGCATATCCGTTGCAGGACGTTGCGGTTGACCCCAGCCAAGGTTAATAGTCTAGGCGAGTTTACGTTTAGTAGTTTGCCATTGCTTTCTGAACAGGAAGCCAACATTGAAGCCTGCTGGCCATTGGAGGGGTTGAACCCCTTATCCCGATACCACACACCGGGAGTTTAAGCATTAGAGCTTTAAGCCATACAGAATGCCAAGTTACTGTTTTTTTTTTTTTATGTTGCATATCCCTTACAGGACGTTACAGTCAACACCAGCATTTTTCAGCTGCTGTTAATGTACTAGGAAAGTTTTACATCCAGTAGTTTGCCATTGCTTTCTGAACGACCGGCTCACATACCCCCGTAAGTGACCAGCGCGGCACGAACCGCTGCAAACTCTCGAGCTACTGTTTTTCCCCACGTGGATATATGGGATTACGAACAATGTCATTAACACCTTGGCCAGGGAGACCAGTTACTGTTATAAAGTTACTGTTACAAAGTGTTAAATCTTCCTTTTCTTTCTTTTGCCCTTTATTCCCCCAGTAGGGCATATGCCCTCAACTCACTGCAAGCCGTCCTATCTGTTGCTATCTGTTGTAGCTCCTTCCATGTTCTCCCCATATGATTTATCCCTGTCTTTATTTTCTCCGTGTCTTTTTTAATGACATGTCAATGATTGAAATGTTAACAACGAGGCTGGTGACTCATGCACCTTTCTAAGCAGTTTCTCATGTATCAGTTTCATTACTTCAATTTTATGTGGGTATTACTGTTTCCTCATTGAATTGGGTAATGGGATTAAGGATTGAGAATAAATGAGATTGCAGATGTATGTTGCATTGAACAGCTAGGTGCTCATTCTTTGACTTCTTATTTATTTGGTCTGGCTTTTTTCATTGAATGGAATAATGGGACAATTTTTTTGGGGTTGTTTTTTAAAGCTATAAAAATGAATAATGGAATGTACATGCATATTTATTTAAAAACCTTCTTTTGTGAGACAAATTCTACACTTATATTACTTGTATAATTGGATAGCCTGTTTTTTTGTTTTTTTTTTAAATTTGTGTAGAATTTTAATGCAGTCATTATGTGTTTTGCTTCTGTGTACACGTGTGTGCATGTCTACACAGGGGCCTCCCTGGCAAAGTGGTTGTGCCACCTGCTTCATGCTGTGAAGGTTGTAGGTTTATTTCTGGATTCCATCATTTTGATTCACGAATGCAATATTCTCAGAGACTCCTGGTGGTGATCACTGGAGCTTTAGAGTTCTGTTCTGTGTGACACTCTGTGGGGAGAGACTAAGCCATATGGATCAAAACTTGGCACAATGAAGTCAATTCTCTCGCCTTTAAGCCCATTAAAACCCTTTAAACATGCATGTGCTCATATGTGGTGCACTGTATATGTACATGCAGAACTTCTTTTTTTTTTCCCTCTTAAACATCTCTCTCTCTCTCTCTCTCTCTCTCTCTCTCTCTCTCTCTCTCTCTCTCTCTCTCTCTCTCTCTCTCTCTCTCTCTCTCTCTCTCTCTCTCTCTCTCTCCCCCTCCCTCCCTCCCTCCCCTCACCACCACCACCATTTTTGTTGTATATTTTGTGTATGCCTGTTTCACTGCTAACTTGCAGTACATTTTGATTTTAGAATGACAACAAAGAAAGTCTGGCAGGATTGGATGAAACAGATCCAGACACTGTAGAAGCACTCGCTGAGTT
Organism: Cepaea hortensis; assembly: GCA_963921405.1. Taxonomy (NCBI): domain Eukaryota; kingdom Metazoa; phylum Mollusca; class Gastropoda; order Stylommatophora; family Helicidae; genus Cepaea; species Cepaea hortensis. Next base: position 43,794,003 of record OY992894.1, on the reverse strand, counting down.
TCATTTTCTGGAGTCAGAAATGGTGGAAAGAGCAGGTGAGCAATGAGGTGGCTGTGCATCTAACTAGGGCTATGTTGTCACACTCTTGCTCCTTATCTGTCTCCTTCACTGCATCATCATTGTTAGTTTGGGCCATGACACCTGAACCCATCTATCATTGGTTGACATTTTTCACTACTGCCAGCCAACCATGAATTTTCCTAGCTATTATTATTTAATTGAAGAAACAACTTCTCATGTATTTTCAGAGAACATATTTGTTTTGTAGTACGTATGTATTACAAAACTGATTTTGTAAAAAAAAAAAAAAAAACTACAGAAACGTTTCAAATGAAAAGTATACATTGTTTCCGCAACAGACGTTGGCTGCCAGTTGTCAATAATAAAAAGATAATGGTGTACTATAAGCATCATTGTTAATTTATTTCTCCCTCCCTGATATCAATGCTTATGTAAATTTTATGGTCTCCCACTTGTTCATGCACCATTTCTTGCATATCTTCGTCTCGTGTGCTACTTGTCATTTGTTGTGAACTGTGTGCATTAAAACCATCATATATCGACTCATCAGGTATTCACTTGTCTGTAGCTATTGCTGTTGGGGGGTTTGCACAGATCAAACTGTCTGCACAGTCAGATTGAAACACTTTTATATTGAAAATTACTGTAAATTCATGGCACGAAAATCTCTAGGTGTATGTGGAAGTTAAGGGGAAACTACAACATAAATGTCCCAAAATTAAGTTTATGGGCAGTCACCTAATCTAGATTTCTAGTGCAGTGACATTGAAACATTTTCATTCTAGTTTTTGGATTCAATAACTTGACATGCCTGTTAATTCTTTAAACTAGATGTTTTGAAATATAGTTGCAAATTCTAGGAGTTAGGTTTGATAGTTGTCCTTTTTTGAGAATTATGACTATCTGGAAGTAATTAAATTTAGTTGCTAGTTTTTTAAACTTGTGGCTGTATTGTGCATTGTACCAGACATTTCCAATCTGTGTAAACTCATGTTGCACAGAACTTGCTCATTGGTTTCACATTATTGATAGACAGAAATGTTATGTTTAAAAATATTCTTTTAAATTGTATTTAGAATAATTTTCCTTTATAATTAACGTTATTTTAATTTGGTTTTAATCTTAAAACCTTTTCCTTTCTTGCTTTATTTTTATTATTTACATTTATTTTAGGTTTAGTTCTTAGTAAACAGATTGCCATTTTGTTTGGTTCTGTTTGTGGGAAAAAATACTATAAGCTATCAATACAGGTTTATATTTTGGCATGGTAAAGATAGTACAGAGCGCATTTGCGTAAAGGACAGTCATACTCGGTACATCTTAAAGCCCACTTCATAACAAGTTTTAAAGTGGTTTTACATTCAAAATATTTATAGTAAATTAATCAGGGCTATTTTGAAATGATTGAAGTAGCTGACATAATAGCTTCCTAGCCAATGCAACAAACATGGCGTTAATAAAGAACACTGGTAAAATCCATTATTTACTGAGATGCTGTAGTTGAAATATGTTAAATATATCCTCAAATTTTCAGTTGGCAGAATAAACATTTTGTGAAAGTTTATTTTCTGATATTTTTTTTATGTGATATATAAAACAGGCATATCCAAACAGATCATTTAAAAAATTATTTTATGATATTTTTTTTATGTGAGACATAAAACAGGCATATCCAAACAGATCATTAAAAAAAATGTACATGTATTGTTTATCGCTCATAGAAGTAGAAGAGAGGAGGAGAGACAAGAGGACAAAGGTAGTGGCCTCAAAGGGTTCCCCATTTGATATTTCTGTGTATTACATGCAGACAGATATTGTGAGCACACTAATTACTGTTGCAAGAATGATGAATGATCATCTTTAGAAAGGAGTGAGTGGTATGCTTTGTATCTGAGTCATAGACTTAATGTAACCGTCTGTTGTAGATGACCTAAGGATGATGCTGCTTTAAGATTAGAAACATCTGGTGTGTATTTAGCCGTGTGTTCCCTTCACTTTCACTTTCATCTTTGCCTGTTGTAGGAAGCATTCCTCATTGAGTTAGAAATAATAACATATGTTGTCCTCCATAACCACCACCATTTTGTTGTAAATAAGTAAATGATCATTTCCCAAGCTCTGAGGTGTATCAGATATGTAGTACTAGACCCATATCTTTATTGACCAGTTGGCACTCCATGGGTGGTGTGTCCATATCATGCCCAGCACTTTTACTTCCCAGAACATTTTCTGGCGCCCACTTTAGTATGGAAGTCCAGGCTAATTGTTTTCTTCAGACACTTGGCCACTGGGTCGACGCAAGTTTGCTGGCCACTGTACTGTTGCGACTCCCATATGTTGTTATATTGTAAATTAATACAACAGTGCCTGCATATAAATTAGGGATTAGTTGTATTTTATTTGTTGGCCAAATGTCAATGTCAGGTTTGTTTTATTCTCAACAAAAGTAGAACTAAGTGCTCAAAATGTTTGGCCCAATAGAAGATGTGCTGCCAGACAAGTTAGTTTCTAGTATATATTACGGTTTTCTTTGAAACAATACCTGTTTAAAGTTTGAAAGCCGGTTCTTTTTAAACACAATGATTTCAGTAAAAACAGGAATCTGTTTCTTGCAGAAAATATTACACATGCTTATCTACTTTGTATTTATATTTTGCTGAAGTAGAAACAAATCCTTTTCCGATGAATCTTTCCCACAATCAAGGAGAAACGAGGTGTATAAGTTCCAACACATGTTATAACTGATTGTTTGGCTTATGTTGGAATACAATGAGAGGACTAACATGTCACGACAAAAAGGGTTTCTGCACAGGTTATTTGAGTGGTAGTTAGTCTGTCTATTGTATTTGTAGAGGCTGGAGTGGCTGTGAGGTTTAGAGTTCACCTTGAACAGAAACAAGTTGTCATGTTTGGATCTATTGAGGATTTTACCCAAGAAACTTTGTGAAATTACACTTCCCTCTGATATCTGAGTAGCAGATTGGATGCCTCAGCAGTTGGAAATTTTAAAGAGAAAGCCAAATTTATTCACTGGCCTGTCAAAATTTGTAAATGAGACAAGCTACCTGAAACATATTTATAGCATGTTTAGATTGTGGTAAAAACACATTGGGAGTGTTTGCATTAGGTTGTGGTCTCTTCCTACCTTCCAGTGCCATCTGAAGATCGAGACCAAAATACTAATTTTGTTTGACAGTGCAGTGAAAATGGTCCCTGAATTGTGCCTTGTGTCTGCAAGTTTAAGCCTCTTCTTCTGGCTTTCATCTCCCTATGGAACATAGCATAGGCCTTCAACCAACTGACACCAAGCCATTTATTGACTTGTATGCGGTTGGTTGGATTTTGCAGCTAAAGTTTCTATGAGATGCTGCAGCCATTCTCACACGAGCTGTCCTTATTTTCCACTTATGTCATGTCGTGGTGTTGCAATTCTTTGCTTCTCTTATGGGCCCCTGTAACACATGTCTGAACTGTCAACTTGCCGGAACTATTTAATTGATTTGCGGCAAATTTAGGCAAACCCATTCTGAAGCTGTCTTCTTTAGCATTCGTCCAAAATGTTGTTTTGGACATAATTGTGTTGTGCCTGTTTACAGCAGTTAACATGCTGTGCTATCTTAAGTGTGTTTGTAGTACACGTCAAACACTGGTCTAGATGGGAACAGTTTTGGCTCGGATCGTGGTTGGTCCTTAAGGTGTACAAGGTATACAGTACTAGGACCACATAGTGTATCTCAGCGGTGCATACTACCAAACAGGTTCAGCATATATTCAATGAATATACATACTTAGACATACATGCATATATACAGGTATACAAGCTGGTGTGAGGTGGATATGTAGGACAGTTGTTAAATCATCCAGTCAATTTTCAGTTAGCAATTGTAGTATACCCTACAAGCCAGAGCTTAGAGAATTTTACATTCAGTTTCATTGGGTTCTTCCTAAATGTATATGGTGTACCAGATGATCTGTTTGTCTAACTGTTGAGCCAAGATGTGGAAAGTTGACGGTCTGTTTAGTCAGAATGTATAAATGTATGTCTCTTTCATTTAAAATGTGTAAAATTCGCTGCATAAATTTGACATCTGTTGTGCTGTGCACCTATCCTCTCTAGTGATTTGGCCGGCATGTCTACATATCCAAATGTTGACACAGTCAGTTTCTTCATTCAGTGTAGTCTTTAAATCTTGCCCCATTTATGACTGTCAAGATGGATTTATTATATGAAGATTACCTGTCAGCCTATTGGTCATGTTATTGAGTCACCATCAAGAAGGACATTTTTGTTTTTAATTGACCATGTCTCCCATATCGACCCAGCTTAAAATGGGTTCTAGGAAATCACCCATTCCGTACTGATTGGTCAGTCTGACACCATAAACCAAATATGCCTCAAGAAAAGGGGTCCTTGGTTGTCCTTTGAAGATTGTTAGCTTCTCAGATATTGATATGATGAAATATTGTCTCTGTTCATATTTTTGTTCTAATGATATCTAGGCGAAAGGGTTAAGGACACAATTTACAACCCCACATACTGTGTTCGAAACAAAGCTTCAGGCGATTTGCACAGCAGACACCTTGTGTTGATTTTTATACAGTGGTATGAGTGCTGGCTATTCAGAAAGCAATGAACCACTACTGAAATCTTGAACAACCAAAAATACTGGAGTTGACTGTAATGTCCTGTAATTGATATGCAACAAACTTTTTTTTTCTCAGCAGGCAACTAGTGAATACTGGTTATTATTGAGGACAATCAATAGTTTAGTTTTAAATTTCTGTAGAAGAATATGATCCATGTTAGTTCAGTATTTTCTTAACAATTAGTCCCCATCTCAGCATACTGCCTTGCCTGCTATGCAGTTTATGATTGCACCTAGAATGTGTGCCTTCTGAAAATATGTCTGCAATTTTTACAACTCAAGGCAGGGTGTTTTTCACTGTGAGTGGGTTACTTTCTAGTTGTCAAATATGACTTTAACTTATGTAATTTTACAAAACGGTGTTTATTCTTTGGTCAGCAAACTTTTCTGTGAACAGGTTTCTGTCTAGTCACCGGGAAATATCTGACATAGCGTTCTTTGTTCAAGTTAACCAACTCTGAAATCAGTGACAGAATGAACATAATTTCACAGAATTTCTTTTGAACTTTATGTATTGGATTATTTTAATGTGCAGTCTGTGATGATTTTTTCTTTGTCATTAATAAAGGACCTACTTTTCTTTGAAGCACATCTTTTCATTTTTAGTCTTGCTTGGTACTTGTATCTTCTCTTAGAATGCGGTTAAATTCTAATGACAAATAAATAGAGTAGGTTTTCATTTGTCAGTGTTTGGCATAGTTATGTTTCGCTCTTTTTTTTTTCACTTCTTCTCTAAGGTTCATGGGCGATATTAAGATCTCACAGGCTCCATGTTGTCTACAAACTGGGCTAGTCTGTTTTGATATTGGAGAATTCCCTTCTCATGAGGTAACACACACATGTGTTGGGTGCAGCCTGGCTGAAGAAAATACAGTTCATTATTAGTCTTGACTAACATAATAAAGGCGAGCACATTAGCCCACATTCTTATCTCATCTGGAAAATGTCTGATACTAAGTCCTAAGTTGTGTAAGTTTTAATTCTCAATCTTGCAAGTAGCACGTTAGGTAACAAAATGTCACAGGCATGACACTGGCTACGTCACCACATAGAAATGTTCAGCTGTAAAATGCAGCCAGTTATGAACAGGTCTACAAAGGGCTTGGCATGAGTTGGTTTAGACCTGTGTTCCATTGGGAGATATAAGGTAGCATAAAGAAGAAGTCTTGTACATGTAATGTAGAAATATTCACACTTAATTTGTCACTCGGAGACCAGATTGTAGTTCTTCAGTTTTCTCCAGTGGTTGGTGCAATAAATATGCTAAACTTCTTATACTCCTTTGTTCTTGAAATCTTTTTTTTTTTCCTGATTTGAGATGGCTTTTCCCTTATCATTAGATTGACGTTGAACTTCCTTGCTAGTTTAATATTTTATTATGATTTTATCTGTCCACGGTCAGGCATCTGTTTAACCAAATTCTTGTCTTTCTGAACCATTGTTTTTGGAAGTTTACACTACTGTAAGAATGGACAAAAGCATGTTGCTGGCTCACAGACATTTCTTCTACCCTTACTGTTTTCCTACTCTTCTTTAATTGGCGTTAAGTTCACAATTTGGGGGTCCAGAGGTTAAGAATCATTTCTACTTTTAATTTTCCTTTGTTACATAAAAAAAAAAAAACGGAGACACATTTAGATTTACTTGAGCAATTATACAGCTAAATTCAGTATGGAGTGTCTACCTTTGTATGTGTAAAATAGAAAAGCATCTACGTCTTTATCAAATTAAACATATAGCTGTTGATACGTTTTGAAGACCCATATTTACTGTTTGTGAACAGTTAGTCGCAATATATGTTGAAGTGTTCATCTATAGCTAATGTTATGTCATACGGTACTTGGAAATATGATAAAGGATTCTATTATCACATAACGAAATGAGTCTCCAGAGTCCAGAGCATTCATGATGCTAATTGTTGATGGTAAATTTTAAGTTTGAGAGTCATCTTTGACAGTAAACATTAATAATAATAATGTTAAATAGGTAATGTTCATTTCTAATTATATACAATGTTCTTTACATTGTATTGTTTGTGGGGATGTTAGTCTTTTAGTCTGAATAAATTGAAGAAATAAATGTAATCTCATGACAGATACTACCATCTGGGTATTAAGTGTTAGACCTTCACATATATTAGGTCATAGGATAAGTGGATGATGTCACCAGTTTTCTTTCCTAGCTGCCTTTCCTGTCCAGATCTTTTCAGAAGGATTCTAAAAATTGACCCCAAAAATTTACTAGCTTAGGCAGGGCCGATTGTGTATGTGCGTGTGTGTAGATGGATTTGTGACATCCTGAAGATTGTATCCTAAAGAAATATTGTGCAGATTAGGTACATATCGTCCTAAAAAAAGTTAGTTGCATATCCTTTACAGGATGTTTGCAGTCAACACCAGTATTTGTTGCTGTTGTTGTCTTGGCAAGTATACGTTCAGTAGTTTGCTAGTGCTTTCTGAATGACTGGCACCCATATATCGCGCGTTGCTGTGCTTTGAACGCGGGTATGCGGGATCACGAACTGTGTCCCTAACTGTACTGTCCTAACATTGGTTTATTTTGATTGGCAATTGTCAGAAATACTTGTCATGGTGAAAGAAAGCGCCTTGTACAGTTCTCATCAGAGTACTATTTCTGATGCCAAAGTCAAGATGTAGTGGTGAAGTGTGTGCCAGGAGCCAACAACATTCTGTATCCATCCAAAATATGGTTGCATGTCGACTTTTAAGCATTGACTGTTTTACAAAGAAAGAGGTGTAAAATAAATACATAAATAAATAGCATAGGACATATAAAAGAACTTAAGAAAGTGAAAGCCACAGGCATGCTAAATTTGAACCTGCCACTTTCACTTCACGGAAGTAGCAAGTGTATTTTGACACTGAGCCAGTCTGGTATGCTAAAGATGTGTTACCCCTGGCAAGACCTAGCATCCACCTGAACCAACATCTATGGAAGTGGATATATCTTATCTGCCTATGTTAGGGCACCAAATCACCATGCATTCATTGATCAAATAAATCAAAAACATGACGACTTTACAAAATACAAATGGCAAGGTTATGGAGAAGGTGATCATGGGCAAACTGCAGGAACTAATAGAAAGATTGATTTAGAGTGCTCCCGTGAAGACTGGGGAGTTATTGGCCAAAAAAAAAAGAGGTCTGTTCCTGGATCATCAGTTGGATTGCAGTGATTCTATGCGAACCTAACCTCCGTGGTGAAGTGGTCAAGCCATTTGACTCGGGCTCCAAAGGTTGTGGGGTCGATTCCGGGCCGCATCCTTCGGTTTACGAGTCAATTTTTTCGGAGACTCCTGTGGGTCGTCGCTAGAGCTACGGAGTTTGTGCTTTGTGCGACGCTTTCCGCACTGCAGAAAGGTACCGAGCCATATGGGATAAAAACCTGGTGTAATGAAGTCGACCCTGTAGACTTTTAAGCGACTTTTTTAAGGGAACCCAAAGTCGCTCTGCATATAGGCTCTTGGAGCTTTGAACCTTGCACTGGGACAACTAGAGAGAAATGCCATTTCATCATTGCTTTTTGCGTTTACACAAGTGGGATATGGATGATGGAATTGTTAGGTATTGGGTATATTTTGACACTTGCGTACATTGTTGTTTATAGACAGTGGAGAAATAGGGTGGAAATATCTAGAGAAAGGCAGATTGGGGTGAATAGTGTGTGAATGGTGCACAGAAACCGTCATCAGTCCTGACAAAGCAGCTGTATTATGGTGTCCTTTAAATAACAAAATTGTTGGGGATTAGGTCCCAAACATCACCATCAATGGCAGGTCCATCAAGAGAGAAAACAATTAAATACCTTAGAATTACATTTTACAGAATTTCGTCTTTCAGAGACTGTGGCAGGGGTGGTGTCAAAGGTCAGGAAGGGACTTAATGCACCGAAGGTGGTGGCAGTGGTGAACATGAAACACATTTGTATACGCTTTATATAAACAATCAATTATTGTGATTGAGTATGAACATGAAACAGAGATTTTTATATGCTCTACATAAACAATCAATTGAGTAAGATCTGAGATTGCAGACGATATCGCATGGCCAACTGCAGAAGCTGGAACATGGCAAAATGAGGCCAGTAGTATTATTTGGGGATGCACATGAGACATGCCCATGGTGTGTATGCAACATAGACTTGCTCTGTCTTCCATATATGGTAAACTTAAGATGATCCAGGCCGATCTCCCTGGTGAAGGGGTTCTTGATTTTCTCCGTGATCCCGTATATCCATGTGGGGTAACACAGCTGTGCGAGATTCGGTAGCGTTGGTTACTTACGGGGGTATGTGAGCGAGTCGCTTAGAAAGCAATGGCAAACTACTGAGCGTAATCTTGCCAAGACATCAACAACAGCTGTAAAATGCTGGTATTGACAGCGATGTCCTATAAATATGATGTGCGGGAGAAAAGAAGATGATCCAGACAAAAATCTACCTTCTGGTTGCAGCGGACAAGGAACGCCCTCTGTATGAGATATTGTCTGACACTAGGGTACAGAGGTTAAAGAGATGCAACTCTAGGATGGCACAGGCTGAAGATACAAGTAGATGTGTCTGTGAAATTGATAAATGGAGTGAGTGGGGCTTCATTACAAAAGTAATGGGATGCGTTAAAAAAAGGAGTCTCTCATGATATCATGACTTCCAGCATGATAATGGAGATGGAGGTTGTAACTGCAGCTTTTTGGCGGCTGGAGAGTAGTACAGAACCACACGTTATATTTCTGACAGATTCGCAAAGCATGTTATGTATGACATTGTGCGTGGAGTGGCTTGCATCGATAAAAAATACTGAAGGTCAATAGCATATGCATTTTCTGCCCAGGACATGCAAATGTGCAAGAATAACAGGCTGATAGAGATAGACTAACAACTGCCACTTCTTTGGGCGGTAAATTAGTTTATAGGGCTGATGTGGCAAAGACTTCCTGGGATTGAGTGGAAAGTGCAGCAGAACAAAGGACCCACATCTGGATAGACTGATTGGGGGGGGGGGGGGGTGTCTATCTTTGTTTACTACTGAAGAAGGCGACCAAGCATGTGTGGGAATCACCTGACTGCATTGATGTTGATTCTTGATTTCATGTTTCAATTAAACACATTTGGCCCATATGTGTAGTAAATTAGTATCAGTTAAAGGTGAATTGTGAGGGAAGGTGGAGGAAAACAGTGGCTAGCATACTGGCCCAGTGGCCATGTGTTTACACCCCTTCTAGGAGGGTTGGTTTAAGTACTTCCTGGTCCACCCAGCTTAAAGTGGTTACCAGGAAATTTGCTGAGACGTGAAGGTGGCTGATGTATTGACCCCATCACCCACCGAGTGCCGATTGGTCAATAAAAATATTGGTCCAAAACCATAAGCTATGTGTGCCTTAAGGTGTGCAAAAGGGTCCTTTGTTTTTACTGTACTGTGTTAATAGTTAAAAGCCTTATGCCACATGTGCTAGCTTTTCACCTAAAGGATATTGTACATTGGTTTATGCATCTAAGAACTGACTGTATGTCACAGGAAATCAGAATGAGAACATTGATTTATGGATCTTTGAGATGACTGTATGACACAGGAAATCAGAATGAGAACATTGGTTTATGGATCTTTGAGATGACTGTATGACACAGGAAATCAGAATGAGGATATTGATTTATGAATCTATGAGTTGACTATGTCACAGGAAATGTCAATGGTCCTCTTGTTTGTACAGGTTGGCATGTGTAAAAAGCAATTACCGCTTTTGAAGAAATAAGCAGCTATTAAGTAGCAAGCTTCACGCTTGAAATAAAATAGCAGATAATGCAATCATACAGCGATGCATGTTTCTCTGAGTTCATGATAGAATAAGCTGTATTTAATCTCATTTACAAATCAGTGGTAAGGGGAAAAAAGGAATTTTATATTCCTTTAAGTAATATTTTTCTGTACTGTACTTTTTATTAATTTAAGTATGGTTCATTTTTATATTTGTATTTCTTTGTTAATTTGTGTGGGGTATTTTTTTTTTTCTGTAATGAAATTAGTCTAAAAGATCTGTCTTACTGCCTGCTCCATGGTGAAGGGGTTATGGACGCAGGTCATAATCCCACATATGGACACAGGTCATAATCCCACATATAGATGCAGGTCATAATCCCACATATAGATGCAGGTCATAATCCCACATACCTGCATTCGAAACACAGCTGTGGGCGATTTGGCAGCAGACCACCTTGCGTTGGTTTTTATTTTGACAAAATGGTATGGGTGCTGGTCGTTCAGAAAGCAGTGCCAAACTACTGAATGTAAACTTGCCAAAAAATCACCACAGCAAAAAATGCTGGTGTTGACTGTGGCGTCCTGTAAAGGATATGCAACTGTCTATAACCATCTATCTTACTAACTAATAAGGCTGACAAATTTTACCGAAGTTGTGTGTTATAAAAATGGTTCTTAATCTTCACATACACAGCCACAGTATATCAAAATCAGTATTTGATCAGAATCCATGTATTTGGCTAAACCAATAAACAAATACCAAGAAGTATATATTTCACACATGTATCATCTGTATTTAAAATACAGTTCTCAGTGCCTTCATTCAAGCATATCCGCTGGCTTCATACAAAGCTTATGTTTTTTTCTTTTACTCAAGTAAACTAAAGTTCCAGATGTTATTTAGGAAATTTTTCATCTGTCAAAACTTCTATAGTCCCTTCGGCCCTCCCGTTTTTTTTGTTTTTTTTGGCGACATGTGTAGTGTGTGTAGACAGTGTGTGCCTGGAAACAACAGAATTCTGTATCCATCCATCCAAAATCTGTTTACCTGTCACTTAGTCAAAGTGTTGATATCATTGCCCTGGTGTCAAACAGAGAAGCGTGACTCTCCGGCTGGTGAGGACGAGGAGTGGGTGGTAAATCAGCGACATATATCTGAACTCAAAGAGCAGTATAAAAAGGAAAGGAAGGGAAAGAAAAATAGTAAGTGTTGTCATCCTTTGTTGCAGTTGGTTCCTGTCTTTGTTATCCATTTTCATATGTCAGGGTTTTTTTTGTTGAGATTTCCTTCAAGGATTTGGTTTTAAAATAAACTATTTACTTCAGCAAAGAAGTCAGAATGATTAGTAGAATTAGAATTAATATTTGTTCTGATGGAAGAGATTATTTCTATTAGTCGCCTTAAACACATTATGACTGAGGCAGAGAACATTTGGACTAATCCATGGTCTATGTCATTTATGTTTTTGTTAGGTTTTCTTCATAAGTTGAATAGTGTAAAATTATGAAGTTGGGTTGGTCAATTATAGTTAAGTTGCATTAATTAATAGTTTTGCATTAAAGTTGTTTCAATCATTCATAGTTTCAGATTAAATTGACTGAAAACTTCACATTTTTTGTTCAGTTTGTGCTTTGCGAGTAGTTTTAAATTAAGAGTAAAATGTAAGTATAGGAGTTGAGCATTTTAATGAAAGGAAAACGGTTTAGAAAAGGGAAACAGCAGCTGTAGTTTTTGTTATCTAGCTATCTTTTTCTAACGAATCCAGTAATTTTTTTCTTAATGTTGTTTGTTGTCAGCAAAACTGAAGCTTGATTTAATTTAAAGTGAGAATGAGATGTGTTTCACATGATGAATGTTGCTACTCTGAGTCTTTGTTTCATAGGAGAGTGTAAGACATAACTAGTAAATATTTAGGATCCTATATTGCATTGTTGGGATCAAGTGGTTGCATTGTTAAGATCACAAACTATCGTCTGTCAAGATGGCAAGGTGCCAGTGATGAATGAATGTTAAAGATCAGATAGATGCTTGATTTCTCAGGATAAAATATTCATTCACAGAGAATGTTAAGTTCAGTTCTTGGCTTGAAAGCTTGAACATAATCTCACTTTAGTCCTGAAATGATTGTTGTATATAATTGAAGTCTTTGTACCCTGAAGGAAATCATTTCATATTAATTTTAACTTGCATGTTTAGAATTGACATCTGTCAAGCATTAGTGCTGTTGACATTTCTATTGCTTGTTTCTTGTTGTTATTTGTCCACGCATCAGCATGTTGTAAATATTTATGACAACTGGCGTTCTTGTATGCAGAGTAATCATGTGATATATCATTTTCAAGCATACACTGTTTCTGCTTTGTTTGTTTTATTGTTTGTTTGTTTTTTTTTTGTGTTTTTTAAATGGGGATTTTTAAAAAAAAACTTGTGATAAAACATTTTAATAGTAAAAAGTTTGTAGAACGTCGGGGAACAGCTGTTTATGAAAACTTTATTTAAATTACAACTGGGTTTGCTAAACAAAAAAGATTTGTTCCCCATGATTTAGTAAGGCATGCGTCACAAATTTTTGCCTCATAACGTTAGTAATCTGCTTCAGTAAAATTATTTGAAAAAATTTTTGTTTAATTGTTGCTGATTAGTGTTGATTAATTTGGACATGTTTCTGTTTGTGCTTGCAGAAATGAGATATATTTTGTATGTTTATGAATGTTATATGGCTGTTTGCTCTGTGGCCACCGTGCCTTACAGGGCCGACACGGCACGCTTTGCAGGCCATGCTTGCCAGCCTGGGTAGTGACGAGGACACATCCACAGCCGATGATAATTCTCAGTTAAGCACAGGTGAAGCTTCTCATGCTGGTAGGACTCCCATATATAGCACTGCACCTCATAACGTCTCCACTGTGCTGCCTTCTTATGCTACTATTAGGCAGATAGAGGGTTTCTGTCATCTGATGTCTTGTTAAATTTAATTTCGTTTTCAGATTTCCCATTGAAACATACATAAACACTGCTTTAGTGTGGTTTTAAGATTTCCCATTGAAACATTTATAAACATAGTTTTAATCTGGTTTTTAGATTTTATTGTTGAAATTTATGTAAACATACCTTGGTTTATTATACTAGCAGTTCATTCTTGAAACCACAAAAAGCGTTCCTTAAAATACATTTATGTGCGACTTAAAGCAAACTTTAGTTGGTAAACTGCAAACCAGTGCACATCTTTACTGATAGACTGCAAACCGCACACACCTCTTATTGATTGCTTGGATCAGCAACAATTGTAAATTACAAACCCAATATTACATCACATATTTTGCTTTCACAAGATCTCATTCTGTTCCACTCAAAACAATTATCTCACAAGTGTGTTTCCGTTTTCTGTACTTCACTTTTTGCGTGTGTGTATGCATAGTCACCATTACTCATTGCCATAAATTTATTTCTTCCTTGTTCTTCCAAGAGACCATTTTGATTGACACCTTATTTCCCTATTCAGCTTGCATACAGGAACTGACTCAACCTGCTTTTACAATAATGCTTTTCTTGCCTATTTAACATGCATTCTACTTTTGTATTCAAATAGCTGAAATTTAATATTATAATGTTGTTGGTTGATGGTGGCCTGTAGTCAGCATAATACTATTGAGGTTCTCTGGTTCCTAATTTTGTTATCTTTAATCAGACTTGGAATTAGTTTTGAACAGTTGAAAACTGAAATGTTATTTTTTTTTCTCGAATCATTAACATTTTAATTGATAATGTTGTTGATTGAAGGTGGCCTGTAGTCTGTGTTTGTCCGGTTCTTAATTTTCGAACATCTTTATTTGGGATTTGAATTAAGTTTAATAATTTTAGTAGTTTAGTCAGGAAGAACAGGACTTCCGGTCCCCAATATGGCGGATTGGCATTTGAACCGTAAAGCCTCTGGAGTGTTTATGCTTCTGGCTGCTGTTTGCAGTCACATTTTCCTTATCTTGGACTGGTAGTGCATGGTGCCATCGCCCTGCTACTGAGTTGAGTGCGTGACGCGACACTGTGAGCTGTGAATTTCGTTTGGAATGTTTTTACATTTGTCCACGGTTGTTGTAGCGTGAACTGCATGTTCGGAACGATGGCAGTCGGCCTGTCGCTTGGAATTGACTGGATTGCCTTTCCGGTTCACGGGTGCATTTTTCTCAGAGACTCCTCGGGGTCCTCGCTGGAGCTACGGTGTTCATGCTTTGTGCGATGCTTTCAGAGGGCCGCCCTGCCGAAAGGGACCGAGCCATGTGGGATAAGTCCTGCAGCAATAAGTCAATCCTCTCGACTTTTAATGCAGTAATGTGTGGCTGCTGGTTTTCTAGTGACTGCCGCTTCCATCGATGATGAATTGTATTTTCCATGGAGGACTTTTGTGTTGGCATTCTGACGGCAGCATTATGCACAGTATACCTGTGTGGGCTGTTGGCTTGTCGAGACTCCTGTTTATTCCACTTTTCATATAGGCCAGTGAGGAGTATTTCATGCAATATTCACTGACACAGGGACAGAGCATAATGGGGAAGTCATGAAGTTGGAACTGTGACTAACTAACTAGTAGTTTAGTAAATTTAGTACTGAAGCTAAATTGGTTTCTCCACATCTTTTAACATTTTGTTTGATAATCTCTGTCAATACTAATCATTTCTGGTGTTTATTTTATTTTCTCTTTAGTGCTTATTTACATAACCTTGATCTTAATAGATATGGCGGCACAGGGATTATTGAACGTATTTTCCAATGCAGAGGTCTGGGTTCCATCCTCTGTAACCAGGAGATTTATCCTAACTAGTATGGCCTTGGGGTAATCTGGTAGCATGGATTTTGAACAGTTTTCAGAATATTCTATAAATTGTTTCTGAATGACATGCAGTGGGGAAAGAAGCTGACCATTATAACACGTGCCATAACCAAAGGTGTAACATTTCTACCCCTTGTGGCGGCATCTGCTATTGAATGACTTTTTTTGTGTGTAGATTCTTTTTAATACTATTCATAATCGCATATTGTCTTAATTTTGAGTTTAAATATTAGACATATTTGAAGGCTGTATTCACTTTGGTATACTTTTATGTTTTGGTAAGACCAATTACACATCCTTTCATATACATTAATCCAGTGCCCGAAAATTTCAACCTGTTCTGTGGTCATGGTGACCATTTCTAATCACACATTTCACACAATATAGTCATAACTTGCTTTTTTGGTCAATGGAGAATTGCTTGTTTACTAATAATAGTAGGATTAAAATGTTGACCAATCACCATCTTGGCAAACCTGTTGATACTCCACTTCCTTCATCAAACAGAGAGAGAGAGAGTGTGTGGGTGGGTGGGTGGGGGGGGGGGGGGGGGGGGTGTGTGTCATCCCAATAACATATTTGTAGTAGACATGCTAGGTTGCAGCATGCATCCCTCTGTCAGAACCACACTTTAATCAAACGTTAGAATCATTGACTACCGGATTAAAACATGTGCTGTGGAAGAATTCATTAACTTTTCAGCTTATGATGATTCTGTAGCTTTATCTGTAGTCAATTTCAGACACATTTTCCCTTGAATTTTAGAGCATTTGTTCAATCTATGCCATATACCTCTACCAATGCAGCCCTCAGCTTATAATACTGACCAGTCTTTTATTTTATGGGTGCCATGTATATCACAATGTATACTTCTTTTTCTGCGTTTATACTGAGAGTTTTTTGGACATGATTGCGTTGTGCCTGTTTACTGCAGAGCTGCGTTCTTGCGCCGTTAGACCGACACATCTGACTTCTGTAGGCATCTGTTGACAGGATTAACCTTCGCAGGTACAATGTATACTGTATATATTTATATCACAATATAAAATTAGAAAAGCTACCCATCAGAGGGATATTTATAGCATATGTGATTCTGATTTACACATATGGATCCTCGCTGGTGCTACAGAGCTTCAGACACTGCTGAGATTCTCCTTTATGTCATCTATGGGGGGAAACTTGAGGCCTTATAGGGATATCCATGTGCAGTGAACATCATTCTTAACCAAAAACCAAACCAATTTATCAGTAAAATCTGATTGGCTAAGGCTTGGCAGTCCACTTTTCTTGGTATATCGAAAAGAATTAAAATTTCATTGAATGAAAAAGAGAACAAATAGATCTGTCCTGAAAAAAGAACTCAAAACTTAGACAGTCATCACGGAAAGTAAATTTGAAGAAAATTTAATATTTTGGAAATGTAAGAAAGAATGAATGCTTCATAAAGATAACTAGGGAGGGAGATGTACCGAGCAAGCGACAGACTACAATACATGTGGAGTCAGGATATGATGGGTAGTTTGCACTTGACAAGTATCAAGTGGCTTATGATAGAGACAATTCAAAAGATGTTATGTGGAGGATGTTCTGTGTCGGGCAAGCCACTAGATAATGATAAATATCATTAAAGTTGATCTTTGTAAAAGGTGTGCACAATTACCTTAAACTAGTCATTTTCTGCAACAGAAATGACGTTTACTAAATGTTTTTGCTCAATACACAGCATGATCGTTACTGTCATTGGCCTCTGTTATCTTGTCTGGTAAACTGGATAATCATGCAATCTGGCTCGCGCGCAGGTTGTCTCAAGATGAGTGATAAATAAGCAACACAACTCTGAATAGACCATGACTCCACTGTCATATATAACTCATATAATCATTCATTGCATAACTGGATCCCAGCCGTCAGGAGTGCCTTTTCTTTTCATTCATTTGCTTTGAGCTCAAACCTAATCCGTACATGTGCTACTACTTCTAGTGCACTGGACTGATTTTTGCGTGTGAATAGGCTTTTCCTATTACCAGGGTCCCTTGCTATCAGGCAACCTACTCTGACTTCTGAGGTACTTGTAATTTATGTCCCAAAGTTAAGAACGAGAAGTCAAAATTTTCAACCAAATGACCTGTGTAGGTGTTGAACCTGCTACTTTGGTATCAGCACAATGGAAGTTTAAGAGCGAGCACTCTTATCCAATTGACCATGCTGTCGGCAAAGTGGTTAATCAGTCTGGCTAGTGCTGCGAAGGTTGCCGTTTCATTTCTTTACTTCGTCATCCGGTTCATGTGCGCAGTTTTCTCAAAGACTCCTGGTGGTCGTCGCTGGAGCTACAGAGTTCAGGCGGCTCTTTTAGCAGATCGTTGTACAGAAAGAGAACAAACAGCTTGGGGTCAAACCACTGTGATGTTGATCCTCTCGTCTGTAAACTCCTTGTAAACCTTGATGTCCCAACTATAAAGGTTCCGGCCTCTCAACATGATTTCATGGGTGTCCAAGATTCAGCCACATTCCAAACCCAAGCAGACTTGAGTGCACCCGTCTCATATCTTCAAGGTAACGGTTAGTGGTATGTTGCTAATGTTTCTTCCCACCAATCGCAGCCACCTGAGACTGGGATCTATTGTAGTAGACAATTGTACTTTATGAAGCATCACATTAGGTAGCAAAATGAGTCTTTTTTTTTTATCTTGTAATATATCAAATTTAAAGAGCTGTTTTCCTTCTTGCAATCTTTCCCGAGGTTTAACTGGTCAGTTGTCTTTAATTGCTTAATAGCTTTGTTAATGTATATTAATCACCTATGTTTTCCTTCTAAGTGCTTTATCTAACTAGCTAACACAGGTCAAGTAATTTATGGACCGTTGATTCATGCCCTGTCAGTTTATGCTATTAAGAGACAAGTCATTGTTATCTTGCCAGTGCTGGCCTCAGTCATGTCCACATGCGATTCCCAGCAGGTCAACCTGTTCATACCGTGCAAAGAAAACAAACTTAAGCTTTGAGTCGTGTATCACTTTTGTTAAGTGGAGTGGTCGTTCAGTTGTATAGTCTATTCTTAGGCTGTTGTTACTTACTCTTACCTCATACCTGTTTTGTCTGGACTCTTACCTTTTCTTGTCTGTATACATACATGAGATTAACTCTTCATGTATCATGTTTTTATATAGACTGCCTTATGCTTGTATAAAAGAATATAACTTGTGATATTTAAGTATAAACATTTATATCCTCTCTGGTGCTATGGGGTTGATGCACTGGACCGAGCTTTTTCTTATGTAGCCAATGGGAAGAGATTGAAGAACTTATAGAGATGTGTGTGCCATGAAAGTTATCCTTTACCAAACATTAAGAAAAAAACAAAGCAAAAGAAGCTGGCAGCAGACTTCTTCAAAAATGTATTTTGGGTGAATCTCTTATGATATTGAAAAAAGGGCCAAGAATAGTTGGCATTGTATTATATTTTATTGGCGGAAGAACTTTGTCTCATTTTGTGGAAACCCTGAGGGATCTGTTCTTCCTTTATTATTTGTTTTCTTTGTTTGTTTCTATACATAGCTTTTTATAAACTGAAAGCATCCATTATTTTGGTGCAGGTGAAGACTGTTTTTATGTTGCTTCTAGATGAATTATTCAAAATTTAACTTGTGATGACACTTATGTTGCACATGAGATTGTAGAAAATTGAAAGCAGAAAAAATGAAAGCACCTGTATAACATATTTTCATTGATTGTGGGTATAAAAAAATAACAAGATAAGCACACAAAACAAGAAAATTCTCCCTCCTTTTACCCCCACCCTATGCATTCGTGGGGTACTTGAAACCATTATGATTATTTGCAATGTATTTATGCCAGCAAGGCCATCCGTAAATGCTTACAGGAGGCTGGTAATTTCACTGGAATGTATGTATGTATGCATAACTAATTTCTTCTGATCCTCGACCTCTGGTTCAGTCTTAACATAAAATATATTGATATAAAATGATTTCTGTCACTGTGTAGCTGTTGCTAAATGCCTGGAAGTGGTGCTCTTTGCATGATTTAATTTGTCAAGATATTTTGTTGTAGTTTGGTTACTAAATTGCTTAATTGCTGCCGTTTATTTGCCTGTAAAGTTACTGTCTGTTTCATATGCTATAGTGACGAGAAATCAAACTGCTGCCACAGAATATTCACAAACCCGTGCAAGTGTCATTGTTCATACTCCGTATATCATGAAACTGGCTAGTGTCATTGTTCATACTCCGTATATCATGAAACTGGCTAATTTGCTGTTGTCTGTCTGCAGTCATTGGTCATATTTCTGCTGTTGTTCCTTCATTTATGATAGACCCTAGGTTCTTGAACTGTGTTACTGTCGCCAGCTCTTGTCCTTATATTGTAATGCTTCTACTAATGAGCCTTTGTTATACTGTTTCAGTTTGTTTCTGCATTGATTTCCGTGCAAATTTTAATGCATCATTATAAGCTCTATCGGTATTTGCCAGAGAAATATTTATTCCTACCACTCCTGAGGAACTGAACCCCTGTTGGTGTGTTGATAAGCAACCATTACACTATGGTGGCTCCATGTGTCCTATACTGAGCATTATGCAACACTAAGTGCTGTTAAAAAGTATACCAAGAAAATAACATTCCTGCGCTTCTAGACAGTCAGAATGTGCTAACCATTAGATGACATACCCAATCAGTCCCAGCATACACTGCTGTGCATGTTGATGAGTTGTAAGCGTAAACAATTGACAGTGTTTTATGTTGTTTGATTGCATGATATGTACAGGCAGGATCAGTTGTATGCTTGGTCTGAGTGTAAATGTGGTGTGTGCTCACACAACAGCGTTGACAGTTTTTTTAACATTACCTTCTTATAATAGGTCTTTGCTGTGAATCATTTTTGTTAATCTTAAAATGTAACAAACAGGCTGGATATGTACACATTTCAGCAACATGTCTTTTTTCATAACAGTCAAAATGTATATTATTAGAGCAATTTTGAATTAATTAAACAGAAAAATAAAACAATGTTTTCCTGTTGTGAATTTGAATAATGAAGACACAAACAATATATTGCACAAATTATTGTCGGGCATATTTTGCTGTATCTCAGAAAAAAATCTCAACATAATGAAGTAGCTTACTTTAACCAAAATATACAAAACAAATTGTCTTGTGTTTCAAAAATTGTCATGTGTTTCAATGTCTTTTACACTACTGCAGTGACATTGAAACAGTGACAATGCATTTCATTTAGTTTGGTAACTGCCTTCTACATAAGCATGGCTTTTTTTTATGAAGTCTAGTGATTTGGTTTTACACTTCTGAATTTAGCATTTAGAGCATTTTCTCATTGTTTGTATTATTTCCAAATATGCATTAATTTAATCATTCTATAAAATTTATGATGAAGGAAACAACACATATATTCTTGTCACATTTGCTGCATAGTTTTACCTATTGACCGAAACAAATGAGAAGTTTTGTTTTAATATTTACGTTGAAAAACCATGTGAAGTTTACCCAATTTTTTTCTTTCTATTTCAAGTATATAATTCTAAATATGTATGATGCATGCATTATTTTCTTCTTAGCACATTTTATATTTGCTAGTTAACTTCATCACGTGAATGGATGCTTTCATATATACATAGTCTTTCATTTTTACTAACAGAAGTAGCGAGCTCACTTTTATTACTAGGTAGCTTTTCATTAGTAAGAGTTTAAAAGTGGCAGATTGGCTGCATGCTTTTTTCTTGGCCTGACTTATTTTAAACCCTGGTTCCCAGATGTTCTACTGGAGTGTACCATCATCATTATCAGCATCATATGCCTATGCTGACTAGCGTAGTGTTGATGTATCTCCACAAATCTCGATCTCGGGGGGTTCTGGTGATAGCATTTCTCCATGTCACTTAGTCCATCTAGCATTTGTCCTCTCAATCTACCACTGCCTCTTCTATCTCTGATTTTTCTAATACTAGAGGATAAGAAGATATCTGGGCATCATATCTAATATGGTTGGGTCGTAGTGTTTGGAGAGTGTGGTGCTTTGCATGCATACAGTAGCATCTGCTGATATAATGTCATTTAATGTGACCAGCCAAAGTACAGTCGCTGGAAACATAGTTTATCTTTATCATCATCATATGCCCTGGATGGGCATTGCAGCCAGTCATATCCTTCGGTAGCCATCTGTATTCAGCTGGTGAATGTTTTGTGTGCAACTCTATCAGCTCATCTACTATGTACTCTTTCTGTTGACCTCAGTCACTAATACCCTCAGACTTCCTGGTTGTCACAATTTTTTCCAGACCCTCTCCTCTCACACAGTAAGTAAAATAAAGGACCCTTGTACATGCTTTAAGGTGTATTGGGTATATGGTGCTAGATCCATTTTATAGATAAATTGGCACTCAATGGGTGGTGTGGTCAGTATCGTGCTGGCCACCTTTACTTCCAAGGAAATTTGCTGGTACCCATTTCAGATGCTGTCGACCTGAGAGTACAGGTCAATATTTAAGTCTATCTCAGTTGGGATCTGAAAATAGGACCACCAGGCTGGCAGACAAGCAAGCTAACCAGTGTACTACAGTGGTTCCATCTGTTCTCATGATCTCTCTCTCTCTCTCTGAATGTCTGTCTGTCTGTCTGTCTGTCTGTCTCTCTCTCTCTCTCTCTCTCTCTCTCTCTCTCTCTCTCTCTCTCTCTCTCTCTCTCTCTCTCTCTCTCTCTCTCTCTCTCTCTCTCTCACACACACACACACACACACCCTCCACCCACACACACATCCACCCTCCACCCGCACACACATCCACTCTCTCTCTCTCTCTCTCTCTCTCTCTCTCTCTCTCTCTCTCTCTCTCTCTCACTTGTCTTGTCCTGGTATGGGTAATTATATCTCTTGGATATTGGCCTTCTTATCTACCCAAGGGATTCTTAGCATTCTATCAAGAAAGCACATCTGTGTGGCCTCTAGCTTCTTCCTAATCTTGGTATCGCGGTGGGTCTGTGATTATTCTGCTTAATACTATAGTCCATGCTATGTGGATTTGGTGATTGTGTCTTTCCACATCCTTCTGTCTCATGTACTGCCAATCATTTCTGGTAACGATGTTTCTCCATTCCATGATGTCAGACTGCCCAGCGTCTTCTCTCTCGGTCTCCTTCCAACTTTCCAGTTCTCATAACATGCTCCAGCTTTTCCTTCTCATAATTGACAGGCATACAATAGTATGGGCAGAATAAATATATGAAGCAAGTGTAGTATGGCATATGTAGAAATTGTAACCGCTGGAGTGCGCTTTAGGTAACAGATTTCATTAGTTGCTTCAGCTTACAATCATTATCATAACATTGTTAATATCATATTTCACTGGCATTTGACTTTAAAACTTTTGAAAGCCCACAAATATTTATGTAAGGGACTTTATGACTAAGAATGTTAATAATGTTGGTTAACTATTTACATATGAAGGGGTATAAAATTTCACCGGGAGTCTGGCTAATTTGTGAAATTATGTTTATAATTTACAGGTAAAAATATAGATATTCAAGTATATATCTGGCTAATATATGAAACATTTTTATAAATTAAAGGTTTTTTCCTAAGTACATAAAGTATATATTCAATTTATTAATACACAAATTTTGTTTTTTAACCCATTCCTGAAGTGTACATCTGTTAGCAAATATTTCTTTTTTAACCCATGGTGCTGCACTGTATAAAACTATTTGTTCATTGGCCTATGAACTGCTGGTGTTTACAAAAAAATTTATTTCTTAAAAGAATTGTTCTTTCTGTTGCCAGATGTTCCTGCAGGGGGCCAAATCAACTACGCTCGTAAGCCAATGATGGGTATACAGGATGACGAGGAGAACTTAGATGGTGGCCTTGGACTTGGGGAATTGGCAGGGCTCACTGTAAACAATGAGGCAGATCCAATGAACTACGATGTAAGGATTTCAAATCTCTAGCATTCTTAAGCGGTGTGTGTCTGTGTAAAAGGAGGGAGAGCCATAGAGTGATAAAGAGAGCAAACTACCACTAAAAGCAGCTATTTAGAAGTATTTTGTATTTAGCAGTCTTGCTGAAAGGGCACACTAACAATCTACCATGGTGAAGCAGCCGTGCTCCTGAAACAGCTTAAATGTAGATAAAGTGGTTGGTATTCTGTGGCTTTAAAATGCTGTTGTGCATTGCTCAGTCCCCAATAATGGCAGTTCTCTTTCTGGTCACATAGTCTTTGGCAGTGGTATATTTTTAAAGTTGGTAGGAAACGGCTGGCAGCTAGCCACCTCTTCTCAAAATGCTATGGCCATTCAGAGATGTAAATATATATATCTTCTAAAGGACTGCAACCAGTCTCCCTGCAATACCAGCAATATGGGGGTTAGACCATTCTTCTTCTTTCTCTTCCCTGCCCCAATAGTTTTATCTGTATTGCCTTTGTTGATATGCGCAAGGTGTTAGAGGCAGGGGAGGCATGGCTGAGAGTTTAAAAAAAAAACATCTCAGCAGTTGGGATCACAAAATGTATGCTGTCAGAATTCTTCCTTGACAAAAATTGTTAGGAGGGTGAGAAGTATCTATGGGTAGATAGATAGAACATATCACTTTGGTGTCTTGAGGAAGTGAAACTTACATAGAATGCATGCCGAAGATTGACACGTCAGATTTAGTGGGGTGCATAATCAGGTGTGACACACTCCAATAGAGTGACGAAGAAGAAAATTAATAGTATTATTATGGTTGTAACATATATCTTCAGGCGATACTTAATGTGTTCGCTGTCTGCACACTTTTATAGAAAAAGAAATGAAAGTTTATTTTTATTTATTTCTAGATATCGGCTCCTAAAGAAGTTTATAGAAAAACATGGAATGCTAAATATACCCTCAGAAGGTGAGGCATTAACTTGTATTGATTTGTATATGTAGTTTCCGTCATTGTAGGTGTTTTTCTTCCAGTTTTCTGCTATTTCTGTTTCTAGTCTATTGATTATGGCACCACACAACCTAGTTTTATGCTTTATTGATTTCAAAATTGCATACAAATTTTTTTAAAGATACTATGCTGCTTTGTTTTGTTCTTTTCTAAATATCTGGAAAGTATATATTTATTTTTGCGTTTCTCAAAACAATTTGTTATTATTGAATTTTAGCATGTAAATTGTACAGACTTGTTTATGCAATGTTTTGATTTCATTTTCTAAATATTACATTACACTATTATCTTGCAAATTGTTTTAATTATTTATTGATTTACATTCACTGTCTTTTTACTCTGTCCATTTTAAATCTGCTGCATCCTGAAGTCCACTAGGCGTTTGTTGGCTAAATCAGTTGGTCACATCGGCATAAGCTTACAAGCCCCTATGTCTCCTTTCCCTCCTTCTCTCCCCACCCCCTCCCCTTCTTATTTTAAAAATATGTTCCCACAATATTAGCATGTTTGCTATTGTTAAGTGTTTTTCCTTTAACAGTAACTTTAGTTTTTGTTTTGATTTGCAGCACTTGTATTTAACATCTTGTCACATATGCCGCTAATACTGTCTTGTCAGACTGTCCAATCCAAAGACAGATCATGGAGTTTGCAAGTTTATTTTCCTATACATGTCAGTTTATATCATAAGTATGCTTGACGGGAATCATCGATTTTGCTTCACTTACTCTATAAAGAATGTTACAAATACTATGGACATGCCAAAATGAGTAATCTTTCAGACAAGAATCAGAGGAAAACTGTTTGTGGGCTTTCAAAAGGAAATTATCACTTTTTCCATTATAAGGGAAAAACTAGAATATTTTGTAACAGCTGGTAGAATTAATGGGAAAAGAGATAGAGGGTGGCAGTTGTAGAGGATTCTTGATAGTTTTGCATCATTTCATGGAAGGATAGTTGTGGAGAGGCGTGACCACCCAGGTCAGTCAACAACAAATTTTATGAAAGTGTTGATTCTGAGTGCATCAGCACCCAGGCCAATTGATGAAGATGATAGTGATGATTCTGGGTGACAACTTTTTTCTTTCTAAATATTGTTTTCCCTTTCTTTTCTAAACAAAAATACCCTTGAAGATGGCTCCTTGCCACTAAAGTATATATATTGGTTATTGAGATTCATTCTCCACTATATTAAATCACTGTTATGTAACACAGTAAAGTAAATTCTGCTCAGCCCTTTTGAATTATTGGAATGTATAGCTGCTATTTTAATTTCATATAGTCAGACTTTATTTATTTGTCTTTCGTGCAGTCACGAAGTTCATGTCATCTTTCTCATTTTCTACAATTTGATATTTTATACATGAATTTGTTTTTCATCTGGGTATGTAAATTATCGGTTCTGTTTGTCGATCCCCGTATTTGTTTTGACTTTGATCCACATTTGCCATTTAATGTAGTGGGGAGTTGATGGTTTTGATCTAGAACGAAATGTGTTCTGTGAGATGCATTGATGTTGTGTAGTGATAGAGTCTATCAGTGTGATTCTTGGTCGTCCTCTTACTCTAAAGCCAGGGATTCTTCAATTACTCTAGAGCCAGGGATTCTTATGTTACACTAAATCCAAGGATTCTTCATTAATCTAAATCCAGGGATTCTTCAGTTACACTAAAGCCAGGGATTCTTCGGTTACACTAAAGCCAGGGATTCTTCGATTACTCAAAAGCCAGGGATTCTTCGATTACTCAAAAGCCAGGGATTCTTCAGTTATTCTAAATCCAGGGATTCTTCAGTTACTCTAAAGCCGGGGATTCTTGAGTTGCTCTAAAGCTGGGGATTCTTAGTTAGTTTAAAGCCAGGGATTCTTTAGTTTCTCTTAAGCCAGGGATTCTTCAATTACTCTAAAGCCAGGAATTCTTCAGTTTTTCTAAAGCCAGAGATTTTTTAGTTACTCTAAAGTATCTTTCAGTTCTTGAGTATTCTTCAGTTATTCTAAAGCCGTGATTCTTCGGTTACTCTAAAACCAGGAATTCTTCATTTATAGACACAAAGCGATATCTGATTTGGTTTGATTACCAGCAGTTGTCCAAACTTTTGTTATCTGCAAATTCAGTGCAGGGAATGGTACCTATGATATTTCTGACATCATTTTTACTTCTGCTCTTCTAGTGAAGCTGGCAACTTTTCATTTGATGTGTGATTAATTTTCTCTCTTGCGATTTAGTATTTGACTAAATAACCTACACAATAAGACAATAATCTATTGTGATAGACATATGCTATTTATCTATTGTTACTTGAATTATTTATTGATTGTTTTTGTACTGTGTGTTTGTACCGTCAGTTTGTTTTCTTGTATAAGTGTGAATATGCAACACTGAAAGTTTATACCAGTTATTTCCAAATGTGGCTAAAAGTCTAGTGTCATATTTATATATCACAGCCACTTTGATGGAGTGCGTGCTCTAGCTTTCCACCCAGTAGAGCCTGTCCTGTTGACAGCTTCTGAAGACCACACACTCAAGCTGTGGAACTTACAGAAAACAGTACCTGCTAAAAAGTAAGTCCCTTCATACCTGAGCATTGTCATACCTATGTACAGTGTGATTAGTGTGGTTTAACTTAGAGATGGGAAGTACAGTTGGCAGTGGTTATCATACTGGGTGTTTGTAAAGTCTCTTTACTTTTTGTACTGAGAGGGAATACAAACTTTCAATCAGATAGCGGTGGGAATGATTAGTAGTGTGACTCTTTGCTGGCTGTTGAACAAAGGGTCGGAGCACATATGGGAATGTCCTGAGTGCAGTGATGTTGGTTCTTGGCTCATGTAGAACAAATTTGAAAAATTCTTTCTTCCATTGATAACACCATTCTGTTTGGTGTGCAAAGAATTACTCCAGCAGATGATAGCCATTCATTGCATAATGCTTCACGATGGACTGTTGAGCACCTTTTTGTATGGCATCATGTACTTCATTTTTCAAATTTGTTCTACATACAAAGTGTAGTGAGACTTTACAATACAATAAAGGCGTTATACACATTGATGTTTTTTTTATCAACCAATCCATATCCTGTTTAACCCTTCTGAATTATAATTGAGATATAAAGTGCTGTTAATATTTAATATATATTAGGAGGGAGGGGGGGGGGGGCTTCGTGGTCTCGAGGTATGGTGTCTGCCTCGAGTGCTGGAGGTCCTGGGTTCATGCCCCGGTTAGGACCGGGATTTTTTTCACGTGGACTCTAGTAATAAAATTTCCCCTGGTCTCTGGGTATTGAGATCGGACACCCATGTGTATTGTTGCGCACGTAAAAATTCCCTTGGCAGTTGGAAATCGAAAAAGGATGGCCTAACGGCGCTGCCCGGGCAAAATTTCGAGTTAAAAATCTACCCAACGTATTTCAGGATCCTCACCGGTGCTACAGAGTTCGTGCACTGAGCTGAGTTTCTCCAGATTCAGGATTGTGTTAGGAGGAGAATGGAGCACTTATGGGTTACTCCTGTGTGCTGTGATGTTGATCCATCGACTAATCTAAACTAATATTTCATATAGTGGAGTTGTTTGTTTATTACTGTTTTTCAAGCAATTGTGCTATTCATATCATGCTCCCTATCTTCTTATGAATATGACGTGTTATACTTTTCTAATTCATATCCAGGTTACATATTCATGCAGCTTCAGCTTTTTATATTTATCATTTTTCACTAAGTAACTTCATATTACAATTATTTTACCTGACATCTGCAATCCTCTCTCTGTATAGGATTGTTCTTTTTGCAATATCTACTGTTTTATTTTCATTGCATTAATCAATATATTTTGTATTATTGGCAAATGAAACTGCATTTGTTCAGTCCGTACTTTGTAGTTTTTTGTTTATGCTAATACTGCTTCATACATTATTTGGCTACCCGAATGGAATATACATTTGACTTTTCCAGAGCTGCATCGCTGGATGTGGAACCTGTCTATACATTTCGAGCTCACGTTGGCCCTGTTCTGTGCCTGGCAGTGAGTCCAACAGGCGAGCAGTGCTACAGTGGGGGTATGGACACCACCATCCAGTGCTGGAATATACCAAAATCAGATATTGATCCGTATGATTCCTTTGGTAAGATCTGTTTATTTGAATGTGTCCATGTTGTTGATATACTGCTAGGCCTACATTTTTGTGTAAGATTAGGAAGTGCTTGGGGTGCAGCAGAGATGTGGTTCCTGAGACATGTTGCCAATGCCTTGGACATTGAGTGCATAGAAAAGGTTTCTGAAAGTATAATATTATATACAATATAAGGAGTCACATCATGTTTTTTAGGTCATATTGTGAGAAGAGGGGCATTGGAAAACATGATGATGACTGGAAAGATCAGCGGCAACAAAGACAGATCAGGAGAAATGTTGTTGGATGGTCTGCGACAGTGAAATGAAGGAATATCACCAACAGATTTGATCTAGAACACCAAGGACCCAGATTTGTGGAGATACATGGATGTCTATGCCAGTTTGCATGGCACATGATGATGATGCCACATAGACACTTAGAGACATTCAGTGTAACATATTTGGGACATTCAGTGTAACATATTTGGGACATTCAGTGTAACATATTGGGACATTCAGTGTAACATATTTGAGACACAGGGTCTTTCCTCCAGTTTTGAGAAATTTGCACATGCAGCAAGATTTTCTTTCAGAGCAACCTTGTCACATTTAATAGGATAAGCTTTCTGAGGACATTTAAAATGATTTGTCATTAAGACATGCTATCTATGAACATTTGAAAATATTCATCATTTAATCGGTCACGCATTTGATAGACATATTCATCCATGTTTAATGTGTACCAAAGGCATTGTCACTTTGTGGTGTTGGGTCACTGCATTTCTGGGTGTTAACTCACCCTAAAACCCTCTACCAGTTTGACCAGGCCTTTGAAGGCCATTTGTATGTTCTGTTGGAGTGGATGCATGATAGAAGTCTTGCTTGGGGTTCAGTAGAACAAGCAATGAGTCATATTGTTCCAATTCTAATTTGTGCACTGAGCATGTCATAATTTCTCATTTTGAGTATTTGACATTTGTCTCTATATAGCTCATATAGCAGGTTTGAAACCAGATCAAAGAATTGCTCTGTCACATAGAATTGTTAAAAAAAAAGGTATCAAACTATTTCTTATGTTGAGGAATTATATCTAATATAGCCCTACCTGGTTTGTGCAAAATTAAACTATTTGATTGCTCATGCCTGTGGTAGCATTGTGTTAAACAAGAACAGTGAGCATTGACTTGCTTTGACGTAGGTTGGGTATAGCTGAGCACTTAGGGCTTGTACCAAGCAACTCGCCATAAGTGTATTGGTTACTCCCACTGTCATATCCTTTCAGCTCCCAATGAAGCATAGACCCTCAACCACTCATGCCAAAACCCTTTGTTGACTTACTTATTATTGGTTGGATTTTGCAGCTAGCTTTTCACAATATGAAGTGGCCAGACTCATCGCTAACCCTCATTAATCACCTCCTTCAACATGCACTATAGGTTACAGTATTAATATTCTGGTTTTTTTTTCCCCTTATAGGCCCCAGCAACACACAAGCGAATGATTTTCTTACAATTACTTCTGTATTGTTGCCAGCTGGGCTTAATTTATAGTGCTCCTGTTTTCTGAAAACCATTCTATGCTGTTTTTATTGTGTTGAATTTTGAGAACCGAAGAAGCAGTCAGTCATTTATCATTTAAACAAAAACACACACACAAGTTCCATAGCAGGAAACTATTATGCAAATTGTTAGAACCATCATAAGTGGCCAATCGTTTCCTCGCATAGAGAAGTTCAGGCATCATATCCTTGTCCGACAGTGCTCATGCCTTTGTCAGCATAATGTCCTAGCCATTTACACCAAAGCACCTGCCCATTCACTCATACTTTGACTGCTTACATGTAAGCTTATCAGGACCTTGCACCATCTCCAGTTGGTGGTCCTGGATACAATCTGTATCACTGCAATCTGGTCAAGAGAGGGCATGAAATGGTGATGGCAAACCCCATCCTCAAATGTACAGCACTGAAGTCGAATGTGTGTCAGAACGAGGGCAAGTATTGAAGCCTCTCTGTAAACTGGAAAAGCATAACCATCCTTCTCAGAATGAATGGGAAAGAAATCACTTTTATGATGGAAGTTATTTGCCATGGTCTGTATTCAGTTTGTACTTTTCTTGAGCCTGGTCTTCTTGGTTCGGATAATAAATTACCATACCAACATTTTATTTAAATGTTACTGAAATACAGAGGGCTGTGTGCAATCCAGTGTGTTTTAAATATTATTTCAGATCCAAATGTCCTGTCCGACACCTTGCAAGCTCACACAGATGCAGTATGGGGTTTATCAATACATAGCTCCAAGAACCAGCTTCTTTCCTGTTCTGGAGATGGCACAGTACGTCTCTGGAGTCCTGGGAGCAAGTCTCCACTACTCAACACTTTTACTGTTGAATCAGGTACGTAATATTTGTGTCCTTTGCTAATTTAATTTGTCTTTCTAAACAGTTCTTTTTATAACTCTCTCTAGTACCTCTCTTCCCCCCTTTCTCATGATTTTTCAGTACCCTTCTCTCTTCATTAATTGCTCTGTGTGTGTGTGTGTTAATGTTTATCCTGCTTCATTCACTTCCGCTCAGATTGTTTTATATCTCTCTCTCTCTCTCTCTCTCTCTCTCTCTCTCTCTCTCTCTCTCTCTCTCTCTCTCTCTCTCTCTCTCTCTCTCTCTCTCTCTCTCTCTCTCTCTCTCTCTCTCTCACGCATGCACATACTGTGTGTATGTAGATCAGTCAATCATAACTACTGCCTCTTATTATGATTGAGACCAGTTAAGGCCATAGATGGAGTTATACCTCTCTAGCACAAAGCCTTGGCAGAATTGTAGAGACCATATGTTGCTCATGTAGCGTGATCCCTCTCATGGCCTGACTAGTTTACCCCAGAGAATAGGTAACACCAATACATTTGGAACAAGACAAACTGAAGGAACTGCCAGATCAGCAAAGCACTGCTCTAACTGGCCCTCTGTCAGAAATTCCCTCCTGGACCTGTTGTCAACCAAGGCTTGGTGCCTAGTCTGCCCTGCCATGACATTTAGTACATAGGTTGCATTTCCTTGCACTAGGCTAAGGCTTGTACCCTCCCAGTTGTGCTCCTCTGCCCAAAGCCAATGTGGGGTGTTGGATTTGGTGAAGTCTGCCCAACATTCTGCACTAAAAGAAAGCAGTTAGTATCATCTACTGTTACACATATTCTCAATCAGAGCATTATACATAATTCTAACATGGACTGTTGTTTTTGATTACTTCAGAAGAAGGTGTGCCCACTTCCGTAGATTTTGTGCGTTGTGACCCACACCAGATGGTTGCAAGCTATACCTCCTCAAATACTTACATTTTTGACATTGAGACAGGCAAGCAAGTTCTCCTGCTAGATACGAAGGCCAACTCTGGTAAGACCTTTACTTTTCTTGTAGTTTAATACCAGAAGTGAGCATTTTATTAAAGGCTTCTGGTGCTGGCTGCAAGAAAGTGTTTTATTTTTACTAGAGTGTACTCTCAAAATGCCATTGTCTATAAAGCAAGACACTCACTTGAACATGTAAGAAACAAAACATTTAATGTTTTTGTTTAATACAACTATTCTGTAAATAATTATGCCTCCATGTATTTGTATGACATGTCTGAAAGACTGTGTCATGAGCTGAAATGTGAGCTCTGATCACATTGAAGCGTGTACGTGGCCTTATGGCCAGAAGCATGCTTTGACAGTGGCCTGGCGAGAAAGGTCTTTCCTAAACCGGGCACTTGGAGGATGACCATGGTCAAGGTTAGACCGGGTCAGGCTCTTTTTTTAAAAAGTCGACAGGGTCGACTACATTGCACTGGATTTTATCCCATATGGCTCGGACTCTTTCCACAGTTAACTGCCGAAAGTGTCACACAAAGCACAAACTCCGTAGCTCCAGTGATGACCGGGGGAGTGTCTCCGAAAAAATGCACTTTTGAACCGAAGGATGTGGCCCTGAATTGAACCCACAACCTTCGGAGCCCGAGTCAGACGGCTTGACCATGGGTCAGACTCTTAGTAGGCTGTGGCCAATGTGTAGAGTGCTGCAACATATAGTTTTAGTCACTGTTAATAATATATATTTAATCCGAGATTATGTGAAACATAAAAAAGGGTCAGTGCAAGAATATAAGATTTAAACTATCCTGCATCATGTTGACTTTCTGCAATTTATGTGTAACGCTGTGATTCTGGAATGAGAGATCGGGAGTCTCCGTGGCGAATTGGTCAAGCTGTCTGACTCTGGCTCTGAAGATTGTGGGTTCGATTCCGGGCCGCATCCTTTAGTTCCCGAGTATTTTTAAGACTCCTGGGGGTCGTCGTTGGAACAACATTGTTCATGCTTTGTGCGGCGCTTTCCGCACTGCGGAAATAGACTGAGCCATATGGGATAAAAACCCGGTGCAGTGAAGTTGACCGTGTCGACTTTTAAGCGACTTTTTAAGATGGAAGAATGGGAAAGTTGGAACCAGAACAGTCTAATTAGTCCACTCAGACCAATGTTCAGTTTGATCAACGATAAGTCATATTGAACACATGACAGCTTGAGGATGCACCGTGTCAGCACTATATTGGCCATGACACGTCCAATGTCAAATGTTAACCGCAGCTAACTCATTGTACCACGAGCAGCTGATCAGTGGGACACATCCTAGTTTAAACTAATTGCGACCCAGGGTCGTCAGATTTGAACCTGATCAACAATTCTATGTCTGGGGGCCATGGCAGACAAGAGTAATTGCATTCTGATAAGAGTTAGTACAACGAAGAGATGGCTGGCGGTGTATAAAAGAACCCGCTGGGCGAATTAACTTTTGACAACATATGGCATACAGCAATCAGAATTTAATACAACTGAATAGAAATTTGCAACACTGAGAGACACACAGAAGCAGAGAACATCATCAAAATGCCAGGGAAAACCCAGGACAATACAGCACACAAGGAGATCCTAATGATGCCATATCACGTGGGGGAATTATAACCTGCAAAATTGATGTGAATAATTTACAAGTGTCAAACGGGACTGTGTAGTTGGTTGTCAAATGTCAACAGAGACATTATAATAATTATATTTTATATAGTGTGTCCCCTCTCTTGTTCATAACATACATAGACAACATATGTAAAGAAACCAGCCAAACAGAGACCGCAAGAACACTGCATGACGAGAACACAGAAGAAGAATCATCTGCAAATTTCACCATTTGAGAAATGTTTGCAGACAACCAAGCACTAATAGCAAAATCAGAAGCTGAATTACGAGGCCACATGAATAGTCCAAACGAAATTAACATAACATGAAAATTAACACAAGTAAAATGGAGGTAATGACTATAACTAAAGAAGAAAAAGCAACAACGATTCACTTAAACGAACATCCCTTGAAACAAGTAAAGAGTTTCAATTACCTAGTAAGCATAATATCATCAAATGGCAAATCAGAAGACGAGATCGAAAATAGATGCAATAAGGCAAAACAACTCATTGGACAAATGGCACAAATACTAAAGAACAAAATTTATCAATAACTACTAAGAAACAAGATCAGAAATGAAGAAATCAGGACTAAAGTGGGGGTTATAGCTGCGCTAGATTTTATTAGAAGGCAGCAAAAAATGGTTTGGCCGTGCATGTAGGTTACCAACTAACAGTATACCACAAGCAATGATGTACAGACCAGATGGAAGCAGAGGAAGAGGCCGACCACGTAAACGAGGGACACAGTGAATAACAGAGTCCATGGGAATATCGATACATGAATCCCATAAGCGGGCACAATCCCGCTGTTTATACTTCACCTCGACACTGCAAGGTACAAGAGGAACATGATGAGTTGAGATAGTGTTAGAAATTAGTCAAAATGTTACTACTATTTTTGGTCAGTGAAATTTTTGACAATATTGACAGCTTAAATTTAAAAGTAAACAGTAGATCATGAAACATGAAAGAACACTCAGTGCTGATAAAACCATATTAATATGAGTTGGAAATGTATCATTATGTGGTACACTGGGTGGCACAGTCTACAACTATATGTTTTAAGTTTTCTTGATAAATTCCACTGATGATCTCTGATTATCTTCTGTACCACACTGCCAACCCATCCAGCGTTTTCTATTTTTGTTGTCTTTTGTCTCTGACACCTCACTCTTTCCAATTGTTAGTGTTGTCCCGACTCTCTATTCTCAGCATGTGAAGTGGCTAAACTGTCTTCCTCGCTTTCTAAAGTTTTTCTGGGTTTGTTTTTGGTCAGTGTCATTCAAACCATGGGTGCAATATTTCCCAAGATCCCTGAAGACTATCGTTTCACAATGGAGCTCATGCTTTGTGGGGTACTCTGAGCAGGCGGCTTGCTGTTTTAGGGAGAGAAACCAGTCCAGATGGGGACATTAACCTGGTGCAATTAAGCCGATCTTTTTTCTTTTTATTTTCCCGTTTCGTGATAGGGACCAGTTTCATTGCACAAGGTTATTCTGTGTTAGAGTGTCCTTCCATGTATCACACAAGGAGTATCTCAGCACAGTGCACATACTCATTAGCACAAATGAGGATGCAACTGTGTATATCAGTATTGTGTTGCTTAACTCAGACCGTTGCACAAGGTTATCTCTCTGTTAGAGTGTCCTTCCATATATCACACAAGGAGTACCTCAGCACAGTGCACATACTCCATAGCACATATGAGGATCCAACGTGTATATCAGTATTGTGTTACTTAACTCAGTCTGTGCCCAGAAACTCATCACTTGTTGGTTCGTGTCTGCATCAAAAACTTTTAGCATACTTGAGACAGAGACGTGGTAGCACAGTGATTAGTATGCTTGCTTAGAACATATTGGTCTGAGGTTCATGTCCCAGTATTTGATTTTTGTCCCTGGAGAGTACTTCTCTGGGATTGAAGCAATCTTATAAAAGTGCTGTCTGGTAAGTTTTAGAATTATATGCAAATTACAGTTGGCAAGGAAGCTCATCATCTTCTTTATTCCAATGTGGTCTAGTATGTGTGAAGAACTAGCATTTCTCACCATTATAACAGGATTTGCCTTGGGATTACCTTTATCTTATATTGCTAGTAGGAAGCAGTAGTTCATCTTTTTTTTTTTTTTTTTTTTGGGGGGGGGGGGGGGGGTTCTTTTCTGAATAAGGTGAGAAGAAATGTGTTTAATATGTTGCAAATTGCAGCTGAAATTATAGACATCTTTGGTTAAGTGTAAAGTAAATGAAGTCTACAATAGTCTGTGTTTTTATGTTTAATTTGATAGTTAATGAGTTATTCATTAACTTTTGGATATACACATGCTTCTTTTTATAGTCCATGCTGTGTGGCTTTAAAGTGCATTCCATGTTTTATTATCCCACTAAAAATAATGGAAATGCATAGAGTTTAAACTGGTGCCATCAATGTACATAAAAGTCAGAGAAAATGGCTGTCTGTCAGTGTTGTGCAACAGAAAACAACAAATGGTGGTGAAGTGACAATTTGATTAGCTTCTGTAGCCTCAATGACAATATTGGCTACCACATTTTCATATACAAGGAGAACACAATACCACTTTGTGTATATTATTAGAGTATTCTATCATTTCAACTGTGAAAGAAACTAACTGTTTGGAGACATGTCAAAGGAATGTGTTACCTTGATCATGCCTATATATTCCTTTAGCAGCTTAAAGTATATCAGCAGAGCAGATATTAAAAGAAAGAAAAACTTTCATCGCTGAAAATGTATCATTGAAATAATTTCTAAATATTATTATAGAAACTTAAGCTTTTTTTAACTGTTAAAATAACACTTATTTTCTTTCCCTGTTAGATTCCAGCGGAAGCAACCAGATCAACCGTGTAATCAACCACCCAACTCTGCCAATCTCCATCACAGCACATGAAGACAGACACATACGATTCTTTGACAATAACACAGGTACTAAGCTCATGTGTGTCTTTATCTCAGTTCGTAAATGTTCTTATTTCATTACTTCAGAGAGTTCCATTTAACTTGAGTATTGACTGCTTGACCAATGCAATAACCACGTGCACTGGTCAGTCATAATCAAAAATCAATATATGAAAATACATTTGATGGATGTTTGTTTTTGATTGATCATTCTTTTGTGACTGGTGTATTCAGAAGTTTCTGAAACCGTTTAACCTATCTGTTTGATCGTTAATGTTGGTGAGAACTGTCCTGTTACTATTTGTTATTATTTAACCTGGTTGATTATATTTTCCTGCTATTTTCCACATGGTGCTGTTAAGGTCTCTGGTGTATTCTTTCATTGCTGCCAGTTTTACTTCTCCTGCTAGGCCATCAAAATGTTATCCGTCCGTTATGTAAATCTGCTTTTTAACTTCTTTTTCAGTTTCTGTGTATTTTTTCATGGACTCTGGTTTTGCTATTATTTAAATCTGCTTTTTCAAATTTTCCTTTCTTTTATTTTTGAGGGTTTAAAAGTGTTATTCGGGCTTTAGGGGGTCAGCATAACCGAATGGATAAGAACGCATGTTCCTAAACATCGGGTGTGCTGATGCCGAGGTAAGGGGTTCAACCCCTACACCGAGCAGTTGGACTAAAATGTTGACTTCTCGTCCTTAACTTGGGGGCTTAAATTACAAGTACCTCTGAAGTCAGAGTGGGTTCGTCTGATGGCTAGGGACACTGGTATTAGGGAAGGCTAACCTGCACACAAAATGTAGTCCAGCACTACAAGAAGTAATGTGTATGGACTACGCTTGAGTTCAAAATGAGCGAGTGCAAACAACAAATCATGCTTTGTTTTCTTCCCTTTTTTTCCCAGGACATGTGCATGATTTGTCCCAAATGCTTCTCACATACACATACTGCCAACAGTTTTCTGTGTGCGCCGCAACAAACTCGCAGGACCTAGTATTTATCAGTTTCTTGATTTCTGAGATATCCTACATATTGTATTGATATTGATGTTTATAGGATATGTATCCCTTGTGTTTTATTTTTCTTACCAGAGGTTGGTGATGTTAGTCTGCATTTGTACATCTCAAAACTTGTACATCATGTACAGATGATGTATATTTCTTGTTAATACAAATATGTTTGATTTTCTCGTGATATGGTGATACGCCATCCATCCATCCATCATGTGCCATGCCGGTAAGCGTGGGCGGTCATGTTTTGCCATCTCACTCGATCACCAGAGTCGTGGTTCAGCTCTGTGTTTCTGTCTCGACCATGCTACGTGGCCAAGCCATCCAGGCATTTACTTCTAGGTCTTCCCCTTGGTCTGTTCCCTTCGATCTTGCCAGTTGTCACCAAGTTCTCCAATTCATTTCTTCTCATAACATGCCCAAAAAATTGTGACTGTCTACGTCTAATGTCTCTAATCAGTTTACGATCTTCATTTGTTTCTTGAAGGACTTGTTCATTGATTTTTCTGTCTGTCCATGGTATTCTTTGCATTTTCCTCAGAAACCACATTTCTGCAGCCATCAGATGTTTTTCAGCTTGACTGCTCATTGTCCAAGTTTCACATCCATATTAAAGTACAGGTTCTATGTAGCACCTCAACACTCTTTTTCTTATTTCAATTGACATCTTTTTATTGGTCAGTATGTTTTTCATCTTGCTAAAGGCTACTTTTGCCATGGCGATTCTTGATCTAATCTCTTCAAGGCATCTCCCATCAGATGTTATTACTGTTCCGAGTTAATTGTACCTATTCACTTGTTGAAGAATATTCCCATTTACTTGTATATTACACTGTGGTATTTCGTTCTTCCTAGTGACGACCTTAATCTGTATCTTTTTACAATTTAATTCTAACCCTAGTTGTTCACTGTGTGTAACAACCGCATGTACTAAATGTTGCACGTCCTCTTCATTGTCTGCAATCAAGACTGTGTCATCTGCATACCTAATGTTATTGATGCATTGTCCCCCAATGTTGATTCCTTCCATATCTTCTGTATTTCTGAAAATATTTTCACTGTACAGGGAAAACAGGTCTGGAGACATTACACATCCCTGTCTCACACCCCTTTTAATAGGCTGATATTGGCTTACTTCATTATCAACTCTTATGGCTGCTTGTTGTTTCCAGTATATGTTCTTTACAAGTCTCAGGTCTTTTCCATCAGTTTGTAGATCGTCATCCTTGGTGATACGCACATTGTTCTAAATATTATTATATGTATCCTTTTATATGGGAAAAAAAATGTCCTCATATAGCATATTGATTCAGTATGCAACGGTTTGTGAATAATTCTCTATTTCCATTCATAGTCCAAAGTCAGTATTTTCCTGTGATATGTTTATAACCTGTGTTATTTTGTCATAACATTCTTCAAAATTTTGATATTGCTCTTACTTTTTTTTATCTACAGTACTTTGAAGTTTCAAGTAAAATCCCTCCTGAACTGATTTGTTTTATCATTTGTTGGTTCATGACACTGGTTCACATGCTTGTTTACTTTTCTTTTTGTGATTATAAATGTTGCTGTTTTTATTCTAGAATTCACTGCTTTCCACTCTATTAGTACTTTCTCTGCCTCTTTAGATAGCATTAAAGCCGCTTCTTCACTATTAGGGACATTTTCCTCTCTATGGCCTGAGAACAGTACTGTTTCACCTGTGTTTAGAATCTTTTGCCAATTCCATTCCATCTTGTTTTACATAATCCCAAAATGATTTTTTAAATTCGTTTCTCCTGCCATTTGTGCAGTCTTTTCCAATTCATACATAGATCCAACATTCCAGAGTTGTCCTTTCTGGAAATGTTCCTAAGTGCAATCCAGACTCTACAGCTTCCTCTGCATCGCGTCATATTTCTTCTTTGATCTTATGTGGCTGGGTATTTCTCTTTCCTTTTCTTTAGAATAGTTCATGGTTGGTATGACTTTATGGATAATGTGTTATACATTATGATGTGGCCAATCCCACATCTACCCTCCATTGTCACATCTTATAGCGTAATAAGTTCTACCCAATTTTATTCATCTTATAGCATGCATGGTAGAATAGATTACAGTGTTACTATTCTTTGCTTCCCTTTATGGACCCTGGTAACACATATGCGACTAATTGTCTTTATGTATGATTAAATATGTGAAATTTTTAATTTGAAATATAATGTGCTGTTCTGAGTATATGTATAAGTGTGATTTCAGCATTATTTTTTGTTTTAAATACAGCTAACCTTTAAATTGCATTGCTTTGAAGGGTTATTGTATATGATTCTGGGGATCATTATTATGATGACACCCTACATGTCATACAGTCCTGTTAGTTTTCTGTGTAGATTGTAGACAATTCTTATTTCATCATCTCCTAGTATGATATTTAAATGTTCATGTCATGTATGTAGATGTTTTCCATTCATTAGCTGCTTGATATTAAAATAGAATATATTTATCACTTATCTATATTATTGTGTTTGAATGTTTATTTCAGGAAAAATTATCCACTCTATGGTAGCTCACTTAGACTCTGTTACAAGTTTGGCAATAGACCCTAATGGCTTGTATCTTTTATCAGGCAGTAAGTACTGTATGTCTTTCTATGTCATTTTGCTCTGCAAAATCTATTTTGACCTAACATTTTAGAACCTGTATTTTATATAGAATGTTCACTTACATGTAAATCTTAAGAGCAAACCCTGAAGACCCAGCCTAGAAGAGGAAAGAGATAGATGACTTTCTGGCACAGGAACAAATGTGCTAGAATCACATGCATCTGTGGGGAAGGATGAATTTCTTCAGTGCTGGCCTTCAAGAAGTCTTTTTTAGAATCCCAATTCTACATTTAGCACTGCCCATGTATATAGTACATAGAAATCA
Organism: Cepaea hortensis; assembly: GCA_963921405.1. NCBI lineage: Eukaryota > Metazoa > Mollusca > Gastropoda > Stylommatophora > Helicidae > Cepaea > Cepaea hortensis. Next base: position 43,753,874 of record OY992894.1, on the reverse strand, counting down.
TCATCATCATTTGCCATGCCGATGTGCGTGGGAGGTCATGATTTGCCATCTCTCACAATGCATCAGTCTTGGATCAGGTCTGTATTATTGTCACGATATCATGTGGCCAAGCTATCCAGGCATTTATATCTTTGTCTTCCGCTTAATCTTTTTCCATGACATTTGCCAGTTTTCACTTTTTTTAAAAAAGTTTATTTCTTCTTATAATGTGCCCAAAGAATCTTGCCTGTCTGTCAAATTTCTGTAATTAGTTGATAGTCTTCATGTGTTTGTTACAGGATTGCCTCTTTATATTTTCTATTCGTCCATGGTATTCTTTGCATTTTCCTCAGAAACCACATCGTCCCTGCCATTAGATGTTTCTCAGATTTTATCTCAACTGATACCCAGTTCTATGTTGTTAAATTGTCTTCTCTCTTCGTCTGCCCCTGCCTCTCCTCCCCTCCCCTCCAACTTTACCGTTGTAACGACACACTCCAGATTTCTCTTTCTCATGATGTAAGAATGTAGACTCTTCTACTGATGCGAATAACCATTTCTCTTTGTGAGTTCACTTCTTTCAAGATATCTTCATTATGCTTTTTATCCATCCATACTGTTCTCATAATTCTTTTATAAAACTACTTCTTTGCTGTTTCCACATAATTCCTCACTAGTCTACTGATTCATGTCCATATATCAGGATTGGTTGAAATTGTTTTTAAAAACTCTGTCTTACCTCGCCTGACAAATATTCATTGCACAGAATATTCACTTTGTGAAAAGCTATTATTTGGGCTAAAAATTCATGCATGTTATGTTACTTGGGACATAAAGATTTAAACTTTCCACATACAACTGTTCTCCTCTGCATCTTTTCCCAAGTATTTTCCTACATATGGTAAATTTCTTGAGAGGGAGAAAATACACCTAATATGGTGACAGATTTCTTTAGTATGTTCTGTCTAAATGTAATACTAGGGCTATTCCAAAATCCACCACCATCATTGTAAAAATAAACCGTTTGCTATGGCGACACCGTTCATTTCTTGCATCATTCAGTAGTCTTTTAGCTCACTACACATCAACCTACAGTCACATTTGTTCAGTGGTTCTTGAATTGCAAAAGAATAAACATGGACACTGTTATTGCCTTTCCCGCCAGCTGTAAAATTTGTCGTGTGGTTCGTTTTCTTCAAGCAGAAGGTCAAAATACGGCCGAGATTCATCGTCGATTGTCATGTGTATGGTGGTAACGTTATGAAGGTGCAGCAAATTCAGAGATGGGCGTAAAGATGGGGGTGGACAAGGGCAACATTCATGTGTGACAGATGAGCTCATTCAAACAGTCAACCAAGTTGTAGTGGAAAAGCGCTGCTTCACAATTTCAGATCTTTCCACAAATTTTAAGGAATAGTCTGTACCGAATTGTCACAGAGAGGTTAACACAAATTCTGTTCACGATGGGTACCAAAGCAACTGAGTGACGTTCACAAAGCTCAAAGAATTGGCTCAGCTTTGACGTTCCTTCTGTGCTACTGGGATGAGGGGGGTGCATTTCATGACAGAATAGTGACTGGGGACAAGACATGGGTTCACTTCGTAAATGCAGAGACAAATAAACAGTCAAAACAGTGGATGCATACTCATTCTCTAAACAAACCCAAAAAATTCAAGCGAACAATTTTGCAACAGAAAATAATGGTTACAGTGTTCTGGGACTGCAAGGCCATTTTTCGACGGAATTCATGACACTAGGGACCACAATAATGTCAGAAGTTCATTGTGAAACACTGAAGAAGCTTCATTGGTCGATCCAAAAGTAAAGGCAGGGAATGCTTATCAATGGCGTCATTATCCTGAGCAATAATGTGCATCCCCCACACTGCTGCTTGCACAAAGGCTTTACTTGAGCAGTGGTGACTGTGGAAAAGTAATGCAGTGATGTATATAACTTTTGTATGTATTTAGATGTTATTGTCAATTTGTTAAAATTATTACCAGCCAGTCGGCGGTTGATTTTGAAATAGCCCTTGTTGGTATCGTTAATTGGTTCACATAAAGAATACAAAACCGCACACAGTGTAGTGTGTTGATTGGGACATAAATCATTTGGTAATTTCACTTGTATAAATGAGCGATGCTTTATTCAAAGTCCCTCAAAATCAACATCTAATGGTCTAAAAAAACCATGTCTGTGAAAGTTTTTTTTTAAAACAATGTATCATTTATCTTAATTTTACCTGCTGTTATTAACTTTCCCACATCATAAATATTGTTTTGCTATCTTGTGTTAGGGTTCTTTATGTATGCATTTCATATTTTCTTTAATAGCAGTTAAGCAGTTTTTTTTTTTTTTCTTCGCATATCCTTTACAGGACATTGCAGTCAACACCAGCATTTTTCAGTTGCTGTTGTTGTCTTGGCAGGTTTAACGTTCTGTAGTTAGCCATTGCTTTCTAAACGACCGGCTCACATACCCCTGTAAGTAACCAACGCGACGCGATCCACTGCTGAATCTTGCGCAGCTGTGTTTCGTACAAGAGTATACAGGACTACGAACAACGTCCTTAACACCTACGCCAGGGAGACCGACAGTTAAGCAGTATTGTACAGAAATGTCTGTTGTGTCCTTGTTTATCATGTTTTATCATTGCATACTTTTTCCCCATTTATTTCAGGTCATGACTGTTCAATTAGGTTATGGAATTTAGACAGTAAAACATGTGTTCAGGAAATCACCTCCCATCGCAAGAAATTTGAGGAGTCTATTCACGATGTTGCCTTCCACCCACAGAAACCGTACATTGCAAGTGCTGGTGCCGACGCACTGGCCAAAGTTTTTGTATGACCTGTTGCAGGGCTGCAGTAGTTCTATTACCTTCTGTTTACAGGGAGACTTCATCAGCAAGCAATTCTTGTATGTCGTGGGGGAAGGCAGTGTTTACTACAAGTTTGGGTTGTGGTTTGGGAGGGAAGGGAAAGGGCGCGGCTTGAGTTACACCAGCAACATTGGAGGCAAACAATAAGGTAGAGTTTGGTGTGATGACAGCATATTTTTATTTATGTTACTTCAATCAACTTGTAGATGCAGTAGACATACATTTTTATGTGTAAGAAGGGAAAATGGTATTCACAAGCCAACATGGAGGCCGTACAAAATTATATATGTATGTGTATCTCTTGTAATCTGCAGACATTATTATCACAGGTTGTATTTGATGTTGTATCTCAGCGTATACATGGATGCAGTGTTAAGAAAATATCCCAGAGATTTATGAAGTTTATCCCGTGGACTGGTAACTCTTCCATCTCTTGATGATGGTCAGAGTTGGGAGTTTGAGGTAATAGTGACAGCTTATGGGTGTTGTGATCATGTTTGTGGAAGAGAAGAACAGAGGAATATGTTTTGAAAGCAAGCATAATTCATGACAAGGCGTTATTAAGTTGGTGACAAAAGGATAGGGTACAGAAGTCTGGCAGAACTGGAATACAGAGTATGCTTCAGAAAACAACAGGACTGCATGTACATTGATTTAAAAAATTGACAATTGTAAAATTCAGTAGCGCCCCAATATTTACTCATAAGAGCTGACAGAAACAAAAGGACTTAAGCAGGGGTACTTTTGCATGACAGTCTTGCAGATTTTTAAAATAGCTAATTATGTGGTTTGTTAATTGGTTTTTTTTTTTTTTTTTTGTGAACAAGATAAAATGAAAGCTCCAAACTTGAATATTGATGGCTTCTATATACTTTTTGTTTTCTTAAAAATAAACGAAAAATAACAGTAGTGCTGAAAACATAACAAACTCCGCCTACCTGTGCTTTAGATAGTTATTACTTTTTATTAATGGATTATTTTGAATATTTTGTGTCCACAAGAAATAATGAAATGGTTAGTAACAGTAATGTTTTGATGAAAGAATTAATGCTGCATGGTCAGTGAAGAAGTTTCTGATCTCACCATCTGAAAGGTGTACAAAGTCTACTTAAAGAAAATGTGTGTTTTCTTGAACTTCACTCATGAAATAAGTTGTTAGTGAAAGATGTGTACAATTAATGTGGATAATTATTGCAGTTGTAACACTTTTAAGTATTTATGTAGACCATATTAATGGGGGAAGCAATGGTAGAGGTGAAACTCTTTGTTTGTCATGTTGTGCGGCTTAGTGGTCTTGAAGTTGCTGCTTTAACAGTCTGCTGTGTTGGAATGGATGGAAAAGAGTACTGTGCAAAGCTATTTGTTTGTTCTCCTCAATATGTATAATAAAATGTAACTTGTGGAGTTGTGGGAGACATTGTTTTCCTTGCTGTAGTTTGTATGCGTGTAATATTAAACTCTAGATATTAAAGCATAAATGTTCTCAATAAATAAATATATAATTCACCGTTGATTAGGTGGGTGTATTTTCAAGTGTGTGTTAAAATCTCCTGTAGGTAGACCCAAGTTGAAGGTTGTCACTGTAATGATCAGTAGTTCGGACTGGCTTATAGTTGCCAATGTTTCAAGACCATCTGTATCATCTATTTTGTGGCTTTAACAAATTCATATACACATGACATGTAAATCAGTCATTGATGAACAAGTTTGGAGGTGTTCTTTAGTTTGAGCATGCATTTTTTTCTGCCAGCATTTAAATGTTTTTGTTTACTCCTCATAGCAGAGACATTAGAGACAGCAGAGATGTGTTCAGTAGAAGAATGCCAAGGGCATTAGGGGCAGATAACCAGAGTAATGAGGGTGTCTTAAAAACCAACTCATAAGGGAACAGATTATTGGGATCAATGGTGAACCATTTACATTATGTGAACATACCATGAGATGTTCACTGAATACATCACGACAACAGGACAGTTGAAGGGCAGGAGAAACCCTGGAAGACCTACAGTGATGCTAGGCAGCTGGACATAGTGGCAGGGAGGCAACATATGTATCAGGAATGATTGACAACACAATATACAAAGCACAGGACAAACAAGGCTACCATTGTGCTACACTTAGCTTCTCACATAACCTCAATATACCAGTCTATAATGGGTGTATGGCAGGCTTTATATAACATAGTAACTGATTATGCCCTGAGGCATTTACGGAAACTTAGTTGTGATCTGCATGTTTGTCATCTAAATTTGATGTTGTATAACTTTAATAAAAGAAGCCAAACAATAGTCCCAGGAGTTTGTTTGTTCAGTAGGAGTGGGAAATGCCGTGAACCAATTTCTTTTTATCTACAAATGTAGGTCAAGTCCATTGATTCTGTATTACATATTTATGACAAGTTTTGGAGTCGTGAAAAATACTTCTTCTTTGTATAAAACTATATGTGAATAATAACTGTAATGATGTAAAACCTTTTTTGTAGAAATATATGTACAGTTTGTGTACCTTCGCTGTTTATGAATGTGGCAGTTACCAGATTCAGAGTGCTCAGTTCAGCTGCTAGATGAGGGGAACGTTTTTGGCTGGCTTGTCAAGACTGCCCTGGTGCAGTCATTCAAAGGAAGATTCCAGAATTCACGTGGCTGTATTTTGAAAACAATAAAGGCACCAGATTAGGCTTTGTGTTGGATCAGCAACAACAAAAAATACACAAGTCAAAAGGGATGCAGCCAGAAAAGAATGGGGTTTTTTTTTGGGGGGGGGGGGGGGGGGAGAGAGAGAGAGAAGAATAGTTAACAAACACAGAACTTATGTCATCTACCACTACTCACTGAGAAGGATCTGAGTTGATGTGCATTGAGGATAGTATGGCGGCTAACTAACTGCATTAGCAGAAGCAGAAATGAGGAGGGGAGCTGGTGACTGCATAAAGTAGGGGCTGTAGGCTTGCCTTCACTGCTTTTATTTGCCAAGTTTGGGGGATTAATGTTTGTTGTTAGTAAATGTTATATCCAAATAGATGGGAGAAGTCTAATCAATTTAACATAGTCAGAGACTTCATGTTTGCTGGCATGGTTCTTCATCTAGTAGTTCTGGTTCTGTTGAGCTCCAGCTTCACTTGAAGTTCCTAAATACAGTCTGTTTCATTGGTCTGGCGTGATTATCTGGTCGATCCAATATTGTTAATTAGCTACTGGGTCATTTTCAGATTTTAAAATATTGTCTGGAAACAAAGCTGATGATGGTGAGGAAAGGAGCTGTCACCTTACCCCACTTGAAGTCCCCAAGTACAGTATGTTTCATTGGTCTGGGTTCAGTGCCAACCAGTGGTAGTTTTTTTTTTTTTTTTTTTTTTTCCCCTGCTTACTGCTTACCTTTAGGATCGACCCAACCGCATAGAAATGGCTTCGGGTATTTTCTACATTGTCTGGGGCAGAAAGACCCAACCGCATAGAAATGGCTTCGGATATTTTCTACATTGTCTGGGGCAGAAAGGTGGTGAAGAAGAAAACTGGCTGCCCCAGGCCATGGCCTAGAAATGTGAAGGGCTATTACTTGACACCCCAACATGCAGTATCTGTCATAGGCCTTTACCTTTCATACAATGAATTCTTTGTTTAAATATATTCACGGCTCAGTGTCTAGAAAACATTCATCTATGGAAATACATTTCTAGTCTACCTTTGATAGGTTGTTGGCGTCTGTGGCCTAGGGGTTAGTGAGCGCAGTTTCACAAGTCATTGACAACCAAGTCGAGGGTTCGAAACCAGCCCCTGGCGATTTGGTTGCAGATCACTTAGTGTTGATTTCAATATTCAGAATGCAATGGCAAGCTATTGAATGTAAAATTGCACAAACAGCAAATAATTGCTGGGGTTGATTGCAGCATACTGTAAAGGACCTGCCATTAGCTTGTGATAAGTTGTCACTGATTGTGCATTTATTATTGTCAAAAGTTGCTAGGAATATTTTTTTTCTTATTGTTATTTCGTTGTTGGGGGAAAAAGATTAAAGTCATTCATTACAAAATATAGCAGCTAGCCAGATGGTAGTCTGCACTCTCATTGATGTATAGAATTGTAGGGCCGGCAGAGAGGGCACTGAGGTCTTCTAGAGACAATGACCATAAGAGGGAGTATTTCATTGAAGTGCAAACTAGTAGAAGATGCCATCAGGATGAACCCACAGTCCCTGCTTGGTAGAAATCTGGTAATTGCTGTATATTTCTGCTTGAATTCTGACAGGCTAACATCATGGATATGTTGACAACAGAGGTGAGATATGTTATTTATGTTTTATTTCTAGCCCTTTCCCTGCATCCCCTTTTCTTATTGTCTGTAAATTGTATGTTTCTTAGTATCCTGTTCCGTCATACTATGAACTTGTTATTTTGTGGCACATTTGAACTGCATTCATGGTGTGACTGGGAAAATATGCCTTTGTAATCACATATACAATAAAATGCAAATCCACCCTGTGTGTGTGTGTCGAAGCGTACACTTGTTTACGTGCGCATATGCCTATATTCAGGTATTTGCTGGATTCAAGCAAGGTTTTTTTGGGTCATCAGTTGTTATCTCATATCATTGTTCTATTCATTTGTATTGTGTGAATAAGTGCATTTTCTATTTGTGACACTTTGTAGGGTGTATAGAATTGTCATGGATTCAAATATTCTTTTATAGTTCACATGGTTATCTCATATGTTTTTTTCCTGTGGTCATATATTGATATTCAGTTTTCTTTTCCAAATACAATCATACCTTAATTTGGCGTCCAATAGCTGTAATTTCTCAACTGTCAAGATGTTTCATTCATTTAACCTTAGATTTTGAATTCATGCTTTCAGCAGCAGTATCCATGCTTGTATTTTATTTATGAATTAAAACACATTAAACATTGTAATGTATTCAGTTGTTAACTAAACTATACATCTGGGTACACATATATTAATGTCTGTTTGCCAGCATCTTTATTGGCAGTTCTCAAACTGTTGTTTTGTCAAAGGATCACTTTATGTTCTGAAAAATTACAGAGGAGCTTTCTTGTGTGTTGTTTGTACTGTACTATTAATGTTTACATGCCATGTAGCCTTTCATAAATGCTCAAGGACTCCTGTATCTTGAGATCCCTTGTCCACTAACTACACTTTGAGAAACACTGTTTTGTACTATCTAACCGATGCAGTTAGACTCGTGCAGGTAGTTTTCTTCTTCTGCTGCTGCGTTCATCAGGAGTGTTTTTTCAGACATAATTGTGTTGTGCCTGCCCAGTTTTGTGCCCATAGACCGACACATCTGACGTCTGCAGGTGTTTATTGACCGGGTTAACCTTGCCGGGTGTGCAGGTAGTTTGACTCAATAGTTGCTTTGGTGACTTCTGTAACAGTTTGCTTTCTGTCTGAGGTTGCCTCCCTCCAGGCACACATCTCACTTACAGTGTGCTTGTAAGAGTTATAGTGTTTGTTCAGCATCAGTGATGCACCTGTTTACCTTAAATGACGTTGAGATCTATTGTCATATTTGGTGGAGTACAATTTACCATGCACAATAGATACGGATACCTGGTTTCTCTTCCCAATAACAAATCTTGTCCGCTACATTATTCAGTAGTTAATGTTTATAGTATTGTTCTTATGAGTAAACCAGTGGTTCTCAACCGATGGGGGAACTCCCCCCCCCCCCCAGGGGGTAATTTTAGGGTTTCTGGGAGGGGGGGGGGGTGGATTAAGATTATTTCAAGATCGCATTAATACAAGAACCAGTTACTTGATACTGTTTTTCCCTCTAAAATTTACGGTTCTGTACTTCTCACCCTAATGAAATTTGTTTTATAACTTAAGTAGACCCGCAAATCATGTTTTATGTAGATGTCTGGACTTGTTCTAGTATGCATTATTAAATTTTGTTTCCATTTTTATGTATACTGGGGGGCGGGGGAATTTATAGAGAGGAAATTCAAAAAAAGGGGGGGGCGGGGAAATGACGTTATGAACATATGGTAAAGGGGGGCATGAGCCAAAAAAGGTTGAGAACCACTGGAGTAAACAATTCTGTTACACATATTTTGGCTGTGAGCACATGGCAGAGAGGTTAGGATGTGTGCCACACAAACTCATTGGGCGTTTATTCTGTTCCTTGGTAAGGCCAGAGGTTTTTACCTGCTGGGTGTAAAATAACAATCCAGCTTGTGAGCTTCGTGGCGGCTAAAAACAGACTTTTTAGTCAGTCTGCGAAAGCCTCCCTGCAGCAGTCGTACAAATGCAGTAACGATGCTTATTTTTACAAAGAAGTCACAAACAGGTTGCACAATTTATTGCCTAGCCTATTTTACTGTACCTCATCAAATGTACCTAACCAGATACAGGAAAATGTGCTCGGAAATACTCTGCAATTTGTTGTGTATCCTCTTTGTTCACATTTACAACAGGGAAAACATTGCTTTGGTAGTTTTTTTCTTTCTTTTCATGTGCTTAACATTTCATTTTCTTCACATTCTGGGTAGCTTGCCTGCAAGGTTGTTTGACTGGTTTAGCAGGTTTTAAAATTAAAAGCTGAATGATTGTATGATGTACAGTTGTAACATTGATGGGTGACTTTTCCTGAGTGGGGGGGGTGGAAAAGTAACAGGTATGGGAGCTAGTCACCTGCCCTCATTGAGTTGTGACCTTGTATAGGTGAGGTCTTTGCCCTAGTGGCGATATTTGCTATGGAATTGCCTTCACTTTCACTATCTAATTCACTCAGACTGTTTATTGTTTCTCCTTGAAGTGTCACTAGAAACTGGCAAGATTGATGGTGATTGGTGACGACAGCAGGGAAAAGTTTGCATCCTGGCATACCACGGAAAGCCATCTGCACATTAAATATGTTCTTCTAGAGAAAATATTCTCTGGAATAGCATGTTCACCTGTGCCAGTTGGCAAAACACTTGATAATGATGGTGATAATTAAAATGTCATCAGTTTCCTACTAGTTTGGGGAGAAAAACATCTTCCTATGTTCTTCTAGTTGAAAATATAACACACAATAAATGTGTTGTTTCTTCTGATCTCTGCTCTATTGTCTAACGTGAAGCGTAATTGAAGCTGAAGCCTTGAATGACGCTATGATAGATTCGTTGCCTGTAGATGAGCCCACAGAAATGTCACTAACACTTAAGAGGCATGAGGATTTCCGTGTGGTGCAGGATTTGTCCCTGTTTGAGTTTACGTATACTGTTATAGTCAGAGTATATTTGTCATCAAAACTATATTGATATTATTATACATGTTAGAAAGAGAACAAAATATTTAGTCAAAGTTACTGGATATGGTTGCTGGCTAAAAAGAACAAAATATTTGGGAAAAGTGTCCGGCTTCATGTTCTGGCTACCCAGCAAGAACACTAAGAAATATCACTCTACAAATATTGGCTTTTTGCCTTATAACAGTATTTGTGGTTATTATCATGCACAGAAATAATGCATAAACTTTATCAGTGCAAAGAAGTTTAACAAGAGTTTTATAATGTTACAACAAGAAAGATATGACTCATGTTGCTTCAGCTGTGTCACTTATGTCTCACATAAAGCAGTTAGGTACTCAAATGGTATTTTGCTTGACTGGTGTTTGATTGGTTATTCTTTGGTCTATGAGAAATAAAGAATTACCCTTCAGTGGCGAAGGCATTACGGACATAGTTCGTTATCCTACATACCACGCATGAAATGCAGCTGTGCGCGATTTGGCAGCAGATCACTTTGCGTTGGTTTTTATAAAATGGTTTGAGTGCCGGTCCTTCATAAAGCAATGGTAAACTACTGAACATAAACTTGCCAAGAAATCGCACAGCCAAAAAATACTGGGGTTGACTGTGACGTCCTGTAAAGGATATGCAACCAAAAAAACAAATAGTTTATACACACATTGTTAATATTTAGTGCTGGAACAATATGATGATCCTTTTGTAATTGAAGGTATTAAAAATATGTGAACGTCGATATTCTGATGATACAATACTACTGCACAACATTTCTGTAGGTAACATACCTTTTGCAGCAACAGTTTTAAGGAGATGCTAATAAGAAAAGTTCAGGAGCCCAGGTGTCATTGTGATTAATGTTTGCCAAGGCAGTGATGCAGGTGCTATCCAAAGATGTGGCAGGACTTTTTCATGACCAGCACAATTGTGTGGTCGATCCAACTTTGTTAATTAGCTACTGGTCGTTTTCAGATTTTAAAATATTGTCTGGAAACAAAGCTAATGACATTGAGGAAAGGAGTTGTTCACCTTATCCCATTATGTTACCCAATATATATAGTTCTTAATGCCCTTACATCTCTAAAGTAAAGGACCCCTTTTAGCACCATGAGGTAGGGTATATGGTGCCAGTCCCATATTTGTGGGCTGTTCTGCACTCGCTGGGTTATCTTCATGCTGGCTACCTTTTGTCCTTGTGCTGGCTCGCCTGGGAGCCCCCACCTCAAAGAGGTTTCACACACATGACCTCTGAGTCTGCAGGCAAGCATGTAAATGTAATAGGTGGGTGAAACGTGATGCAGTTTTTTGGAAAGTATACGAATTCAAATGTTGGGGGTATGCCTCTGGGACTCTTATGGAACTTGGGAGTCTCCATGGTGAAGTGGTCAAGCCGTTTGCCTCATGCTCCCAAGGTTGTGAGTTTGATTCTGGGCTACGCCTTTCGGTTCATGAGTGCATTTTTTTTTTCTTTTTCGGAGACTCCTGTGGGTCATCACCGGAGCTATGGAGTTTGTACTTTGTGCGACGCTTTCTGCAGTTCGCCCTGTAGAAAGAGACCGAGCCATATGGGTTAAAACCTGAAGCAATGAAGTCGGTCCTCTCGACTTTTAAGACTCTTATGGACCACTAGTTCTCTATACCACATATTTCGAACAACAAAAATTTTTAAAGTAGCACAATTTCAGTTACAACATTCAATTTGCGTGTTTGAGGTACCGTTTCTTTTCCTCATCTAGAAATTATCAGCTAGGTGAGTTCAGCCCTGCCGACTTGTTTTATAAAGCAGGCTTCAACCATTGGAACTAATTATTGCTAGCTGAAACATGTATGTATAGACACCAGGAGCGAATCCCATGGAAGGACAAACAAACATGTCTTAAACAAACTAACAATAAAAAGAGAATTGTTCAGATAGACCAAAGTATGGCAGAAAATATTGTAGGCAAGTAAAAATGTAAAGCCCTTCGGAACACTATTCTTCTTTTTGTGCTTCTAAGGCTGCTAGTTGAGTATAGGCCCACAACCATGCATGGCAAGCCCCGTGTGGATTAGGTCATGGTTGGTTCTTTATTTTGCTTCTAAGGTGGGAAATAGTCTCACATCATTCCTCTTGAATGGAGGTCAGTATGGCCGAATTGATAAGAACGCACGTTCTTAAACATCCTGTGTGTTGATGCCGAGGTAAGGGGTTCAACCCCTATACCGGACAGTTGGACTAAAAAGCTGACTTTTTGCCCTTGACTTGGGAACGTAAATTACAGGTACCTCTGAAGTCGAGTGGGACACTGTTAATAGGGAAAGCTAATCCACACGCAAAATATTCAGTCCAGCACTACTAGAAGTAGCTTGAGTTCTAAGTGAGAAAGCTCCAAAAAAATTCTCTTTAGTCATCTTGTATGATCTGCACAGGAGGTTACAGTGTTACTATTATTTACTTCTCCTTTGGAGCCCTGGTAACACAGGTGGTCTCACAGACCTGTTATTGCTTATTATAACTGGTCAAATCCCATCACATGTTCAAACTGACCAAAAATCGCTAATTCCTCTTACAAATGGTCTAATCCAGCACACTTTCAATTCTTACCAAACTTCTGAAGACTCCTTGAGGGAAAAATGGAAGCAATCTAGGTAGGAAGACAATGAAAGATAATGTGAAAAGCTAGACATGAAAGATGCATCATGATTAGATTAATGGTAGAGACACATTGCAGCGGACCTTTGGTGTGAAGATGGCAACTAATCTGATTGGTAGCTAAAATATAGCTAATAGTTTTGTGTTCACTCATGGGACAGATATTAGATGTGCTGTCTTTGGTTGGCATACACACATACTTTGAAGATAAATAAATACAAGTATACACATAATCAGGTTAAATACATGCTGTCTGTCTAGGATGTGCTTACTGATGCACACTTTACAATTATAAATAATATATACATGTATGTAATCATATCTGCTATATTTTCCTGTATCCCTGTTTTAAATTAAATCTTTATTTTGCTTTGTTTTCACTTTGACAACAGCAGTACATTAGCAGATAATTGTTCATGCGTACAGTTTCATATTGGTGTGGTTTGTGTTACTGGTTGTGAGTGTTGTACTGACACCATTTGTTGCTAGTTTCAAGGAGAGAGTGATACATGTTTTTTTACAGTCTTTGTTATTGTTATGTATACCTCATATGTCCGGTTTATATGTTCTGCATGGAGTAGATTTAGAACCAGCAAAGATAAACATATAATGAAGCCAGGCATCAGATTGAGCATACATTTTTTTTTTCTTTTGGGGGTCAATATTTCAGTATGAAATCACAGTTTGATGTTGACAACTCAAGAAATAAACATGCCACTCATTAACAAGCAGATATCAGTGAAACGTCTTATATTTTGTATTATTTTCCTACGGCTGTTGGTTGATAATTCAATTTATATAATTGTTCATTCATTGTTTGAATTAGTGGAATCAGGTAATGGATATAAACATTTAGTGTAAGAATGTGAAAACTTCAGTTCTCTTCAACAATTTATCGTCAGTTTTCAACTTTGTGTCTATTGATGCTGACGTCAGTCATAATAACGAAGCACATTCTTGAAGAATGTGCCAACACACACACATAGGTTATTTACTGGCCAATTGAAGCTTAGAATTCTTCATCTTCTTAGGATACTTTCAGATGTCAACCTGAATATATTTAAAGAAAATAAAAAGTTAGTTGCATATCCTTTACAGGACGTTTGCAGCATTTTTTTGCTGTTGATTGATGTCTTGGTATGTTTACATTCAGTAGTTTGCCATTGCTTTCTGAATGGACGGCAATCAACCATTTCGTTAAAAAAAACAGCGCAATGTCGTCTGCTGCCAAATCAAGAGCAACTGTTTCGAACGTGGGTGTGCGGGATCACGAATCACGTCCGTAACCTTTTCGCCATGGTGACCGGCAATTTAAAGAAAGCAGCAGTTAGTGTAAGCTTGTTGGCATCTCTACAGAGTGGTTTGTCCTCAAATGGAACAGGTGTAAGCCAAAAAGATTTTCTCTGTGCTGGTTAGGACACGCATTGGGAAAACCTGATCATAGTTTTTTTATTTCACTTCGCTCGCTTTGAATTTAAGCATAGTCCATACATGTGCTACTACTTCTAGTGCACTGGACTGATTTTTGTGTGTTGATTAGCTTTCCCTATTATGAGTATCTCTTGCCATCAGATGAACCCACTCCGACTTCAGAGGTACTTGTAATTTACCTCCAAGTCAAGGATGATAATAGTGTATCTGGAAAGTGCCTTGTGCACAACCCACAAGGTCAGTGAAATGTAGGGAGACATAATGACATATTTAGAAAAGAACTAGAGGCACATGAATAATATTGAGAAGACATGCAAGGAGCTGAAGGAGATAGCTAAGGACAAGATGGCTAAATGTGAGTTGTTTGAGGACCTTTGCTTCAATGGTGGATAAAGGGCAGAAGTAGTATGCACCTGAGAGATGCAGCAAAGTATGTCAGGCAGTAAACTGTGCAATCTGTTTGTGTCTTTTTGTTCATATGTACAAATGGGAAGCATTACTTTAAGTTTTAAGTGATGTAGATACTTCAATTGCCAATTTTGGAGACTTTCCTAGGTGAAAGGAATATAAGTCAGCAGTCAGACGCCAGGTGGCTTTCTCTGCATCAATTTTAACTTATTCTGAGAGAACCTCCTCCTTTTCCTTTGCTTATCTGAGCTTTTCATTTTTACTTATCTTTAGACTTATCAACGGTTGGTTGCATTTTGTGGTTACGGTTTTCTACAGGATGGTGCAGCCCAGTCCCAAGCCCAGCCCTTCTTAGTTGCCTCATATTATACACATGATATGTTGCAGAGTTACTATTCTTTGCTTCCAATGAGGGCCATGGTAACACACGAGCACAGGGCAAACTACAGAGCTATCAGTTGGGGTATCTTCATTGCACTCCGGACAGGTCCATAGGTGCTCAGATCCTCCCCCCAGCATATGCATCAGCGTCCGGTGGCTAATAGTGCCAGTTCTGTGTTGGTTGACGAGGCACCTCGTTTTCCCGATGTACCTCGTGTCTGGCCGTGCCAATTCTTACTCCCAAGTCTTTTATCCTGCACAGCGATGTGAATTCACTGACGTCAAAGTCCTCTGTTCTCGACATATCTTTAAGGACGTTAATAACATCGGCACAATCCATGGGCTGGCCATACACAGGGAGTGCAGAGCCAGACAGTTTATCAGCTTGTTCATTTCCCTCGACTCCCGCATGTCCCAGGGCGAAGATGGTGACTTTATGGACAACAGACTTCCACAGCGACTCAGTCCACTCTACGTACAGATCCAGCTTCGACCTTCCAAATCATGCTCATTGAATCACTTGGTACACACACGTTGGTATAATGCTGTGATTCCAGCCATATGAAAGCCTGTGTAACTGCCATCACCTCCATCATGCTGCTCGTGGTCGTAGAGTGGGCACCACTGGATTCTTGAACGATTCGGCCCACTGAACAGGCTGTAAATGCCCACGCACTTCTCTGCTGCTTTACAACAGATCCATCTGTATAGATGAGCACTTCGGGGCTATCTGAGTGTTTATAGATGAGCGTGTTGACCTCTGCATTGACAGCAGCAGGGTTCTGCTCTCTGCACCGTCTGTCGAGTGTGATAATGCAGGAAAAAGTGCACTTAAAAGCTGGAGCTAAATAACATTTAAGTACTCAACATACACAATCACTAAAACTCCAGTGAAACTGCATGTGTCAACTCACGGAGCCACTAAACCCCAATGTAACTGCATGTGTCAACTTACACGGTCACTAAACCCCAATGCAACTGCATGTGTCAACTTACACGGTCACTAAACCCCAATGCAACTACATGTGTCAACTCACGCACTCACTAAAACTCCAGTGTAACTGCATGTGTCAACTCACACAGTCACTAAAACTCCAGTGTAACTGCATATGTCAACTCACACAATCACTAAAACTCCAGTGTAACTGCATATGTCAACTCACACAATCACTAAAACTCCAATGTAACTGCATGTGTCAACTCACGCACTCACTAAAACTCCAGTGTAACTGCATATGTCAACTCACACAGTCACTAAAACTCCAGTGTAACTGCATGTGTCAACTCACACAGTCACTAAAACTCCAGTGTAACTGCATATGTCAACTCACACAATCACTAAAACTCCAATGTAACTGCATGTGCCAACTCCTGTAGGCACTAAAACTCCAGTGTAACTGCATGTGTCAACTCACACACTCACTAAAACTCCATTGTAACTGCATGTCTCAACTCACACAGTCACTAAAACTCCAGTGTAACTGCATATGTCAACTCACACAATCACTAAAACTCCAGTGTAACTGCATATGTCAACTCACACAGTCACTAAAACTCCAGTGTAAATGCATGTGTCAGTATATTAACTAAAACTCTGGTGTGACTGCATGTGTCAATATATTAACTAAAACTCCAGTGTAAATGCATGTGTCAATATATTAACTAAAACTCCAGTGTGTCTGAATGTGTCAATATATTAACTAAAACGCCAGTGTAAATGCATGTGTCAATATATTAACACTCCAGTGTAACTGCATGTGTTAACACAGTAATTGTATGTGTCAACACACATAAGTACTAAAACTCCAGTGTAACGGCATGTGTCAATACGAGGGGAAGTCAATAAGTAAGTCACAAATGGCTGTAGCAAAATAACTAAATATGATAACTTGAAACCCGTTTATTTTTATACATACATTGTCCCATTATTTCTCAACATAATTTCCACCAACATTGATGCACTCATCCCATCGTTTTATCAATTCTCCCAAACTGGCTGCATAGTGTGATCTGTTTTCTAAACCACGTTTTCACTTCACATTCAACTTTGTCGTCATTCACCAAATGTCTCCCGCCAAGGTGGATTTTCAGTGGACAAACAGATGGAAATCGCTAGGGGCTAAGTCTGGGATTTAAGGTGGATGTTCCAGAACTTCACAACTTAGTTGGTTAATTTTCTCCTGAATTAATCGAGTCATATGTGGTCTGGCATTGTCATGAAGAAGCAACACTCCTCTAGTCAGCAGTCCTGGACGTTTTCTTCAAATTGCATCATGAAGCATCGATATAACTTCACAGCACGATTCAGAGTTCACATTGTCACCTTCTTGAAATTGGTTAAAAGCATTCCTTAACAGTCCCAGAACACTGTCAGCATAACCTTCCCTGCTGATGGCGTAACCTTGAATTTTTTTACACAAGGCGAAGAAGGATGTTTCCATTGCATTGAAGCACGCATTGATTCAGGCTGGTAGTGGTGCACCCATGATTCGTCCCCAGTAACAATCCTGTTCAGCATGTCTTCTCCTTCATCTTCGTATCAACAGAGATAACGCAAGGACAGGCCAAATCGGTTCATTTTGTGTTCCTCCTTCAATTGTCTGGGTACCCACCTTGGGCACGCTTTCTTAAATTTCAATCGATGATGCATTATGCTGAACCATGTAAGCATCTTATTGCAGATGCTACAGTCTATCGTTACACGCCTGTCACCTCTAATCATCTCCTCCACCCGCTGCACGGATGCTTCTGTTGCAGTCTCAACGGGACGACCAGATCGGATTTCATCAACAATTTTAGAGCGTTCTTGAGAAAATTTTTCTACCCATCTATGCACCGCTTTATGGGACAAACATTTGTCAGCACAAACAAGAAGCATTTCCTTATGAATGTCCGTTGCAGACGGTCCTTTTGCCCACAAAAAAAAAAAAATAATAATAATAATAAAAACGCACAACAGCAGTTGCTGTTCGGTTGTACACTCCGTAAGTACAGTCGCCATTTTGTTTATACGCTGTGCATGCGCATGAGACACCTAGCGCCACCTGACGAACGGGAATATAAAGTTCGATGTTGCTGTCACCTAATGACACCTGTAGAAAACAACTGCATTTACCTGCCATCCCACAGAACTGTGTGACTTACTTATTGACTCGCCCTCGGATATTCACTAAAACTCCGGTGTAACTGCGTGTGTCAACACACGCAGTCACTACAACTCCAATGTAACTGCGTGTGTCAACACATCATCATCATCACCCAGTGCCTTGCCGACTGGCATGGGCGACCATGCCTCTCCACAAATTACGATCTATGACGTCATGTGTTGACTCCCTTCTGTGCCATGGCACAAGACTGTCAAGAACCTTCTCAAGCTGTATTCCTCTATCTCTCTTTGCGCAAATATTTCCGGTTGTCACAACATGTTTCAGTTTTTGTCTTCTCATAACATAGCCAAAAAAAAAACGAGGACTGCCTTATTTTTATGTTTGTGATAAGTTGTCTTTGCGACTCAGCTTCCCTTAAAACAGTGTTTCCCAACGTGGGGCCCACGCCCCACAGGGGGGCAATTTGACTGTTAAGGGGGGCAATTCGAAAATGGAAGAAATCGGCTGAATATAACAAAACAGGGAGACTTGAGACTGAAGTTAACTAAATTGGAACCTGACATAAGATCTCTTTGCAGCAAGCATCAAGCGCAAGGATCTCACTAAATTTAAATGATAAATAATTACTAATAATTAAAATAATATAGAAAAATCTTTCATTAAAATTATTTTGTACTTGAATTTCAGTTCTCCATTATATGTTTTGAAAATTTACTTACTGTGTTTGCTCAATAATTACCTGGTGATTTCTTCCTAAAACCTATCATTCAAGTTTCTTTAGTGAACATTTCAATTTTTGAATATTAAAAATAATGTATATGTTGAGGGGGGGGGCATGGGGCGGGGGAGGGGGGCAATATGAATTTTAGAAAGGCTTAAGTGGGGCACGGTACAAAAAAGGTTGGGAAACACTGCCTTAAAACGTCCTGATTGCTTCTTTTTGGCTGCCCAGTTAATTTTCAACATTTTTCTGTACATCCACATCTCCTAGGCTTCCATGTATTTTTGCCTGTTTACTAATTGTCCAGGATTCACATCCATATGTTAAAACGGGTTCTATGTAAAATGCAAGAACTCAATTTTCTAACTTTCAAGGACAATGACTTATTGCACAAAACGTTCTTCATTTGATAGAATGCAGTTTTTGCTTGTCCTATTCTGCTCTTTATCTCAGTGATGCATCTTCCAGCTGATGTTATCCTTGTGCCTAGATATCTGAATCTCTGCACATTTAGGCACAATCTGTTTCTTTGATATCACGATGACTTCTGTCTTTCTATTATTCAAACTAAGGCCCATTTTTTCACTTTCTACAACCACTATATCTATCACTTCCCGTAGGTCGTTCTGACCTGTTGCTATCAAGTCGGTGTCATCAGCATAACGTAAGTTATTTATATTATGTCCACCACCCAGAATTCCTGGCATATTTTCTGTAGATCCCATTATATATTCACTGTACAATGGGAACAAATCAGGAGACAATACACAACCTTGTCTGACACCCTTCTTTATACACTGAAATGTTCAAATAAGGTTGTTGATTCTTATGCCTACAGTTTCCCGCCAATATTTGTTCTTTATTATTCGCAGATCTTTGCCGACAATGTTTAGTTGCTCTAGTTATTGTATTATTTCGTCATGCTTTACATTGTCAAATGCTTTTGTGTAATCTATGAAGCATAAGTACATATCTGTTTTTACTTCTATAGCTCTTTCTAATAGTGTTCTGACAATATATATATATATATAAAAGACGATGTATGTATGTGTGTAGGAGTGTATTTGATGCGTTCGATAACGGTCCATCCGATTGAGATGAAATTTTGTACATGTATTCTTTTCATTCCCGTGCAGCCAACTGTCATAGTTTGTTAGTGTACAATCAGCTATTTACTTACTAAAATTTAATATTTAAATTTACATTATCATTTATATATAGCGAGGGGACTTAACTTAAGAAAAGTTATTTCAAGGGGCATAACTTTTAATAGCATTGCTGTATATTTTATATATAGATTGTTGCATTGTTTTCAAAGATTTATAAACTCTTTGTCTACGGTTATTTACAGGCATATGAGTTATAATAAACAATGATATAATCTTTAAGGCATTTTCAAAGTTTTCATAAAAATAATGCAACTATTTAAATAGTGAAATTTTTCTAACTCATCTTTTTATGTTTAAAGAAGTTATCAACAGTCATGTAGGTGATTAAAAACAGTTTTCATTAAAAATAATGGATGGTGTGTGGAAGGACATTCTTAAGTTAATTTTTTTTTTAAATATGAATTTAATGAGACGCTCCCCGCCAGGAGCTGGGCGAAGCCGCGCCGGGTCAGATAGACCGCATGGAATTAAAGCGGCAATGTACGCCGATGACCTGGTTCTGTGGAGCACAAATGAACATGCATCAGTGGCCACCAGATTACTACAAAGAGCTGTAGATACATTTGTTGCATGGGCAAATAGATGGTGTGTCAGCATAAACACTGACAAGTGCAGCACCACCCTATTTACCCTCTTTCCAAAACAAAAGGCAGGGACCATCCAGATAAATGGAACACCCCTAAGAGAAGATAAAGAACCAACATACCTTGGAGTAACATTTGATGGCAGGCTGACATGGAGAAAGCACATCAACAAAGTAGTAGCAAAATCCAGAAGGAAAATAGCCATCCTGAGAAAGCTAAGTGGAACCACATGGGGAGCCAGTGGGAAAATACTTAGCAAATTTTATCAACAGAGCATACGACCACACCTGGAATACGGGTCAACTGCGTGGTGTTCGGCATCAAAAACCACACTACAAGAGCTGGACAAAGCTCAAAATCAAGCACTTAGAGTCACCACAGGAGGGATGAGATCAACCCCTATAGTGGAAATGGAGAAGATGGGGAGGACACAAGCACTGAGTGAGCGCAGAGATACGAAAACGCTAATACAAGCAGAAAAGTTCCTCAGCTTGCCAGGCCACCCTATGAAGAACAGATTTGAAAACCTAGCTATGGGGCGGTTGAAAAGAAGTAGTTTTATCCACCAGGCCAAACGACTGCAGAGAAACCACCGATCTGCCCACAGTTGGTATCCCCCTAACAACTATTCCAGAGCGAACTCCATGGAAAGATGAGCATAGACTATCATTACAAATCCAGACAAAAGTGAGAGGAATATTTGACAAGGAAGAACAGAACAGTGTGCAGCGCAGAACAGCCACTCTCAGCTTCCTTGATGAAGAATACCCACAGGACCTCTGGATCCGAGTCTACACAGATGGGTCAGCACAAAATGCTGTTCGAAATGGAGGAGCGGGAGTGTACATAGAATACCCAAATAATACCAGGGACACAGATAGAGTACCGACAGGAAAGTACTGCCATAACTACGATGCTGAAATTGAGGCAATCAAGATAGCAACAGAGAAATTACTAAATACCAGCAATGGTACACAACCTGTGGTGCTATTGACAGATGCAAAATCAGTACTCGAGGCGCTCCTGTCTGGGAAATTGCCAGTACTAAGGACACTACTTTCTGAACTTAGCAGTAAGCATAAGGTCACCATACAGTGGATACCATCCCACTGTGGAGTACCCGGAAACGACAGAGCTGATCAATTGGCTAAGGAGGGAGCCAAAGAAGAACAGCCTGATGTGCCCGTTACATACCACCAAAAGAAAAGAATGATCAAATCAGTCAGAAAGCCACCAAAACCTGCTCAAGATGACTACCACGTTATGGATAGACCAGAACAAGTCATTATTCTGCGCCTCAGAACAGGGCACAATAGAATACGCAACCACATGTATACAAAATTCAAGATTGGTGAAACAGCCATGTGCACATGTGGATTGGCGTCGCAGACAGCAGAGCACATACTCCAAGACTGCCCAAAATATAACATATCTAGGCAAACCTTCTGGCCTAGAGAGACGACAGTGGAGGATAAACTCTACGGACCGCTGTGTGAATTGAAAAAGACAGTTCAATTCATACATGAGACAGCATTGCAGTTATAGCCTATTTCAAGCGAACGAAAGAAGAAGAAGAAGAAGATAGATAGACAGACAGATAGTCGGGAACGGGAGCTTATATGACTACTTATATGAATTAAATGAGATGCTCCCCACCAGAGGCTGGGCGAAGGCGGGCCGGGTCAGACAGACAGACAGAAGACAGACAGACAGACAGATAGTCAGGAACGGGAGCTTATATGACTACTTATATGAATTAAATGAGATGCTCCCCACCAGAGGCTGGGCGAAGCCGGGCCGGGTCAGACAGACAGATAGTCGGGAACGGGAGCTTATATGACTACTTATATGAATTAAATGAGATGCTCCCCACCAGGGACTGGGTGAAATCAGGCCGGGTCAGACAGACAGACAGACAGACAGACAGATAGATCCCCGCCAGGGACTGGGCGAAGCTGGGCCGGGTCAGCTAGTGTGTGTGTGTGTGTGTATATATATATATATATATATATATATATATATATATATATATAGCCGGCTCCGTGGCCGAGGGGTTAGCAGCTTTCTCCGCTAACTCCGAATACTCTCGTCACGTGACGCGACGAGAATTAGCAGTGGTTCGAATCGCAAAAGTGACTTATGAGAGTATGGAGCCGGTCGCTCAGAAAGTCGTGGCGTGCTGATGAGCGTAATCTAGCCTAGGAATCAACATACAGCTGAAAGATGCTGGTGTTGACCGCAATATCCTGAAACAGGATGGAAACGCGGAAAAAAAAAAAAAAATATATATATATATATATATATATATATAGTGTTGGTAGTGCCCTTTCCCTCCACAAATCCACACTTTTCATAACAAATTTCTGGTCTAATCTTGTTTCTTATTCTTTTTATAACTATTCTGTTGTAGCAGATGCTGTTCCCTACCGGACGAGGAGAGACCACTGGGATCCCCATTAAAGTCGTTATCTTGATCAATATTATTTCGAAGCATGATTATTTTGAGAAAATACAGTGGTAGTTTCCCTTTACCTTCCGCCGGTTTGTGTATGGTTCTTCTACTTCGTTCATCCGGAGTTTTTTTTCGGACGTGATTGCGTTGTGTCTGTTTACAGCAGAGCTGCGTTCTTGCGCCGTTAGGCCGACACATCCGACTTCTGCGGACATTTGTTGACCGTTGTGTATGGTTGATCCACTAGACTTTATCTAAAGTGCAGATCCTGCAAGGCAGCAGGTTGGAGGGGGGGGGGGGTGTTATATATGGCACTTCTTACCCACTGATGGCCACTTCATAAAGTTTTAAGGTATGCTACAGAGGTAGCCGCCCCACAAATTAACTCGCCACCTCTCAGTGACCACCGCCTGTGTTGGTCCACAGCTGCTTTTTCAACATATTCACAGCTCCACTAGACAAAATATCTAGAAGTTACTCCACCATCCGCCACCCGGTGGACGCGCCTAATAGCAGGACAGGCTCCTACCTTTGTCAACAGATATAGGCTCTAAAACTCAAGTGTAACTGCATGTGTCAACACACAGTCACTAAAACTCCAGTGTAACTACGTGTGTCAACACACAGTCACTAAAACTCCAGTGTAACTACGTGTGTCAACACACAATCACTAAAACTCCAGTGTAACTACGTGTGTCAACACACACAGTCATTAAAACTCCAGTGTAACTACGTGTGTCAACACAGTCACTAAAACTCCAGTATAACTACGTGTGTCAACACACAATCACTAAAACTCCAGTGTAACTACGTGTGTCAACACACACAGTCATTAAAACTCCATTGTAACTACGTGTGTCAACACACAGTCACTGAAACTCCAGTGTAACTACGTGTGTCAACACACAATCACTAAAACTCCAGTGTAACTACGTGTGTCAACACACACAGTCATTAAAACTCCAGTGTAACTACGTGTGTCAACACACAGTCACTAAAACTCCAGTGTAACTACGTGTGTCAACACACAATCACTAAAACTCCAGTGTAACTACGTGTGTCAACACACACAGTCATTAAAACTCCAGTGTAACTACGTGTGTCAACACAGTCACTAAAACTCCAGTATAACTACGTGTGTCAACACACAATCACTAAAACTCCAGTGTAACTACGTGTGTCAACACACACAGTCATTAAAACTCCAGTGTAACTACGTGTGTCAACACAGTCACTAAAACTCCAGTATAACTACGTGTGTCAACACACAATCACTAAAACTCCAGTGTAACTACGTGTGTCAACACACACAGTCATTAAAACTCCAGTGTAACTACGTGTGTCAACACACAGAGTCATTAAAACTCCAGTGTAACTACGTGTGTCAACACACAGTCACTAAAACTCCAGTATAACTACGTGTGTCAACACACAGTCACTAAAACTCAAGTATAACTACGTGTGTCAACACACACAGTCACTAAAACTCCAGTGTAACTACGTGTGTCAACACAAAATCACTAAAACTCCAGTGTAACTACGTGTGTCAACACACACACAGTCAACTAAAACTCCAGTGTAACTACGTGTGTCAACACACACACAGTCACTAAAACTCCAGTGTAACTAAATGTGTTATTGTGGGGTTGAAATTATGGAGATCTAAGATGGCTGGTAAGGCCTATTTTGGCTCGAAATGTTCTTTGATAATGTTGGCAAAGAATGATTGACGTTCCAGGAGGAGGTCTTCTGTACTGGTTTTTCTGTTCAGCCTTTTTTTTTTTTTTTTCCACAGCTCTTGCAGTCCTGTTTGCTCACAAGTGACTGCACCCTTGCGTAATCTTGTACGGCAGGGATTTCGGTCTTTGGTAGCAGTCTCCCAAGTGTCGTGATGAAATCCAAAAGCCTTTAGTTAGATCTTCAGAGTGTCTTTAAAGCGTTTCTTCTGACCGTCTTGGGAATGTTTACAACAACGCAACTCGCCATAAAAAATATCGTTTAAGGAGCCTGTGATCTGGCATACGAGTCAAGTGACCAGCCCAGCGAATCCGATTCTTCATTAGTATAGTGTGGATACTGGGCATGGACGCTCTTTCTAGGACTTCAGTGTCTCGGATCTTGTCTTGTCATTTAATCTCCAATAACTTTCTAAGGCAGACTGTGTGGAAGTGGTTTAATTTCCTAGCGTTTCGCTGGTAAACATATAGCAGTGTGGATAATACAACTGCTCTGTAGACTTTCAGTTTTGTTTGCAGGCTTATTCCATTTCTGTCCCATACATTCTTGAACAGTCTGTCAAATATTTTATTGTTGGGGCTCAAGACTTCTCAGGGGCAAGAGCCGCCCATGAAATCCCTAGTCCCTGAATGTCATTGGGATGATCGCCTCTGCTGGTGGCCATGGCTGAACCCGTGATACCATGCCGATGTTAAACGTGGGCTATTTCGTAATCACCAGAGAAAAAAAAAATATTAAAACTTTTGAACTCAAAAGCTACAGAAATATTCGTAAAATACCATGGACCAAGAAGAAGAAGAACAATAAAATAGGCCTTCTGACTTTCTGCAGGACCCGAACATCGATGAAAACTGGAGGTCGACGTTGCTGAATGGTTTAACACGAGTAAACTTTCTCTTCTGATAGCGGCATATTGGGTTCGTTCCACACGCACGTCAATTGGGGTGTAAATGTTGAATTCTTGTCCTTGACCCGAGGAAGTAAATTACACGTACCTCAGAAGTCGGAGGGGATTCACCTGAAGGCGAGTGACATTGGTTAATAAGGAAAGCTTAACTTTACGCAAATTCAGTCCTGCGCACTCACTAATACTAATAGTAGTAACTGCTAGTAATAGTAGCACACGTGTGGTCTACACTCGAGTTTAAAGCGAGTGAACGAAAACAAAAACACACAGTAAGAAACAGAAAACTGGCTCATAAAAACAGCATATCATGTCTGGGAAACTAAAATACTTTGGTCACATTAAACAACTAAACGTCACAGTAGCGTAGGGCGTCGGTAAACACGACAAGTGTGGTGACACATCCTGAGTATGAAAATGAGGGCGGGGAGTGGTGAGAGCGATGATCTGCTAAGGATCTGAAACTTGACGATGAGGACGTTATGAGAGAGAGCGAGAGAGAGAGAGAGAGAGAGAGAGAGAGAGAGAGATCCCCTGGCTTCCATACTTCTACGCCCACAATGGTTTCCTTAACGTGCAAGGCGCATGCGCCACTTGACTTCCGGAAGTTTTGGAGCAAGTGGAAATACTTCGTTTGGTTTATGGTGGCAGGCGGCTGGGTGCTCACCTCACTAACAGGCGGGTTTACAGTGTTTGTTTCTGACTTTCGACCAAAACACCTGACTTTGCCCATTTCGAAGCTGTATAGTATATGTCTTATTTCGGTTAATCAAATACCCACATAACCACTGCTGGCTTAATTAACAGACGGACTGAGTTAATATGTTGTGAATGTGAGAAAAAAACTTTCGCGGGTTTGGAATTTCTTCGTGCTGTTGACTCAGTGACGATAGATACTTCAACTTCAGACCTATCTTACATAATCAGATCATATCTAGTGCAGCCACTCCAGAACCGACTCCAATACTGTTTAATACATATCGTACTAATATCACCGAAAACCTTATGAGATGCTCTTCTTGGATTTTATAATAAAGACAATATATACAGCTCTTTTAAGGATCACGTACAGCTGAAAAGGTAATATACTTTTTTTTTGACATTCATTCATTCGTTATTTCTTCGTTATTTATGTTGATTTAGAAACTGCGACTAGTTAGTAGATAGATTAGCTTAGCGCCATTAGAATTCTGACCTCTTCAGTCATGGTGAGATAAATAATGTATATCACAGGATATCATTTTCATTTCTCTTCAAAAGAAATCCCCTGTCATAACTCCTTAAATACTTTGTCGTTAATTCTCTCTGTCATTTGATGTGTCTGTGAAGTTAGTGTTGATTTATTATTATATAATATAATATTATTTTATAGATATAAGTTGTATAATACGTTTGTAATAATAAGTTAAACTATTATTATTATTTGTTGCGCAGCTGTTTAAGCTTTCCACATATATTATATTATATACCTTCATTTGCTTCTATTGCCTAGTATTTTCCCACATAAGACATAATATATATTAATGAGTAATTATCATTGACACCTTTCCGTCTTGACAGACGATAGTTTGGTACATTGTGCTTCAAAAAGGCTTAATAACTATGATCCATAGCGGTGGCGAGTGTGGCTGGTAAGGCCAATTCTTGCTGCAAATGTTTGCCCACAGTAGGTGCATGTGAAAACATGGTCATTTCCACCATTTTGCACCATCTTACATCTCTCACGCTCTGTGTGTGCTTTATCTGCAATCATTTTCTCCTTTGTCTTTATTCCATTTCTGATAGTTGCCCTCCATGCAACACGTTCAGCGGCGACGTGCTCCCAAAGTGCATTATCAATGCCTGTATCAATCATGTCCCGCTTACACACATCTTTGTATCGTAATAGAGGCCGAACCTGAGATCTCCTACCCGTCTGTAATTCACCAAAATAGATGTCCTTTGGTATTCTACCATCATCCATCCTCCTAACGTGTCCTATCCATCTAAGTCTACGAAGACTAAGCATGGAATACACCGTCACACAACCTGATCTTTCCAATACTTCAATATTTGTGATTTTGTCTTGCCACTTAATACCAAGTATTCTTCGCAGACACCGCATATGAAAGCTGTTTAAACGTTTCTCTTGGCGTGAGTAAGTTGTCCAGGTTTCACTGCCATAAAGAAGAGTACTAAGGACACAGGCTTGGTAGACGAGGACTTTTGTTTTGGCAGTAAGCTTCCTGTTCTCCCAGACTCTTTTTGCTAACATGTTCATTGTTGTTGCTGCCTTGCCAATCCTGATGTTGATTTCCTGATCGAGGGATAATTTGCTATTTACCTCTGATCCTAGATATGTAAAATGGTCTACTATCTCCAGTTCGGCGTCGTCAATAAAGATTGATGGTACACCATGTGCACCTTGTGACATAATCTATGTCTTCTTTTTGTTAATTGTTAACCAAATTCAGAACAAGCATTGGAGAATGCAGATAGTAGCTGTTGTAATTCTTCCTCAGAGTGGGTCGTAATCGCAGCATCATCCGCAAAAAGTAACTCTCTGATTTTTTTTTTTGGGACTTAGCTGTCAACAGCAGCATCTTTCAGCTGTATGTTGATCTCTTGGCAAGATTACGCTCAGTAGTTTACCATTGATTTCTGAGCGGCCGGCTCTGTTATCCCGCAAGTCACCAGCGGGGGTCGAACCGCTGCCAGCTCTCGCCCGCTTACGATTCTCTGCTTGATAAACGGGATTACGGAGAAAGTGTTGTAACCCTTTGGCCAGAGAGACCGGCACTCTCTGATTAGTACCCTGCTAATTTTGGTCTTGGCCTTCAATCTCTGAGCATTATAGAGGCCACCATCTGAGCATGAGTGAATGTATATCCCGTCATCCTGATCACGAAAGGCATATTTCAGTAGAAGTGAAAAGTATATCCCAAAGAGGGTGGGGGCTAGTACACAACCTTGCTTAACTCCACTCTTGATTTCAAACTCTTCTGAAGTTGAGCCATCAAACTTATTATACCCTTCATGCCTGTGTGGAACGATTCCACAATGGACAGAAGAGTTGGTGGGCAGCCAGTCTTCTTTAGTGCTTTGAACAGACCCTCACGACTGACCAAATCGAATGCCTTTGTGAGGTCGATGAAGGCAATAAACAGCGGCTGATTTTGTTCCCGGCATTTTTCTTGCATCTGTCGCAATGAGAATATCATATCAATGGTAGACCGGTTCTGACGGAAGCCACGCTGTGGTTCGGGGTAGACTTGATCTACCAGGACTTGAAGTCTGCGCAGGACAATTCTGGCAAATACTTTCCCAACAATACACAGAAGTGAGATACCCCTATAGTTGTTACAGTCGCTCCGATCTCCCTTGTTCTTGTACAGCGTTATGATGTTTGAATCTTTGAAATCCTGTGGGACTTGTCCTTCTCGCCAGCAGAGCTCTATTAACTGGTGGATCTGTAGAGCGAGTGTGTCTTGCCCACTCCTGATTACCTCTATTGGAATCCCATGCTTACCTGGAGCCTTGCCAGATGCAAGCTCATTTATAGCACACTTAACTTCTGTTATAGTGGGAAGTGTGTCCAGGTGGTCAAGAGTTGGTAGGGCCTCTATGGCGTTGAGGGCATCATCCGCTAGCTTGGTCTCACTTGAGTAAAGCTCTAATTAGTGCTCGACCCATCTATCCATCTGCTGTTTCTTATCAGTGATGATTTCTCCAGTCAAGGTTTTCAGCGGTTTGCTTCTTTTGATCATTGGACCACAGGCTTTCTTTATCCCTTCATACAATGCTTCTGATGTTTCTCTTATCACTTGCGATTTGAATGGACTCACATAACTTGATCCAATAGTCATTCGCACACTGCCTGGCAGCCTTTTGTACATCCTTCCTCGCTTGCTTCAGCTCACTCAGAGTGTTACGCGTTGGTCTTTCCTTGTTTCTTAAGAGAGCTATCTTCTTTTTATCAATCAAGGGCTGCAGTATCTGGCTGTTTGCCGCAAACCAGTCCTGCCTCTTATGATCCACTGTGCCGTAAACCCCTACCGCTGTTTTATAAATAGTTTCCTTAAGTTTACTCCATTTATCATTTACTATACAATTTTCTGATGTATCATTGAAAACGTCTTCAAGTTGCAGTTGAAATTCAAAGCACTTTCCAGGATCGTGAGTGTTAATAATATTAATCCTGGGGCTAGACTTGTGTTTAGCTGTGTAGATTCTCTTTGGTCTCAGTCTAACCCTTGCAACAACTAAAGAATGATCTGTATCACAGTCAGCACTGTGGTAACTTCGAGTTAATGATGTATGGTTCAGATGTTGTCTCCGTGTGATAATGAAGTCCAGCTGATGCCAATGGCCGGATCTTGGATGTTTCCATGTGACCTTATGCATCTCTTTTGTTTTAAAAAAGGAGTTTGTAATACATAGGTCATTTCTAGTGCAATGCTCCAGCAGCCTTTGCCCATTATCATTCATGCGACCGATGTATTTTCCAAGGCACACTGGCCATGAACTCGAGTCCTTGCCCACACGAGCATTGAAATCACCGAGCATATAAATGTAGTCGGATTTTGGAACTGCTTTGATCGCAGAGTCTAGCTGCTCATAGAACGTATCCTTCACATCATCAGAGGAAGCCAGTGTCGGTGCATATGCAGTGAGAATGGTGGCAAATCCACAAGAGGTTGCCAAGCGCAGTGATAATAATCTTTCATTACCTCAATCATTCCCAGTAGCGAATTCTTCACTGCAAAGCCCACACCATGTTGCCTTTTTTCTGCCTGCCCTCTTCCCTTCCAAAAAAAGGTGTAATTGTTTTCCCTGTGTGACCCTTCCTCAGCGAGGCGAGTCTCCTGCAGGCCAGCGATATCAATGTTAAGACGATTGAGTTCAGCATCAGTCACAGCCGTTTTTCTCACATCGTCAATATTTGTCAAGTCAGTGGAAAATTCTAGACATGGTTCTCACGTTCCAGGTTGCAAGCCGTAGCTTGAGGTTTCTATTATTCTTTTTATTAGTACCTAGTGCATTGGTTTTACAGCCTGCGATTCAGATTTTGTCCTAGCCCCAAGCACCCATTGAAGCAGGCAGGCTGTGGTGGATCAACACCCAATTGGCCGGGGGCTGCCCAGCTTGAGGTGGGCGGTAGCTGATCAGTGACACCTGTAGGTGTCTCCCACCGTCAGAGGCAACTCGTGGCGCCCCATGTCTATGCCAACTGACAAGGACTTATAACCTGTAACAGTTGCCTCTCGCTTTGATTCCAAGACCTGTTAAGACCAGGGATGGAGTTATTGCCTCTCCATAGCACAAAGCCTGGGCTAAAATAAAGAAACCATGTGTTGCCCATGCAGCATGATCCCTCTCTCTGCCTGCCTAGTTCACTCCAGAGGAAAGTTAACACCTATACATCTGGAACAAGACAAGCTGCAGAAGCTGCCGGATCAGCAAAGCAATGCTCTAACTGTGCGCCTGTCGGAGCTTCAATCCTAGACTAGCTGCCAACCAAGGCCTAGGGCCTGGTCTGCCCTGCCATGACTTATTTTGTCTTTGGGTTGCATTTCCTCGCACCAGGATAAGGCTAGTACCCTCCCAATTGCGCTCTTCCGCCCAAAGCCGTTGGCACAATGTGGGGTGTCGAGTTTGGTAAGCGCCGCCCAACATTCGGCACTGACAGAAAGCAGATAGTACAGTCTACTGTCATACGGTAGCTCAGTCATATCTGACTAAGACCAGACTGCTTGAGTAATTATAGAACTGCATTTATTACATAATAATTTAAAATTCAGAGTAATGTTGGGAAATTTATATTATACTATAACTACCCATCGTAGTTAAGTGCCACTAGAGTAAAAGATTCACAAATTGCAAAGTATTAATTTCCACTCATAAAAAGCAAGGAACACTGAAAAGTGTGAGAAGTAAATAAGAGTTCTCAAGATAAATTGTGAAAAGTACATAAGGATTCTTAAATATTGTTGCTTATTTATGGTCTCTGCATTTACTGCTGTTGAACCTTATTTGCATCTATAGAAACACCTCCCCCTTTTATATCATTCATGACTGCTAATTTAAAAAAAAGGTCCTACACATTCACCTTATTTGTTAAACTAAACTAAATCATATAATTACTGATTTATTTGTAGGAGTTGAGGTGGCATAATGGCTAGTCAACTTGCCAACCATGGCAGTGGTACAGGTTCAAACAGTGGTAGGATTGACTTTTTCTTACCAGCGCTGACCTTGTTGCAGATACTGTTCAGAATGTTATACGAATTGTCTGGGATTGAAATGTTGTAGGAAAGGAACTGGTTATCTCACCTCATTATGCCAGGGTCTAGAATGTGTGGAGGCCTAACACTTCACACCATAAAAGCAGTATTTACCAATGCACCACCTTTACCTTTATTTGTAGTATGGTCATAATCAACATCACGTGCCTGCCAGTGGGCATAGACATTCATGTCTCTCCTCATATCCCGGTCCTTGGTGTTTTGGATCAACTCTGCTGATGATATTCCTCCATGCCACTATCTCAGTTCATCCAGCATTATTTCTCGTGGTGTGTCTCTGCCCCTTTTCCCACTAATCTTTCCAGTTGTCATGCTGTTCTCCAGTTTTTCAGCAAAACATCAAAGAAATGTCGCCGCTTTCGATGATTTAAGTTGTTTTTGGACCTATCAAAGAGATTCCTTGGGTAGGGGTCAATATAAGACGGCTGGAAAAATTTCATAACGATGCAACAGACAGTTTTCAAAATAATTGATCGTGAATGAAGGCATTCTTTTCGGGACATACTATAAAAACACGTAGTTAGATGCAGCAAAATACGTTGATACATGCATATCTTAACGTTAATGTACTTTGCGACAACCCAGAACGGCATTGTCTTCATCATCATCATCATCATCATCAAGTATTTAAACCCTTGGGCAGCTAATGAACCTTCCAGATCATTGCATTCCACAGTTTTCTGTCATGTGCTGCTCTCATTAATTCCATGTAGGTCTGCACTGATAGATTTGTGCATATCTGTTTTATAAATGTTGTCTTTAGTCTATGCCCCCCCCCCCCTCCTCCGTATTTTGCCCTTATGTACACTATGGGTGTTCTTCATGTCTTAGTCTGTTACCAAGCTATGAGATTCTCCATTTTTTTGATTACTGTAAGCATAATGCAATTTAATAGTATCAGAGTCTAAGCACTGGTTCTGAAGGATTTTAACTTAAAATTATGAAACAGAATTTACATGTATACTCATATAATTGGATCATAATTATGATGTTATTTATACATGTATAGTTGCATACGTCAGTTGTTGATTTTACAGGATGGACAGACACATTAGTCAGTGAAATAAATACGTGAGAAAGTTGATGTTGGATAGACAGATTCATCGATAAATAGGATAAATACAATAGAAAGACAAGTTCGGTGGATGGACACATGAATCGATAAATAGACTACATATATTAGACAGTTAAGTTTAGTGGATAGACAAATGAATCGATAAATAGGATAAATACATCAGAAAGTTAAGTTTAGTGGATGGGCAAATAAAAGGTTCTGTGGATAAATAATGCATACATACATGTATACATAGCCGGCTCCGTGACGAAGGGATTACGGACGTAGTTCATAACCTCACATACCCGTGTTCTAAACACAGCTGTGGGCAATTTTACAGTAGACTGCCTTGTGTTGGTTTTTTACTAATTGGTATGGGTGCCTGTAGTTCAGAAAGCAATGGCAAACAATTGAATGTAAACTTGCCAAGAGATCACAAACAGCCAAAAAATACTAGGGTTGACTACGACGTCCTATAAAGGATATGCAACTAACTTTTAACAGTTTTACATGCATGAATACATGTTACCTGGGAGCCCCAGTAGCACAGTAGTTAGCATGCTTGAAAGCTGGCCTGGTGCTCATGTGTTCAGATCCCCGTTGCGGTAGGGGTTTTAACAAAAACTGGACTTGGACTCCCAGTTTAACCCATGTAAAATGGGTACCAGAGAGTTGTATGGGAAGTAAAAGTCGACATGGTGAAATTGACCAGCCTTTTAGTATGGACTAGCACCATATACCCAATATGCTTCTAGGCAAGGAAGAAGGTCCTTTACTTATTTTTATCCATATACATACGTGTATACATTGATCAAATACAGGGTGTATTTTTAATGACTGCAGTGTTTGAAAATATTGCTGGTCCAAGTTTTGTATTTACTTATGTTGCATGAACTTTACAGAGGGTGAAAACAAAACTTGGACCTGCAATATTTTCAAACACTGCACAGTCATTAAAAATACACCCTGTACATACATACATGTATATGTACAGTCACACATACACACACAAGCACACATGGTGACTTAAAGAAGAGATACGCTGCGCAACATTTGCCAGAGAAATTAGAATATTCTCACTTGAACACTGTATTGCTCTTAGATTCACCATGATGTTACTATTATTATTATTATTATTATTATTGTGGATACACAGAAGGCAGTTCTTTTTGTACTTCTTCCCCATTAGTCATGAAAAGATCAGTAGTCGTACTGTTTTCTTTTACAACTAAGATGTGTTGTTTGCATCAATCAACACACCCAATTTCAAGACTACAATTTAAAGGTTCTGGAACTCCTATACAAGCCCAGTTTAGACTCACAACTGAGATTTTAACAGCACTGGTTTGTAAGTGGCAAGTTGAAATTCCTGTGTGCCTATATATAGCTTTCAGTTTTTTTCTGTCAAGGCATTTTGTTATTTTTCTGTCATACTATGAGATCCAATTAATACCTGTGTATTTAGGTCTTGTGTTTTTTCAGTGGTAGTTTTTCTTTCCAGCTCAGGGGAAATATACCTAAAACCGCAAACTGACAGATAATAAATAGCAGCGCTACCAATGTCAAACTTGGACATTATCCTATTCACACTTACGCAAAATTAACATCCGTGAGATAAGATGCTTGAGGAGAGCTACCAACGTAAATATCCTAGATCGAATAAGAAATGCTGTTATCGAACAGACAGTGGGATTGACACTGTGTGCCACAGTTATTGAAATGGTTTGGCCATCTCGTTAGAATGCAACACCATCCACTATCAGCACTGGCCCTACATTACAAAGCGACCCGAGAGAAAAATGGATTGACGACATCAAAGATGATTGTAAAATTACAGTACAACCTCGGTTTTTGTTGCCTACGGTTATTGTCAGTTTCGGTGTTTGTCGATTAACTTGGATTTCATCGTCGTGCCCACATAACCTCACTGCTAATTTTGCGAAAACAAAGGGACTCACGCGTTCTTCTGCTCAGTTTGGTGTTGATTTTCATTGTATAAGCATCACTTGCTAATAATAACATACGAGAGTGGCATTAAGATTGCCGAAATCTGTACAGGGATGTAAAGCATGTACGGGAAGTCGCCATCCACGATAAGTTCCATTGTAGCGAAAAAGGAAGTAATAAAGGAGGCAAATGTAGCGAAAGGCGCGAATGTGCTAAATAAAGGCCTTTCGCATGTTGTTTAACACACAAAATACTCGCTTGTTAAAGTTTGCAGAAGCAATGATGATTAATCTATACAAGCCAGTTTTGTGCAAACAGAAAGACATGTCAGCTTAAAATTACCGTGTAGACAATTGACATTACTGTGCGAACATGTGTATATTTCAGCTTGAAGGAGTTATCTGGTTATTTTACATTACGTTGTGTGAATTCTGTCGTATGTACCTGACGAGATGCAGCAAAATATGCCTGGCAATAAATCATGCAATCTATTGTTTGTGTCTTCGTTATTCAAATAAAGAGATCGCAAACAATTGAAGATGTGGAACAGTTATTATTACTTTGATAAATAAAAAACCGGTTAGATGGCAATTTTGTTTCAGAGGCAATAATTTGTGAACAGGCCAGACTGTTGTATGCCGATCTCATTAAGACAATGTCTGGGACGAGTGCTAGTGTACTTAGTGATTTTAAGGCCAGCAGAGAATGGTTTGAAAAATTTAAGAGGCGCACTGGCAAACACAGTATTGCTATAGTCCATTTACTTTTGTCTGACCTAATATAAAATTCCATATCTCAGTAACCTGCTGAGGTAAAATGATGAGATTTAGCATATAACCTTATCATGATGTCCACCCAACAAAAAAAATCTTTGTTCTGGAGATTGTACAGCAGATTTCAAAGTTTGTTTATATGCGGTATATAATTTACGGGACAGATGAAGTGCACAATATTAGAAGTATTACGTCTTCATGAGGAAACATGAGCGTTCAATAGTAAATTTTCACGTTGTTCACGGGATTGGCATTATGAAAAGAGCCTTGAGAAGTGGAACAGGGAGTGTTCAGATGTGTCGTAAGTATCTTCAGAGGTGTCGTCATTAATGTGGGTCCTTTCATATAAGGGCATTAGGCTTCACGTTTAGAAAGTACAAGGGATGTATAAATATCATTTGTGAGCAACCGCATTTAGGAGCCATGAGAAGCAGATACCTACGTGAAATAAGGGAAATGTGCAAATAAAATTATGACATAGTTTATTTGGATGAAACCTGGATCAACGCGCACCACACAAGTGAAAAGGAAAGACAATCAGTGGACGGAAAGATAACGCGATATGTGCCCAGTAGTAAAGGACAGCGTTTGGTCATAGCCCATGCTGGTAGTACTCATAATGGTTTACTACAGAATGCTGGACTCGTGTTCGTATCAAAGCATACAGACAATAGGGATTATCATAATGAGATAAATGGCAATGTATTTAGTGATTGGCTCGAGAATACAATGCTTCTATCCCTAGATAGACTGTCTTGTCTAATTATGGACAATGCATCATATCACAATGTAGTTGCCCAAGAAGACAAAATACCTACGGCATCGAGCACAAAGGAAGCGATAAAGATATGGCTCTGAAGGGAAAGCATACCATTTCTAGAAAAGTGTTTTAAGCTATAATTGTTGTCCCTTGTAAAACAGGCGCAAAAAAGCAAGAAATATCAAATCACCAAGTTGATAGAAGAGAATGGCCATAGGTGCTTGAGACCTCCGCCGTACCATTCTCATTTAAACCCTATAGAACTTGTGGTGGTTAAAATTAAAGAACAGGTTGCAGCTGACAATACTATATTCAGTGCAGCTTTCCGCTGGGTGGAGAACACGATACATGCACACATCGTGTTTGTAACTGACTCAGAAAGCATGCTGAGGAGGGTGAGGACAGGCAGGCTTCGTGCAGAGTGGCTTGCTTCCCTTCGGAGGTCACGGGTGGCAAGCATCACCTGGATCTTTTCTCCGCGGCATGCTGGTGTGCTGGGGAATGAACAGCAGTGGCGTGCAAAGGAGGGTGCGATGGCCCCGGGCATCCAATTAGGGAGAGGGGGCAGCACAGTGCAGTGGGAAGGGAAGAGGAATGAAATAGAGAAAGAATTTAGGGGCATCCAAACAAGGGGTTGTCCCCGGTCATCAAAGAACCTCTGCACGCCACAGATGAACAGGCGGACAGATTGGCTGGCTCGGCAAAACTTGGTGGAGTATTGATGCATGACAAGGCAGATGTGGTTGCGGCCTTGTGGGAGCACGTGTACACACCGGAGGAGCAAATGGATCACCATAGTCTGGCAAGAATGAGGTAGCGAAGAGTGACGAGGGGATCTGGTCGACGCTCAGAGGAAAGGCGAGACGGACATAAAATCAGGTTCCTACTGGAACTATTGGTGTTGGAACTCTTTGCTGGTTGCTGGGGATGGGGATGGAGCGCTTATGGGAATGACCCGAATGCTGTGATGTCGGTTCCTAAATCAATCAATCTATTCAAATTGTCTGACGTCAAGATACTAACCCAGACCGCGCTATTAAAAATTGATAAAAGTTGCTGGAAAAAAATGTGAGGACCATGTGTTGAAAGAGGAAGATGACTATCTGAGAAAGGATGTATTGAATTTTATGCAACCGATAGCAGTCATCAACCTACTGGAATCGTCCGACACAGATTAAGGTCTGGGCAAATCGCAGACATTAATCCACATGCACACCAACTGGGATATTTTGCTACAAATATTCAGTAGAATTGCAGGCCCTAAACATTACAGCATCGGCATAAATAATACAACTTGTTAATGGCAACAGTTTGTATTCCACAGTGATGAATTTTCAATTCCGTATGCTCTCAACGGTGACAAGCAACTGACATTGAAAAAACAAAAAGCTCTAGACGCATTGAATACCAACCGAAGAGTAATAATATTACGGTGGGAACTGACATATTTTGGCATAACAAGAAACGTGAGAAGAAACACGTTGTCAAATGAGGGGACAACACACGAACATACGAATCATTCTATAAACTTCAATGAAAAGAGGACCAACATCTTGACCGTTAAGAAGGAAGCCCACTACAGAGACATTCACAGCTATATTCGTCGTGCAAAACAGGTAATCATGTTCCGTCTCAGCAGAGCAGACAATGCACCCACTCCCATACGAATCTGGATACGCCTTGTGTTTGTCATCCGAACCTGCGGAGGCATTGGCA
The DNA here is from genome assembly GCA_963921405.1 of Cepaea hortensis. Classification (NCBI taxonomy): domain Eukaryota; kingdom Metazoa; phylum Mollusca; class Gastropoda; order Stylommatophora; family Helicidae; genus Cepaea; species Cepaea hortensis. The sequence continues at coordinate 43,715,712 of OY992894.1, read as the reverse complement.
TTACCGTAAAACAAGTTTGTTAGCGAGAAAAAAACTAGTTTTGCACCAAAACATCAAAGAAATGTTGCCGCTTTCCATGATTTACGTTGCTATTGGACCTATCAAAGACATATTCCTTGGGTGGGGGTAAATATAAGACGGCAGGAAAAATTTCATAACGATGCAACAGACAGTTTTCAAAATAATTGATCGTGAATGACGGCATTCATTTCTGGACAGACTTTAGGCACGGCGAAGGTGTGAGTTCGGACAAGTCTGGGGCCGAAAAATAGTATTAAACACTATATAAAAATGTGTTTTTGGAATATATTTTGGAGTTTCTAGAACGAATTCATTGGATTTACATTGATTCATATGGAAATTATTGACGAAAACCGAGGTTTTACACTATCCATTGCCACCCATCGGGCAGTGGGGCGCCAACTATATCTCTCCACGACGCTTGACGACAAAAGTGGAAGATGATGATGACATTCCAGCATATACACGGTATTGCAGAAAAAGCTAATACATTGTGTGTGATAAAGCTGTGTCTTATAGGATATAGCTAATACCATCCAGGCGCGTTGGTGTAATGGTTAGGACGTTACTCTAACAATGGCATGATCCCGGTAGGGAGTTGGTTCGGTGTCAGCTCTCGACTTTCGCCACGGGAGAGAGAGAGACTGGCCACCTATTCCTTCGTGCGCTTAGGCCTACAAAATGTGATATTTCTAACACTTCACAAACCCATAGCAGATTCCTGCTACATAATTTGTGTTTTGTTTGCTTGTTTGTTTTATCCCGCCAGCTCATTCTAGCCACACAGAACTTAAAATCAGACATCAGAAGAGTCGTTCACCAAATTGCAAGAATAGGGGATTGAAATCATATTAAAAAGCTTTGGCTGGGCATAAAGGAAGAATAATGATCTCATTATTACATATCTACGCTGTGGAGACGCAAGAGCGAAACTAAGTTAAAGAAATGCATAAACAACAGCAGTTACAACCAAAGTGACACTGATATAGAAGGACACGAGCATTTCATTTGAAAACCAAGATGACATAGTTTATAAATAATTAGTAATCTCTGTCAACTTGTATGCACATAAGACAACGCAGAGTTAGGGAGGAACATTACGATAATAGAGTTGGAAATAAGTATCGGAATAGCGTAAAGATCGTTTCACATGTGTCACTGTGTAGAATATCATTAGGTACGTAAATGTGCCACGGTAAACGGTGAGGTCCGGAATTATTTTCACGTGGACTTCTAGTAATAAAATTTCCCCTGGTCTCTGGGTAGTGAGATCGAACGCCCTTGTGTATTGTTGCTCACGTAAAAAATCCCTTGACAGTTGGAAATCGAAAAAGAGTAGCCTAACGGCGCTGCCCGGGCAAAATTTCGAGTTAAAAATCTACCCAAAATATTTCAGGAGCCTCGCCGGTGCTACGGAATTCGTGCACTGAAATGAGTTTCTCCAGACTCTGGTTTGAGTTAGGAGGAGAACGGAGCACTTGTGGGTTACACTCGCGTGCCGTGATGTTGATCCATCGACTAAAACTAAAACTAAACGTGCCAAGAAATCACAAACAGCCAAAAATGCCGGGGTTGACTGAGGCGTCCTGTAAAGGGTATGCAAGTAACTTGTTTTTGGGGTAGGCTATCAAGAGATCTTCTGTCAGTTGTAAAAGCATGCAGGCTGCGTAGTTTGGATATTTACCAAGGTTATCTGTGTCGCCCCTGCTATTCTTAACGGAACAGTGACAGAAAACAAGAAAAGATGACGACCAAAACTGCGCTGGACGTGGTGTAATTAGATATTTACAGGGACAATCTTGAAGAAATGTGTTACCAAGACACAGTATTGTGGGGATAAGGCAAGCAGTTAAAAAAAAAGAAAACTGCGGCGAGGAAGTTGGCGTATCCGGACTTTGAAGTGAATGGAGCAATGGAATAAAAGAGGAAATATACACTTGGATTTTGGGAAGAAGACGTCACCAACACTGTGGTGGCACTCGTATGCTGGCCCCGTGGTCTTGAGTTCAGACCACTGCCTCCCTCGAGGTAAGATTTGTTTCCTGAGCTCTTGGCTCTAGGGCGACGCAGCCTCTTGTAAGTTCGGACGGTCAGTGAAATATTACCCATTTGACCACAGTGAGTGCTGTTTTGATTGATCTAGGAACCGACATCACAGCATTCGGGACATTCCCATAAGCGCTCCGTCCCCATCCTCAGCAACCAGCGAAGAGTTCCAACACTAATAGTTCCAGTAGCAATCTGATTATATGTCCGTCTCGCCTTTCCTCTGAGCGTCGAGCGTCGGCCAGATCCCCTCGTCACTCCTCGCTGCCTCATTCTAACCAGACTATGGTAATCCGTTTGCTCCTCCGAGGTGTACACGTGCTCCCACAAGGCCGCAACCACATCTGCCTTGTCATGCATCAATACTCCACCAAGTTCTGCCGAGCCAGCCAATCTGTCCGCCTGTTCATTCCCCCGCACACCGGTATGCCCAGGAGAAAAGATCCAAGTGATGCTTGCTACCCGTGACCTCCGAAGCGAAGCAAGCCACTCTGCACGAAGCTTGCCTGTTCTCACCCTTCTCAGCATGCTTTCTGAGTCAGTTACAATCACAATATGTGTATGTATCGTGTTTTCTATCCAGCGGAAAGCTGCACTGACCGCCTCCACCTCCATTCTTAAGCTAGATGTAATGTCATCATACGCCAGGCTCTCCTGCACCAAACGCCGACCATTAGTTTTTGCCAAGAACCCCCAAGCACTTCTCCTACCTCTCAACACCGACCCATCCGTGTAGATAATCATCACCCGGGCGAGAATTTTCCTGAATTAATTGCTGAATTTCCACTTTCGTGGCCCCTGCTGGCCACTCCCTGCACTCCCGGCTCAATGTGATTATAACTCTGCACAAGTCTGACTGCACGGCTGGCACTCTGACCCACTCCTCTCCTCGCCTAATGTTCTCCAAGGGGCACACCTGTCTGATCGTATCCTCCGCCTGAGCCATCCATGATTTCCCTCTTATCAGTCTCTGACCCTTAACTACGTCCAGCGCCTCATGCAACGGGTGATCTGTGTCTGCAGCTACTCTGAGGTATGCCTTCGCTTGCATCACCTTGTGCCTGCCAGCAACAGTAGGCAGACCAAGGATGTAACGCATACACACTACTGGAGTGTCTCTGGTGCATCCCAGAATGACCCGCATAGCTTCATTCTGTATGCGCTCTAATTTCACCAGCTGACTCTTTGAGACAGTGAGCAGTCCTAGTCCATAATCAATCACTGAGAGGATCAAGTGCTGATATAGTGTGAAGAGCATTCTCTGCTCTGTGTCCATTGCAGCCATAATTTTAATTGCATTGAGTCCCTTTTGAGATCTTGTCACAACCGTCTCAACATGGTCCTTGAAGGACAGACTCCTGTCAAATGTGATTCCCAGATACTTCAGTTTGTTCTCTCTGTTGACGCTTCTACCATCTATCGTGAGGCTTGGGGCATCATCTCTCACAATCCTGTTGTCCAGAGAGCACCACAACACAGCCGCCTTTTCCGGGTTGATGACAGCACTCATTTCAGTGTGTGCTGTTTTATCAAATAAATAAAAAGGTTACGACCATATCATTAATATGCCACGGTTTGACGAAAACTGGCTTCTTGGTTTCTTTATATACAGGCACATAGACGTACAAACATATGTGTGTACACATATCATCATCATGCGACATGCAGATAAGTGTAGGAGCTTCACTATCTCACACGATTCCAGAATATTCGATTTTATCTCTGTTCTTGTCAAGGTTATGCCATGTGGCCAGCCGTCAAGGAATTTATCTCTGTGCATTCTCCTCCCTCACTTCCCATTAAGTTAGCCAGTTGTCACTCAGTTTCCAAGTCGCCCACCCCCCAACGTGCTAAAAATATTGGCTTTTTACTTCTAGCTTTTGTAATGAATTTACGGTTGTCCATGCACACTTACACGTCTCTCTCTCTCTCTCTCTCTCTCTCTCTCTCTCTCTCTCTCTCTCTCTCTCTCTCTCTCTCTCTCTCTCCCCCCCCTCTCCGGATGTGTGTGGGGATGTGTGTGTGTGGATCAGGAACGTGTAGGTGGGGGAATGTTTGCGGGTATGTGTTTGGGTGGGTGGGTGTTGGTGGGTAGTGAGATGAGTGGTGATGTGTGTGTGGGTAGGTCGGAGATGTGTATGTGGGTGGGAGGTGTGTGTGGGTTATTGGCGGGTGGGAATATGGGTGTGTGGGTGGGGATGTGAGTACATACGTACGCACGCACGTACGTATGTATGTACAGACAAACAGATAGACATACACACACAATTTTCTCCGCCTACTCCTTCATGGTCAGGCTAAAGACTTATGAGAAGCCCCTTTTAGTTACTGTAAGGAAGCGCTTCTGCCTATGCAACATGTTATAAAATGCTATTGACTGTAGTTAGAAACACGCCTCCTCCCCCTCTTTCCTGTTATAGCGCGATGGACAATTCCTGTGGGTCGATAATTAGGAGCTTTATTAAGACACCCTTCTTTCATCTGACATTTTCGTGTTGTCAATATACAGACAGGTCTCTGACCACCAGATCCAGCCGCGGGCGGAGATCCCCCGTGGGAGGGGTGGGAACTGCCGGGCAGGAAGCAGCGCTATTAGCGGGAATATTTGGCCAGTCATGTGAGCGACAACCGGATCATTGATCTTTCTTGCGTTTGGGCTAAATGAGTACTTCGTTCGTGGGCTAAAGTTCTTGCAGTCGTGTCTGTGTGGTTCTTTTATTTTAGCACAATAGAAGTTAGTTGCGTGTCCTTTACAGGACGTCACATTCAACCCCAACATGTTTGGCTGTTTGTGATTTCCTAGGCAAGTTTATGTTCAGTAGTTTGCCATTGCTGTCTGAATGACCTACGCTCATACCATTGTTAAAAATCAGCGCAAGGCGGGCTGCTTCCAAATCGCCCGTAGCTGGTTTTGAACGCTGTATACTTGATTGCGAATCGCGTTCGCTACCGCTTCGCCACAGACGCCGGTGTATTAGCACACTCATTTTGTTTTTGCATATCCTTTACAGGACACCGCTGTTAACACCAGCATTTTACTGCTGTTGTGATCTTATGGCAGATTTACGTTCAGTAGTTTGCTATTGTTTTCTGAACGACCGGCTCCCATACCAATTCGTTAGAACGCGGTCTGCTGCCAAATCGCGCGCAGCTGTATTTCGAACGCGAGTAAGCGGTAACCGCGTCTGTAAGCCTTCGCCATGGAGACTGGCATTAACACACTAGACAGACATAAATAAAAGTACCACGGATACATGTGATAGTTGATGTTTTGACCTGTACAGGTTGCTTCAGATTTCTGTACAGGTTTGTGTAAATCGTGAAGTTTGGTGTTTATGTCTGTGCTTTTGTTTGTTTGGGTTACAATTTTCAGTCGTGCGCGACCGACATCTAACTTTAGCAAAACTGTTTTGTTTCGTTTTTTCTATGTTCTACCGACGTGGTAGACCTAGCGGGGAAAGAAGATCCTGTTGAGCTTGACTCTAGTCCGACTTTGTGAAGACACACGAAGGGTATAGCATAGGTGGGAGCGCAAGTGCAATTGAAATACCATTACTTTTATCGTTTCTTTGTATTTATTGTTTCTTTACTTATTCAGTCGGGAGATTTGTTCGCAGCAGACGAGCAATAACTTCAGCGGGCCGATTCTCGCTGGTCGCGGAATCCGCAGTGTCAGGCGGGGAGTTTGACGGTAGTGCAAGCTTTTATGTGTCCAGACATTTACGACGACAGATGTATACGCTCATACTGGTCCAGACACTTGGTATAAGGCACTCAGCTAAGGGATATGGCTGAACGTCTCTAAATCAAATCCCTCGGATGTGAGGGCCTGGCCGCCATCCACTTCCTGCTCTTGAAGATTTGATGCTGAGCCGCCAGCATCTGCAGCCTACCTTGTTCCAGGCGTACTGGTTGATCCTTGCCTCTGGAGTAAACGAGGCAAGGCCGAGAGAGGGATCATGCTACATGGGCAACACGTTCTCTGAATCCATGCCCAGACATTGTGCGAAGGAATTCTTGCCTAATTCCAATCCACATACTTTCGTCTACCCATGTTACTTGAGAAATCCTAATGGGGTTAGTCTATTTTTTCTCAGTTTAAATACTACTAGTTTTCTGAAATAATTCAATTCCAAACAATCTCCAGCCATCATGTGCCATGCCGATACGCGTGGGTGGTTATGTTTTGCCATCTCACTTGATCACCAGAGTCGTCTATCAGCTCCGCCAATCTGCTTAACTCGTTATTTCTCAAGCAATTGTTACTTAAATTAGTAACTGTAATCTCGTTATTTAAAAGCATTTTACGCACACATTTTCTTGTTTTTCATGAAAACAGACACGGAAGTACATAATTCTGAGAGAAGCTGGGCATGACAAATGAATTGATGTAAGTAGTTAAATAAAATCTCTCGTGTGTTGCCGGGATCCTAAGGGGAAGCAGAGAATATAAACACTGCAACCTACCACGCATGTTGTAAGAAGCCACTAAGGAGTATACCATACGTGTGTTACCGGCTAGGAATAGTATCATACTGTACCCTGTCATGCAGGTCGTAACAGGCAGCGAGGGAGCGCTGGGCTTGTGAGTGGCTTCCTCCTATAGAAAAACTAGGCACACAATCCAAGCAATCGTTAATCATCATATGCCATGCCGATAAGCGTGGGCGGTCATGTTTCGCCATCTTACACGGACATCAGCTCTCTATTCTTGTGGCGACCATGCCATGTGGTCAAGCTATCCAGATGTTGACTTATCTGCCTTCCCATTGTTATTTTATCTTCAAAATCTCCAGTTGTCACTGCGTTCTCTAGTTTATTTCTTCTCAAAACGTGTCCAAAAAATTGTGTCTATCTATGTTTAATTTCTCTAATCAGTTTACGGTTTTCATTTGCTTCTTGTAGGACCTGCTCATTGGTTTTCCTGTCTGTCCATGGTATCCTTTGCATTTTCCTCAGAAACCACGTGTCCACTGCCATTAAATGTTTTTCATCATACAAAAGTACAGGTTCTGTGTAACATTTCAAATCGTTATTTTGTTGAAATTGACATCTTTTTATTGGTAAGTATGTTTTCCATCTTGCTAAAGGCTACCTTTGCCAAAGCGATTCTGGTTTTAATCTCTTCAAGGCATCTATCTCCCTTCAGTTTTTATGACTTTTTCGAGATAATTGTATCGATTCACTTAATCCGCCACTGAGTAATAGTACAATATCAAGAGATGGATGGACATCAATCTGTTAGAGCTGACAAGCAAAGCGAGGGAAATAAAGTGTTGAAGATCCACTGCAAACAATTTTCATTGTGGAGACGGCACTTGATTGTTGGATTGATTGATTCATTCATTCATTCACCAGTCGCTAAATAGCCCAAACCGAATATGCTAAACTAGGTCGATAGGGGACACATTTGTAACTTGCGTTTACTTCTCTTCCTCGTCTGTTGTAGTATTTCAACAGTCCGGTATAGGTAAGCAGAGCTATTGCCACAACTGAGAGGTCGCCTTATGCCTTATTCAAGGGCACCCTGAGACAGAATTGCCACTGCTGGAGAGACACTGAGCAACCTGAGCTTGGGGTTTCGTATCATCTTCGTCAAGGATAGTGAAGATATTGTCAGTAACACGAGCGGTCTTCGGCGACAAGGAGCTTCAGCAGTGTGAGATTCAGACTCTAACTGAGTTAGCTAAAGCCATGCCGAGCCAAGTAATTCACTGTAAACGTTCAGCGACAACACCAGGCACGACTGAAACACAGTTTTCTTTACTTCTCCGGTCCCAGGCACTTGTTAGTTGTACCCACTCTGTCGCAGTTGTTACTGTAGCTCTTTCGGTCCCATATACTTGTTAAACTACCCCTGAAGTCGGAGTGGGTTCTACATGTTAAACTACCCCTGCAGTCGGAGTGGGTTCGCCTGATGGCGAGGGACACTGGTAATAGGGAAAGCTGATTCATAATTAGAATAAGAATCACCATGGCGAAAGTAGCCTTTAGCAAGATAAAACATACTGACCAATAAAAATATGTCAATTGAAACGAGAACAAGAGTGATGAGGTGCTACATAGAGTCTGTACTTTTGTATAGGGACTATCCCCCACTGGCCCAAGCCTGACACCCAGCTCATGCCTGTGGCTCCTAGTAGCTGTCAGCATGCGACAGCGGCCACCCCCCGGGCAACAGCTGTGACAGGCTGGCTAAACCAGGCGTGGGTAGCCGATTTGGTGTCAAACTGATCGGTGAATTCGGGTATGCCTAGCCAGCATGTGAAGACAGGATTCGGCAGACTGCGCAGAAGAAATCATTCCTGATTCAACGGGCAAGACGGCGTTTACCTGCAAAGCGTTGTGGAACGTAATGAGCACGGCAGGGCACGTAGAGTACCCTGGTCATCCACTGCACATGTATTCGTCTCCAGTCGCCTTGACTTGTCGTAGGCGAGAGAGTGAGGTCGACGAATTAATTTCGCAACTCTTCCTCACTTTAATCCAGTTCATCGCGCAAGTCATTCTTCATCCAACGTCATATAGAACTCACGGCTCCATACTTTCAACCCCACTGGATGAAATGAATGATCATCATCGGTTTTGATGGACAAACAACAACACACTTTTGTATGGATGTGAAACTTGGACAATGAGCAGTCAAACTGAAAAATATCTTATGGTTGTGGAAATGTGATTTTTGAGGAGCATGCAAAGAATACCACGGACAGACAGAAAAATCAATGACCAAATACTACAAGAAACAAATAACAATCGTAAATTGATTAGAGAAATTAGATGTAGACTGAACATTTTTTGGACATGTTATGAGAAGAAATAAATTGGAGAACTTGGTGACGATTGGCAAGATCGAGGGGAAGAGAACAAGGGGAAGACAGAGAAGTAAATACCTGGATTGCTTGACCACGTGGCATGGTAGAGACAAGAACACTGGGCTGATCCACGACTCTGGTGATCGAGTGAAGTGGCGAATCATGACCGCCCACGCTTACAATAGTAACTACCTGGATAAGTTAGCCATAAAGTAGCAAGCAATAAAGTAACAAGTTACTAGAATGCTTGGAGTTTTTATGGCTGCGGTCACCAAGTTTGTTAGTTGTACCCACTCTGTCCCAGTTATTGCTGTAGCTCTTAGCTCTTTCTGTCCCAGATACTAGTTAAAGTAGTAATTGCCTGGATAAGTTAGGCTTAAAGTAACAAGCAGTAAAGTAACAAATGACTGAAATACATTGGGATGTCTTTATTCCTGGTGTCCCAGACAGTTTGTTTTTTTGCACCCACTCTGGCCCATCTGTAACTCTTGTTGTCCCATGTACCTGTGAAAGTAATATCTGCCTGGATATGTTGAATTTAAAAGCAAGACGCTTTAAAGTAACATTTGTATGATTTAAATGCTACTATAATAACTAGGAAAGCGTCGACTGGGTTCATTTTACAACTGGATGAAACAGAACAAGTTAAGAAAAGTAAGTAGCCATCAGTGAATGTATAAAGCGTTGGTTTAAAATACGTTAGATATGCCTGGCTTGGCTAATGCTTTAACTCACTCAAGCCAGATAGTTATCACTCTTACTCGGCGGTTTTCAATCTATGCGTCACAGGGACCACAGAAAGAATGTAGTTGGTTAGGGGAGCCACAAAAAGAACGTAGTTGGGTAAAGGGAAGCGAGGAGGAACAGAATATGGATGGTAGGGTAGCCATAGACTCGCCCATGTTGAAAACCACAAACTCTCCGAGAGGGTCGTTATTTGAGAATAACAACTGTCCGGAACCACAGATTTAAAAGTATGTGAAGCTACTATCGCGTCTCTTGTCTTCTTTGCCCATCTTTGAACTGCCAGATTTCGATTTCGATTATACCATTACCCTTATCTTGTTCAACCTCAAATAGAAGCTATATTAGGGTCCATCCCCGTCTCTGATTAAAATAATCAGGAGGTGAGTTAGCCACAAATAGCAGCTGCCCACGGTTTTATCCACACAGGAGATTAATTTGAAGGTGATCGTTGTTCATGGGCTGTAACGGCTTCAACCCCCGGCTTTACATATCTTGAAATTTAAGACAGAAAGAGAAGACAGCGAGGTAGCAGTCACCCGCAGATCTAAATTATGGTATTGTTGGATTTCTGCTATATTGGTCTGCGTATCGAACGAATGAGCGAACAAACTTTATTTTTAAAGTGTATCAATCAATCAATCAATCAATCAATCAATCAATCAAGTGCCGTCTCCACAATGAAGGTTGGCTGCAATGGATCTCCAACACTCTTTCTCTGGCCTTGACTGTACATTCTGTCAGATTGATGTTGGTCCATCTCTTGGTGTTATCTTCCCACTTGTAAAGTGTTTAAATAAGGGTAAACTAGGCAAGAGGGCCAACTTTATTGCGCGGAGTGTTATCCAATAAGGCTCGGTCTCTTTCCGCTGGGAGGCCGGCCCAATGCACGAACTCCGTAGCTCCAGCGATAACGTCCAGGAGTCTCCGAGAAAATTGTACTCTTGAACCGAACGACGTAGCCCGGACTCGAACACTCAACCCTCTTAACTCGAGGCAGGCGACGTAACTACTTCGCCACGGAGACTCGCTAACTAAAAATCGCTGTATTTTAGCTATTGAGTTTTCTAGCAGTGCACATTTTACCTACCATTACCCCTACCCCGTTCAGCCTCAAGGACAAGTTATAGGCCCATCCCTGGCTCAAGATTAATAATAATGTAACTGAGTCAGCCACAAATAGCAGCTGCCCACGGTTTTACCCTGACAAGTTTATTAATTTCAAGGTGATTCTTGGGGACTATTGAAGCTATTCTAGTGCGGGGAGCCACCAAATATAATTTGTTGTCTGAGTTTTATACCTGACGAAGATGATTGATGTCTCTTCGTAACGTCATGTGTATACATTTACTATTTAGTTATCACATCAAAACTAAATATACAAGGTCTCCTCTACACACACACACGCACGCACGCACGCGCGCGCGCGTATACCTGCGAACAAATAAAACGAACGAATAAACACATTTTTCCCCCCGCGTTTCCATCCTGTCTCAGGATATTGCGGTCAACATCAGCATCTTTCAGCTGTATGTTGATTCCTAGGCTAGATTACGCTCATCAGCACGCCACGACTTTCTGAGCGACCGGCTCCATACTCTCATAAGTCACTGGTGCGATTCGAACCTCTTCCAATTCTCGTGCACTCACGTCAACCACGAGAGTATTCGGGATTACGGAGAAAGCTGCTAACTCCTCGGCCAGGGAGCCGGCTAAATAAACACATACACATATCAAATTCTCAATTCTGAACAAAAATACGTTTGCATGAACTGCTGTGATATTGCAATTACAGTATGCGTGAAAAAGAGAATTGAACGAGCTCACACAAGTAATGAGAAAATATTGTGGTAATTACAGATGGATTATTGAGTATTCTGAAACTTGATCTTGCCATTTTTCAATGTTTTTACAGGATGTTGTAATTTTAATCAGGACTCAATACCAACACACGGTCTCTAAATTCAGTCCATGCTTTGTGTTATGGAGACATGTTACAAACTATCGCCTTTCAATGGGGCAAGGTGCCAGTCAATACCAACAAGCCGACAATGCATGTAAACGTTTACCTATCTAGGGAGCCCGGTAGTGGAGTGGCTAGCACTCTCGTCTGCACGTCGATCATGTATGTGTTCGTATCCCCATTAATGTCGGCTTTTAGAATTGACCACGGGCTGCCTGGTCGACGCAGCCTAGAAAGGGTACCAGACAATGTTCCGGGAAATAGAAGAGGTCAGTGGGGTGTTATCCACATCACTTGACGAGGTCTTGACTGGTCTATAGAAAGATGGGTCTAACACTATACACCCAATACACCTCAAGGTACGTCAACAGGGTCCTCTACTTTTCTGCCTGTCTGTCTCTCTGTATGTCTGACTGTCTGTCTGTTTGTACAGCAAGTGGTCTCTGTTGACCTACTTATGGGACTTCAGCTGTTTTGTATTCCATGGATTCTTCATAGTCGAGATAGTGTATTGTCCGTGCGTGTCCCACATATGTATACCTTTGATTGATTGGGTAATCGATTCATTCAAGATTGGATATCATAACATTCCGGGCAAACCCATAGGTTTTGCGTCTTCTGCAGCAAGTATCGCAATATTTAGATGCTAATCCTTCCACCGACAGACTGGTTGTAAACACGTCGACTCCGTCCTCTCACACGTCCTTCCCTGCCAGACCCACATATTACTCCTATTTCGAACATTCTTGAATATGTTATTCATCCGTTACTGTCTTTAACTATTAGTTGTTCACTGGGCACACTAGATGTGAGCACAGGGTTTCGTTGTCTCACGCATCACTCCCTACCAGACCCACGCGTAACTCAATTCGAGCATCAAGGAATGTGTTTTGTCATCAGTTACTGTACTAGCTGTTCATTGCTAGTCTTCATGTGTCTGCCTTGGGTGATCCATACCATTACCCCTACTCCGTGGACAAATTCACCTATCTTGGCTGCACTGTGTCCCAAGCTGCCACAGTTGATGACGAAGTGAATGCAAGAAACTCCAAGGCCAGCGCGGCCTTTGGCAAACTGTACAAGAATGTGTGGGACAGAAATGGAATAAGCCTGCAAAAAAAAAAAAAAGCTGAAAGTCTACATAGCAGTTGTATTATTCACACTGCTATATGCTTATGAAACCTGGATTGTTTACCAGCGACATGCTAGGAAATTAAACCACTTCCACACAGTCTGCCTTAGGAAACTATTGAAGATTAAATGGCAAGACAAGATCCCAGACACTGAAGTCCTAGAAAGAGCGTCCATGCCCAGTAACCGCACTCTACTAATGAGTAATGATTCGCTGGGCTGGTCACTTTTCTCACATGCCAGATCACAAGCTCTTTTAACGAATTTTTTACGGCGAGCTGCGTTGTGGTAAACGCTGCCTGGGAGGTCAGGGGAAACGCTTTAAAGACACTCTGAAGATTTCACTAAAAGCTTTTGGAATTTATCACGACACATGGGAAACTGCTGCCAAAGACCGACATTCGTGGCGTACATCATTACACAATGGCGCAGTCATTTGTGAAGCAAACAGAACTGCAAGAGCTGTGGGGGAAAAAAAAAAAGCTGGACAGAAAAAAAACCCACTGCAGGAGATCCTCCTGGAACATCAAGCATTCTTTGTCCACGTTGTCAAAGAACATTTCGAGCCAAAATAGATCGTACTAGCCATCTTAGAACTCACGGCTCCATACTTTCAACCCCACTGGACGAAATGAATGGTCATCGTCATTCTTGATGGACAAACAACACTCCGTTCAATCTAAGAAAAGTTAGTTGCATATCCTGTACAGGGCGTAGCAGTCAACTCCAGTATTTTGTGTGTGTGGCTGTTTGTGATTCCTGTGCAAGTTTACGTTCAGTAGTTTGTCATTGTTTTCTGAACGACAGGCACTCATATCATTACATGGAAACCAACGCACTGCGGTCTGCTTCCAAATCGCCCGCAGCTGTGTTTCGAATGCAGTATGCGGGATAACAAATTGCTTTCTCAAAAGAGAAGTTATATTAAGATCCATCGCCCGGCTCAGATTAATAATTCCGTGACCGAGTCAGCCACAAATAAGATATTAATTTGAAGGTGTTTGTTGTCCAACGAGGGTAATGACTTGATAATACCCGAGTGTCCCTATCGGTGGGGCTTGTGAAGACGACGGATCTGTTGGCTCGTTACCTCGCACTCCTGCTTGCCCCGGACAGCACATCCATCATCTTAGTCCCGGCAGTAGAGAGTTATCAGTGCTCTATATCCACTCATGCCACGTCTATCCAGGTCAGTCTCTACGTTATTGAGGCCGTCGGTTTTGCAGTATAGAAATGAGGGTCGTGTATCACAAGTGCAAAGATTTGAGTCAAGTCATCCACTGCTTCCTGGTTTGTTTGTTATTGGTTGAGAAGCAGTTACATTTCGCACGGGTATCTCTGCCACTGAGGGAGGGGGGAGGGAGAGGTTTGGTGATTGCGACGTCCGTCTCTGACTCGTGCACTTTAGGCTCGTTTCACGATTTGGGTTGGAATTTATTTTGGGTTTAAGTTTACAGTGATATAAGAACACGATGAGAGAGGGAGAGAGAGAGAGAGAGAGAGAGAGAGAGAGAGAGAGAGAGAGAGAGAGAGAGAGAGAGAGAGAGAGAGAGAGAGAGAGAGAGCTCTCCCTCTCCATCCACCCCTTTCCGATCTTGAAAATTCTTCTGAAGCCAGGCATTTACGTGCTCTTTGCTCTTTTTCACGCATCGGTAACTTTGCATGGGAACGGAATTTGATTCCCGGCTCTAAGGTTACGGTTGTTTTTAAAACAGTAGACACGCACTGGAGTAAATCATTGAAATGTGTTATTTTCCAACAGTACCCCTGTCGACACCCGCAAACAGGCTAGCTTTCACTCTGTATGCATGCGCATGGACGCGGCGTTACCGACAGTGCTAGGAAGTGGCTGGGGAGGTGATTGCTTGACCGTTCCTTAGCCACCTCCCTGTTCGTGTATGTAACAATGTTCACACATACAGCTCTCTATTTCTTGTTTCTGGATGTTCTACAATATTGGGAGATATTGAGAACGTTTGTTGCGGATTATTCAATGCTGGCATCAGCGGACATGACTAACTTCCTGTGTCAGGTGAGTTGTATTTAAATGTTGACCTCTTGTTCAGAAATGAATGACAAACTACTAAACTTAAAATTGCATAGAAATCAACCTGAGGTTGATCGCAACGCCATGTAAAGGGCTCGCAACGTGTTATGAAAAAAAATATGTATAAGCAGTGTTATATTTCTCCGAGATATTGAGTCCAAGGTTCGAGATCAGCCGCGGCCGATTTGGAAGCAGATCTCTTTGTGTTGATTTCGTCCGCATGAGACGTTGGCTCTTCAGAAAACAATGGCAAACTACTGAACTAAAATTTCCGAGTAAATAACAAACGGCCAATGCTTGCTGGGGTTGATTGCAACTTCATATAAAGGAAATGCAGCTAACTTGTGTATGTATAACCGGGAAGCCTCGGTAGCGCAGTGGCTAACAAACTTGTCCGGTGGTCGAGTGTTGGAATCCCCATCGTAGCAGTTTAAAAAACTAAATGACCCCGTCTCCCAGGTCGACTCAGCCTAAAATGAGCGTGAGGAAATGAATGTTCTGAGAAAGTAAGGATGGCCGGCGTGGTACTGACCACAGCACTGGAGTTCCGACTGGTCAATAAATGTGTCGGTCTAGCATTGTGTGTCTAATGCGCGGCACGGCGCGTGGAAGTGTCATCCACTAATGGTGGTCGCTGATTGGGCTGAATTTGTGATACCACGAACTAATGTTATGTTTTTCACGAGACAACGAGTGTCATCATCATGTGCCGTGCCGGTAAGGGTGACCTTCTACCACCTCACGCGATCACCAGATTCTGGGACCAGGTCTGTGGTTTTGTCCTGATTATGCCATCTGGTCAAGCCACCCAGGTATTTATATCTTTGTCTTCCCTTCGCTCTTTTCCTCACCAAGTTTGTCATTTGTGAATACGTTTTCCAGTTGGTTTCTTCTCATAACTCTCTCTCTCTCTCTCTCTCTCTCTCTCTCTCTCTCTCTCTCTCTCTCTCTCTCTCTCTCTCCCCCCCCCCCCCCCAATCTTGACTGTCTAAATGTAATTCATCGAATCAGTTTACTCTTTTCATTTGTTTCTTGAAGGACTATCTCATTAGCTTTTATGTTTGTATATGGCACTGATTGCATTTTCCTCAGAAACCACCAGAGGGTCTTGAGCCTGAGTTATTAAGGGCGCCTGGCTAAGGCAGTCGCCGCGAACTGTGTTCGCGTTGTCTTATTTGCCCTCATCTCATCTCATCTCATTTAATCTCATCATGTTCCTCTTGTACCTTGTGGTGTCGAGGTGAAATATAAACAGCGGGAGAGTGCCCGCTTATGGGCTTCATGTATCGATATTCCCATGGACTCTGTTATTCCCTGCGTCCATCGTTTACGACAGAGAAAATTCCACCACCTTACCGAGGATTTGCACCGGCGTCTCCCGAATGGAGCCCGACGGTCTAGCCGTTTGGCCAGACGCCTCTCATGACGACAGCAATATAAACGTCTAATAATTAATAACTAACTTGTCCCGAAGCAGCACATTGCTAGGGGTCTGTGATATGATAGGGCCATTACATTTTGTAGGTCTGAATGCAGGGAGGTTTAAGTGATCAATTTTTCCCCCTCAGTAAGCGTAACCTAATGTGTTCTTTCATCCAGGCCCCTTGGACATTTCGAGGCTATAGGTTCGAATCCCAAAGAACCTATAGCTTGGAATGATACTGTTCTCTAATATGTTCTTAAATTCATCACTGTACTTATATGAGTACCATCAACATCTGCAGATTTGCATGCTGTGTATTGTGTTGGAAAAGAAACGAAAACGGTAAAATCCGTTTGCGCAACGCATCGCGGATGTTTGTTATAGTCGCAGTTTTATCACGGAAAGAAGAGGAGCATGGAAGCATAAACAAACATGACGTAATGTGATACTTACAGATGAGATCTTTGTTGTTTGATAGTCACAATATTGTATGTAAAACTAAGTAATTTAGCTAAGATATTGTTTGGTAACTAAACCGACGTGATTGTGCTCCGATAACAAGACCCTGTCATCGCGGAACACTGGTGCATGCGGCATGAACAAACATGGCGTAATATGATTTATTTATATGAGATATTCTGTTGTTTAATAGTCACGATATTGCATTTAAAACTAAGTACTTTAGATAAATTATTGTTTGTTAATCGGTGCTGTGGCTTAGGTCAGAGAATGCGGTTCACAGTTCTCCGATATACCGAGTTGAGAATTCTAAACTGGCTGCAGACGATTTCAAAGCTGGCTGATGTGTGGATTGATTGATTTAGGAACCGACATCACAGCATTCAGGGCATCCCCATAAGCGCTCCGTCCCAATCCTCAGCAGCCAGCGAAGAGTTCCAACCCCAATAGTACCAGTAGCATTCTGATTATATGTGCGTCTCGCCTTTCCTCTAAGCGTCGAGCATCGGCCAGACCCCCTCGTCACTCCACTCTGTCGCATTCTTGCCAGACCATGGTGATCCATTTGCTCCTCCGAGGTGTACACGTGCTCCCACAAGGCCGCAACCACGTAGATTGCAATGGTATATGAGCATGAACGTCGATTGTTCAGAATGCAATGGTAAACTGTTACCCCCTGTGGATGTCGTAAAAATGTGATCAGAGAGAGAGAGAGAGAGAGAGAGAGAGAGAGAGAGAGAGAGAGAGAGAGAGAGAGAGAGAGAGAGAGAGAGAGAGAGAGAAAGAGAGAGAGAGAGAGAGAAAGAGAGAGTTGGTGTGAGACTGGCTACTTCGTACCGCGATACAGTAGCAATGGGTTGGAGCCTGTTGACAATGTAATACCTAGCATCTGCGGAAGAAGCATTTCACCCCAGACCAACCCAGGCCAGTCCCGATGTGCTGTGTGCTGACATGTTGCGAAGGTTGTAGTTTTAAGCCGTTCTGAACAGACTTTCAAATAACTCATCATTCAGGACTTTTGTCAAACGGCGAAGGAGAACTCTGCAACTGTCGCCGTATAGGTGGTACTTGCGTACCAGATGGGAATGATCATCTTTACATCAACTTCACCCCGAAAGAAGCAAACCCCTTTTGGGCTCGGGCGACCTGAATGCCCAATGCATCGGATCAAAGTGTTATAACTCGGTCATCTTGAGGATTTACAAATGACAGCAACAAACTGTAATAGTGAAGGTGATCTTCTTTTCCCGGCTTTGGCCAAGCCAAGTGAGGAGTTGAGCTTGGTTCCTCGCTCTGACAATCGAGATACCTTGCCGCTCTAGAGCAGCTCTGATGCTATCAACCCATCTAAGTATTGACGGGCAGACAAATGGTCATGTTTTATCATTGACGGATTTCGGTTTCAGAAAACACCACCTTAATTATTCACGGCTACCTCCATAAGTGCTCCAGTTTCCTCTCTTAGATCGTACAGGGAGAATCTCAATAAAGTGCATGAAAACTATGTAGCACCGGCGAGGATTCAAAAGTGTGCACACCATTCTCAAACGTGCTCTCTCTCTCTCTCTCTCTCTCTCTCTCTCTCTCTCTCTCTCTCTCTCTCTCTCTCTCTCTCTCTCTCTCTCTCTCTCTCCCCCTCTGTGTGTGTGTCTGTCTGTCTGCCCCCCCCCCCCGCCCACCCCTCTCAAATTTTAAACACTTAACCTGGACCGTAGCTTATTCAGTTTACTATTTCGATTTCTGTCATAGGATTTTTTTAACGTGCGTTTGAATCCACATTTTTATTAATACTTAAAAGGGATAAAGAAAATAAAATGATAAGAAGGATAAAGATCAGATACACTACTCAGGATAAAGGACTGATGAACGTTTTAATACACGCATCCTATGATTCTGTATGTTTACAAAAACCCTCTTTGTTATTCATGCCCAGTCTTCTGGAGTTAAAGACGAACAGTGTACTTTCCCACCAAGCTACACACACCCCTATTGGAGGGTGCGTGGGCCAGTTGTTTCATGCACGCACACACATCTACGCAGCTGGTTGCTGCATAATTATTTCCGATGTAGGGTTGTTGCGACATAATTGTTTCCGATGTGCCCTGGTTGTACGCATACACAAAAACATGTAGGCTAATTGTTTCCAATGCACGCTGGTTGCTCGCATGCACACAAATGTAGGCTAATTGTTTCCAATGCACGCTGGTTGCACGCATGCACACAAATGTAGGCTAATTGTTTCCAGTGCACGCTGGTTGCACACACACACAAAAATGGGTGCTAATTGTTTCCAATGCACGCTGGTTGCACGCATACACAAAAACATGTAGGCTAATTGTTTCTAATGCACGCTGGTTGCACGCATACACAAAAATGTGGACTAATTGTTTCCAATGCACGCTGGTTGCACGCAAAAAAAAAAAAATGTGGACTAATTGTTTTCAATGCACGCTGGTTGCACGCATACACAAAAACATGTAGGCTAATTGTTTCCAATGCACGCTGGTTGCATGCATGCACACAAATGTAGGCTAATTGTTTCCAATACACGCTGGTTGCACGCACACACACACACAAAATGTGGGCTAATTGTTTCCAATGCACGCTGGTTGCACACATACACAAAAAATGTAGGCTAATTGTTTCCAATGCACGCTGGTTGCACGCTTACACAAAAACATGTAGGCTAATTGTTTCCAATGCTCGCTGGTTGCAAGCTAACTTACAATGCCAACCAGTCAGCTCCTTCAAGCACCACGAGCTTCTCTATGTTCTGGAGGACTTTAGTCGCAATAATGGCGGAAATGGCTAACACGTCTCACATACATTCAGGCGCTGTCGGGAGCAACTCTTGACATCAACCAAACTTCCATAGATGCAGACCCTTTTCAGGAGGGTGACGCTCAGAACGCCGATGCATCAGGTTTAATAGTTAAAACTCACATTCATCCCAAGGATTCACAGCAAGACCAATTATAACTATTCGAACACCCTAATGGTGTTTAACTTCGGTACGGACATGGGGGAGGGGGGAGGAAGAAAGGTGCATTACTGCTACTGCCGTGCGAGGGCCGCCCTGTACCTTACCTCGAGCGCCAACGGACTCTGCGTTGGTTTTACAGATCCGCAAGGAAGACTTCTGTCGTACTACCGTGTGGCACGCTACGATTACAGTCATGGGTGATCATGCTTCACGGATCCCGTTCTCGGCACTGTGATTACATTTATACGCTATATTTTTCATGTCATGGTGCAGGGCTGTCAAGGATCTTCTCTTGCTGCTTCAGTTTGCAGTCCCACGATGATGATCGAGTATTACGTGCAACACCCAGGTTCTTCGCAACCCCCAGTAACGCCCTGTAGTTGACACAGATCCGGTAGTGTTTAACTGATTAAGTGCCGTGGGATTATTAATCATCTTAAACGACTTCCTGAATCTGTAAAAGTCGTAACTGTGGCACGCCCCTACTTCCCATTTTCCGCCATCCATTTTTTGTGTGGTTCAAATCTACTTTTGGTTGGCACTGAATCTGTTAAGCATTATTATTCCAAAGACATCACAGTTAATTGCGTTGCGCATCCTTTACAGGACATGTCAATCAACCGCAGCATTTATTGTGCTGTTTGTGTTTTTAATTTTCTAGGCAGTTTTACATTCTCTAGTCCACTGGTCATTACCCATTCCAAAATAAAGAGCCTCCCAATCGGGGATGTTTTTTGGGTGGTAGTTGTGGTGGTTGTGGCCTCCCTTTTCTGTTGATGAGTATTTCACAGATTTTTGAGGTACTGTAGAATTAAGTTGACCCACAAATCAATTTACCATATAATGTAATAACCACGGCCTGTTGTACTCCATAGTCTCTTATTGGATAATCACAGCTATATCTAGAAGCCGTTCCATCTTTCAATAGTTCTGGCTGTAGAAGAGGCTCTTATCCTAGCACAATTTTAACTCTACTATCCTTCTTTTCTTCCTCTTCTGCCTTTCACCTCCCAGTGGGGCATAGTCCCTCAACCAACTCATGAAGATGTGAAGTATCTGATGTTTTCACTTTCATTGAATGTCACAAAGAGTGTACTGAAATGTGTTCAACCAGTTCTGTTGTATAACAGTGAATCTTGGAATGTGAAAAAAAACACACAGCAGTAAAAGCTTTGAGGCAGTGGAGATGAGGCTTCTGAGCTGATTATTGTGAACACCTTGGATAGCCAGTGTGGTTTCTTAGATGAACAGTGTGAATACCTTGGATAGCCAATGTGGTTTCTAAGATGAATGTAGTGAACACCTTGGATAGATAGTATGGTTTCTGAGATGAATGTTGTAAATACCTTGGATAGCCAGTGTGGTTTCTGAGATGAATGTAGTGAACACCTTGGATAGCCATTATGGTTTCTGAGATGAAAGTTGTGAACACCTTGGATAGCCAGTGTGGTTTCTGATATGAATGTTGTGAGCACCTTGGATAACCAGTGTGGTTTCTGAGATGAATGTAGTGAACACCTTGGATAGCCATTATGGTTTCTGAGATGAATGTTGTGAACACCTTGGATAGCCAGTGTGGTTTCTGATATGAATGTTGTGAGCACCTTGGATAACCAGTATGGTTTCTTAGATGAATGTTGTGAACACCTTGGATAGCCAGTGGGGTTTCTGAGATGAATGTTGTGAACACCTTGGATAGCCAGTGTGGTTTCTGATATGAATGTTGTGAGCACCTTGGATAACCAGTGTGGTTTCTTAGATTAATGTTGTGAACACCTTGGATAGCCAGTATGGTTTCTGAGATGAATGTTGTGAACACCTTGGATAGCCAGTATGGTTTCTGAGATGAATGTTGTGAACACCTTGGATAGTCAGTATGGTTTCTGAGATGAAAGTTGCTAACACCTTGGATAGCCAGTGGGGTTTCTGAGATGAATGTTGTGAACACCTTGGATAGCCAGTGTGGTTTCTGAGATGAATGTAGTGAACACCTTGGATAGCCAGTGTGGTTTCTTAGATGAGTGTTGTGAACATCTTGGATAGCCAGTGTGGTTTCTGAGATGAGTGTTGTGAACATCTTGGATAGCCAGTGTGGTTTCTGAGATGAGTGTTGTGAACATCTTGGATAGCCAGTGTGGTTTCTTAGATGAGTGTTGTGAACATCTTGGATAGCCAGTGTTGTTTCTGAGATGAAAGTTGTGAACACTTTGGATAGCTAGTGTGGTTTCTTAGATGAGTGTTGTGAACATCTTGGATAGCCAGTGTGGTTTCTGAGATGAATGTAGTGAACACCTTGGATAGCCAGTGTGGTTTCTTAGTAGGGCTGTACCGGATTCAAATTTTTGAAATCCGGCCGGAGCCGGATTTGGCCGGATTTATGAAGTGAGATCCGGCCGGAGCCGGAGCCGGATTTACAAATAAAAAAATAAAAATAAAATAACATACTACATCACTTGACTTAGGTGAGTGGAGTCACTCGACTGTTCATTACTGCAGTTCATTACTATAGACATGACAATGATGACATATACTCATATTAAATCATTTAAATGTAAAATAATTACATTCACAGTAGAATAAGTAATTAAGTAATATTAAGTTCCATAAGTTCAAGATGAAACATAATACATAAGCACATAATGCTAATTTAGTAATTTTAATTGTTAGTTTTCAGTTTCAGTTTTTAGTTTTCACATTGTTTTCAGTTGGTAAATTATCAGCTCAGTTACAACTCACAACAACAGTACACTGAACAGATTGAATTTATTGAAATACATTCATTTAGTAATTTCACTATTTCAGTCAGTCTTCATTATGGCTGTGAAGTTGAACTCTCAGAGTCAAGAAGAGACGAGTTGTATTTCAGGAAAATCAACGTCTCCGCATTTTCTGGTAAAAGGCTACTACGGTGGTCAGTGATAATGTCTCCTGCAGTACTAAACAGCCTTTCCGATGGCACACTTGTAGGTGGTGGTGCAAGAAATACCTGCGCCAGTCTAGCCATGCTTGGAAATCTTTGCTTATTGGCATGCCACCATGAAACTGGATCTGACTGTCGAGTTTGAAGTGGTTCTGACAGGTACTGTGTCACCTCAGTGTTAATGCTGTTGCCTTCGGCACTTGCAGAACGATCTGCGGTGGGACTTTCCTCGACAATTGTGTCAAAACAGCTCCATAGGCTGGACTCGTACTGTGTGGCAGTGCTCACAGAAGTCAAAACACTAGTACTACTACTACTAATAGTAGCTGATGGATCCTGTGGACTGTGCTTGCTGAATCAATAATGGAGTTAGCTGCTAACAGCAGATGGGCTCGTGCATCACTTCTACCACGTTCGGAGAAGAAGCACAGCTTGAATCGAGGATACAGTAGTGTGGCACAGGTGTAAATACTGTTGGATTCAATGTCCGCAAATCTGCTGCTAACAGCTTCAAGCAGGGCTGCTTTCATAGTTTTGATCCCAGCATCACTACCTTCTTTCTGGAGGAAAGCCATGAGTGTTTTCACTAATGGGATCACAACTGATATTGATGCCTGAGCTGCACTTATTTCACGTGTGATTTCTTCAAATGGTGCCAAAGTAGCTACCACATTCTCCGTGACTGCCCACTGTTGTGCCGTTAGCCCAGTTACCGAATCAATTTCAAAATTTTCAACACAGTACAGGCTGATGCTGCGCCGTTGTTCTAACAGACGTCGTAACATATAGAACGTTGAGTTCCATCGTGTTGTCACGTCTTGGATTAGCTGATGTTGTGGTAGGTTTAATTCATTTTGAAGTTCATGCAAACGACTGGTTGCTGAAGAAGAGTGTTTGAAATGTCCTACCAATTTTCTTCCAGTACTGATGATGCCAGCAACATACTTTTGACTCAAAAGACCATCACGCACACACAGCTGCAGTGTGTGTGCAAAACATCCAACACTTGAATAGCTGCCATCACGAAAGCATTTGGCAATGTTGAATGCATTGTCTCTCACAACAACATGGCACTTCTCACGTGCAATTGATCACTCATCCAGCATCATTTCAAAATGTGCAAGCAAGTTTGTGGCCGTGTGATGTTCATCACATGCAGTACAATGGAAGACTACACTGCGGAGAACGAAGGAGTCTGTTAACCAATGGCCAGTGAGGCCCATAAATGACTGAGTGGTGTGTTCAGCTGTCCACGTATCTGTTGTGAATGATATGTAATCAGTGTCAGATATCATTGCTGCAATTTTTACCTTCAGACGTTTACACATGTCAGGAATGATATGTTCAGCAAAGTACTTTCTTGAAGGCAATTCATACCTTTTTTCCATTGTATGCATCAACTCTCTGAAACCTGGTCGTTCCACTACTTGAAAAGGCTCCATATCTATGGCTATCATTCGGGCTACGGCAGCATGAATGCGTTTAGCATTGGGACTGTTGATGTCCCAAATTTTGGCCCGGTCCCATGCCTGCACAATTGACTGCTGGGTAGGCCTACTGCTGCTTGCTTTGTGCAAACACGGTCCCAGATTCATCATAGATGTGGTCGCCAATACACTGGCCTTCAGTGATGCTTTCTTTTCCATCATTTCGTCATAGCTTTTCTTGTGCATCGATCGCAAATGGGTCTGCATTGATGATGTTGAGAAGTCTTTGGGGCGATCTGATCGTCCACGCGATAACTGTTTGTCACACAATTTACATATTACCTTCGCTGAATCATCGTCTTTAACCTTGAAGTAATCCCAAACGGCGCTGTATGACTTAGATTTTGATGCCATTTTATTTTATGGGCAAGACCAAAGAAATTTCCGAAAATAAATATTCAAGTCCCACAAACTCATGAAGTAATGCACCATTAAAATTCAAAATGAGTGTTTTTTTTCTTAAAATTCTTATTTACATCAGCGAGAAATAGTAAACCGGAAGTGCTACTGTGCTATTGCCTAAAATTCGACATGGCCTCATGAAACATGTACAGAAAATTCACGTGACTAGGCAACACAAATCCGGCCTAAATCCGGCAAAACTGGACCGGAGCCGGAGCCGAAGCCGGATTTGTAAAAATGGTCGGATTCCGGATTTGCCGGAGCTGGAGCCGAAATCCGGTACACCCCTATTTCTTAGATGAGTGTTGTGAACATCTTGGATAGCCAGTGTGGTTTCTGAGATGAATGTAGTGAACACCTTGGATAGCTAGTGTGGTTTCTTAGATGAGTGTTGTGAACATCTTGGATAGCCAGCGTGGTTTCTGAGTGTCACCGACCGTTAGGGTGTTTCTATTGAAATAGACAGAAATCCCTATCCAAGAGTTTGCCGACAGTCTCTAGAAATTATGGCTCGTTACAAGAATGTCTAAAGGGATGGTCCCGATAGAAGAGACTGGGATTCACTTGGTAGACAAAGGCAGAAGGTGAAGAACACTCGTGTATGTAGGAAGCCCTAACACGAATGCCTAGTTTATCTGTCGGTGATCCTTCGTCAATTGATGGAGCCCCCTGTTTTAAATACTTTCACGCACTCACGCGCACACCTTGCGTTCAAAATGATCACGAGTGGAGTACGTTGGTGAAAGTATAAAACAATAATACTCTTTAATAATAAAAGAGAAAATGAAAATTGTGGTTCAACTGGTGAACTATGATAGTTACATTTATGTTACAGGTACAAAAATAAAATAGTTTTCTGATGCTTAGACAGATAGCATGTCATCATTCACACCCTCCAGACAGTGATACACTCAGAACACATGTAGACACAGAGTCACCTGAGATAATCTGATCTCTGTTAGGAATAGTGCTGGCTTTCGGTTGTATTATGTCTTGGAGTCGACCCTGGCATTCGACAGGTGTACGATGCTCCTCCGGATTCCAGGTTCCGTCTCCACTAGTTGGTGGCTGTAAGTTTCGGTAACCGGACCAGTTAGGCTTCAGCAGTATCAGCAGCGAGGCTCCTTAAATCACACAAACAGTTGCAGACTCCTTAGTGTCTTGACAATAACAATGTGTCTGAGTGTTGGTGTTGTGTGTCTGTTGTGTATGTGTCAGATGCAGAACAGGAATAAAACAAGTCCTCTCTGCTATTCTGTATCAAAAGCAAAGGACAATAGTTCTTATCAGCTTGGCTATACCTTGTATGACATGATGATACAAGGTGAAAAAGGGTCCAGAAGTGGACACCTAAGACCACATGGTCCACTGGAGTAGAACATGTAGACAAATCTTTGTTTGAAAAAGGCATTACAAAATGTACATGGTTGTAAAACCTGAAGTGACTCAGTTGCAATAATTACTGGTGCATTCCTTAACACCATGGTGAGGAAGTCCTGGGCAGCCAGGATGTTTCCCTAGATAGCCAAGGAAAGGCCAACAGTAATTCAACCTAATCCCACATCAGTCAGTAGGCATAAAGCAATCCAGTGTCGCCATGAAGTCGTGAGGTATACCCCACAGAATATCCGAGCTAAAAGATAAGAAGAAGGCCAGCAGGCAAGCAAGGGGGCTGAGATATTCCAGGCATTGGGCTTTAGGATGTCTCAGTTATCCCTTGTTGAGTGATTTACTCCCCAAATTCTGATTCTTCACCACATGGTATTTGCTTTGAACTTATGACCGTCAGTGGCGTGTAGTTCGGCATGGCGGTGAATCAGGGGTAAGCAAATTTATGTTTGAATATCAATCGCCTAGTAATATTGCTGGCATGTGAGAATCATGTTCCACATGTCTCTTCTACTTCTGCCCACATGGCAAAATCATGTTATCATATTTTCAACAAAATATACATGTAAATACATTCACAAAATGCATATGAAAATAATCAGTAAGGTTCATACATTATATCTATATATATTTTTATCTATAAATATATCTAGGCCTCACATGTTTTCTCTCAATGTCTCCCCTTTCAAATACCACGTTTCATAAATATCCATGGTCAGGAAAGTTTTGGGTTTTCCCAATATCAGAATATAAATGTGTACACACTTCTTATTATAATCATAATTATTATGTTACTACACTCACCCCCAGTCTTATTGCAGCACTTAAGATAGGTTTTGGTATAATCTACCAAGGATGCAATTGGATATGGCAGCTCACTTCATATAAGGTCTGCTTAGCACAGCAGCTATGGTCGTTGTCAACCGGACGGAAGTTGTTAGTCACAATTTCCGGTGCAGCCGTACTAATAGCATATCGCCGCATTCCCATTGCTAGGGAGTGACGGACCTATATCCCCAGTCATTAGACTTGATATTAATAAGGGTTGAAGACAGGGGATTTCCCTTGTGACATCATTTGAATAGATGACGTGAAAATACACGCTGTCCCCAATGCACTGTGTAGTTTTAGTGCAGAAAATGTCTGTGTAGTCATTCTGACGTCATTATTAGTAATTTAGCTGCCTACTGAATCCAGAATGTAAATAGTAATTCCACTAACGCAGTAGTGGTGGGGTTTGCATAGTGATCTAGACTCATCCCGTCACATATGCCGTCCCTAGAGAAAAGTACGGCTCAGCGAACTTTTAGGGTGGATGAGTCTAGATCGACTATGCATTCTCACCAGATTATATCTGAACCAATTGTTCCCCTCTAGAGAAGGATCTATTAGACTTCTTTCGACCCCGGGGCTGGCTTGGTACTTTGGTATGACCTGGCGTTTCTCCAGATAAGTTTAGTGAGGATCCAGTCAGAGGTGGGTATGGAAAGCTAAGAGGTTCTTCCCTCCTCCCTACTTTCTGAACAACATTTAGAGCTACCAGATGTACTGGTCGTTCTTTTGCTCTGTCATAATATTTGCGGAGCAATTTAATGTGGTAGATTTTCATCTTACCTTTCATGAAGATTTTATATTTGGTGTTGGACACTTTCTCCATTATGGGGAATGGTCCTTGCCACTCAGTCTCCTTATTAGTCCCACTAGATCTTAAGAGTAACACTTTGTCCCCTACCGCTAGCGAACGTTTTGAGGAAAAAAATTTCCCTCTCTGGAGAGTCTTCCTATCACTAGGAAGTTGGTTACAGCCAGGTGTTAGAGTTGGGACTTGGGTCAGTGCACTCCCTACTATCATGGGAGTGGATGGTTCCCCTAAATAGACATATTTACTTCCCAGTATCATGTCATAGATAGGATCAGTCATCACTGCTGCCGATATAGTTCCCTTTACAAATCTAGAGTTAACTAACACTTGGGCTATTGGTAAAGTTAGGGTAGGCGAACTTCTTGTCGCACCCATAACTTCAACCATGTTTTGCGTCAACTGACCAGGTTTTACTAAGTGTGATGCTATTATGGCATCGTACGTTAAACCCGTATCATGCAGACACTCGACCACCTGTCCATTGACATTGATCTTCTCTACCACTCGATGTCCTCTCATTTCGGGAGGCGGTGGTAGTGTAGTGGTTTTCTTCCCTATCGAGAAGCAAGCCGCAATCTGGGGTTTTGCTCTGCGCTTGCAGTCTGCCGTACTGTGGGAATTATTATGACAATTCGTGCAGTATGGTTTTCTAGCTCCAGATGTGGTTTGTTTTTTGTTATGCTGCTGCTGAGGTTGCCTCTGGTCTGCTGGTATATTGCTAAGGGTTTGTCCCTGATTGTTTGGAGGTGGGTTCTGTTGAGGTTGGGGAGGTTGCGTTGGGACCGAGTCCCCATGGGCAGTCAAATATCTTTCAGCCAAGACTATCATTTCCCCCAGTGTTTGTGCCCCTTGTTCAATGATGAAAGTTTCCATTGGCTTCGACATACAGTTCCTCAGCTGCTCACACAAAACCATCTCCCGCAAGCCCGCATAGGAGTGTTCATACTCTCCCAATGTCTCCCATTTACAGAGATAACTCTGCAGACGAGCGGACAATTGTGAGAATGACTCACCCTTCAGACGTCTTGCGGTTCGGAATTTCCGCTGATAAGCAGCTGAGGTTAACTCATATCTCTTCAATAAAGCCGATTTCAAACTTTCATAAGAATGTTCATGGCCTGGAGGTAGTCCCTGAAAGACTACATACGCTTGTCCCCTCAGTGCCTGAGAAAGCTTCAAGTTCCAGTGTTCCCTAGCCAACCCAAATGACTCAGCTAATTTCTCGAATTTCTGAAGGTAACTATCCAATTGTTCCTGAGTTTCCTCGAACGGCATCAAAGGAAAACTCATAGGACCCACATGAGAAGTCGAATGTAGCTGGGTTTCAATGCTGGGTGCTGGAGAGCTGGCGTTAGAACAGGTTGCTGATAGAGCTTGGTTTTCTAGCTCTTTCATCCTCAACTCGTGCTGTCGGATTTTATCATTTTCCTGTAACTGCCTAAGTTCTTTCTCAGCCTCGATTTTCTTAAGTTCTGTTGCTGCTTCCAGTTTCTTAAGCTCGAGTTCATGCCTACGTATTTTATCTTCCCTGTCTTCTTTCCTTAACTCCCTCTCCATATCATGGACATATTTGGCTGCTTCGGGCTCTGATAATCCCATAGCTACCGCTGCTGCGTGCAAATCTGCTGATGAACTCATGACTGAGTTTTGACTGAGAGGGTGAGTGATCAGTGGACTACAATTTCTATATCAATATTATACTACTTCCCAATTCAAGTTATACTAATACAATTGCAATAATTTACAAATCTTATTAGTACATACACAAAAATGGTTAGTACAAACAATGATACAAAACACACTTTCACTCTCTCAATCGAATGGAAACAACTAATTACAGAGTTTCCTAAACTACTCTACCCTTTACTGAGATGAGAAAAAAAAAAAATTTTTGTACCAAGTAACACAATTTATTAGAAATATTTCTAATTAGGTGGGTAGATCCCGGACGAGCCCCCAGTTGTCACCGACCGTTAGGGTGTTTCTATTGAAATAGACAGAAATCCCTATCCAAGAGTTTGCCGACAGTCTCTAGAAATTATGGCTCGTTACAAGAATGTCTAAAGGGATGGTCCCGATAGAAGAGACTGGGATTCACTTGGTAGACAAAGGCAGAAGGTGAAGAACACTCGTGTATGTAGGAAGCCCTAACACGAATGCCTAGTTTATCTGTCGGTGATCCTTCGTCAATTGATGGAGCCCCCTGTTTTAAATACTTTCACGCACTCACGCGCACACCTTGCGTTCAAAATGATCACGAGTGGAGTACGTTGGTGAAAGTATAAAACAATAATACTCTTTAATAATAAAAGAGAAAATGAAAATTGTGGTTCAACTGGTGAACTATGATAGTTACATTTATGTTACAGGTACAAAAATAAAATAGTTTTCTGATGCTTAGACAGATAGCATGTCATCATTCACACCCTCCAGACAGTGATACACTCAGAACACATGTAGACACAGAGTCACCTGAGATAATCTGATCTCTGTTAGGAATAGTGCTGGCTTTCGGTTGTATTATGTCTTGGAGTCGACCCTGGCATTCGACAGGTGTACGATGCTCCTCCGGATTCCAGGTTCCGTCTCCACTAGTTGGTGGCTGTAAGTTTCGGTAACCGGACCAGTTAGGCTTCAGCAGTATCAGCAGCGAGGCTCCTTAAATCACACAAACAGTTGCAGACTCCTTAGTGTCTTGACAATAACAATGTGTCTGAGTGTTGGTGTTGTGTGTCTGTTGTGTATGTGTCAGATGCAGAACAGGAATAAAACAAGTCCTCTCTGCTATTCTGTATCAAAAGCAAAGGACAATAGTTCTTATCAGCTTGGCTATACCTTGTATGACATGATGATACAAGGTGAAAAAGGGTCCAGAAGTGGACACCTAAGACCACATGGTCCACTGGAGTAGAACATGTAGACAAATCTTTGTTTGAAAAAGGCATTACAAAATGTACATGGTTGTAAAACCTGAAGTGACTCAGTTGCAATAATTACTGGTGCATTCCTTAACACCATGGTGAGGAAGTCCTGGGCAGCCAGGATGTTTCCCTAGATAGCCAAGGAAAGGCCAACAGTAATTCAACCTAATCCCACATCAGTCAGTAGGCATAAAGCAATCCAGTGTCGCCATGAAGTCGTGAGGTATACCCCACAGAATATCCGAGCTAAAAGATAAGAAGAAGGCCAGCAGGCAAGCAAGGGGGCTGAGATATTCCAGGCATTGGGCTTTAGGATGTCTCAGTTATCCCTTGTTGAGTGATTTACTCCCCAAATTCTGATTCTTCACCACATGGTATTTGCTTTGAACTTATGACCGTCAGTGGCGTGTAGTTCGGCATGGCGGTGAATCAGGGGTAAGCAAATTTATGTTTGAATATCAATCGCCTAGTAATATTGCTGGCATGTGAGAATCATGTTCCACATGTCTCTTCTACTTCTGCCCACATGGCAAAATCATGTTATCATATTTTCAACAAAATATACATGTAAATACATTCACAAAATGCATATGAAAATAATCAGTAAGGTTCATACATTATATCTATATATATTTTTATCTATAAATATATCTAGGCCTCACATGTTTTCTCTCAATGTCTCCCCTTTCAAATACCACGTTTCATAAATATCCATGGTCAGGAAAGTTTTGGGTTTTCCCAATATCAGAATATAAATGTGTACACACTTCTTATTATAATCATAATTATTATGTTACTACACTCACCCCCAGTCTTATTGCAGCACTTAAGATAGGTTTTGGTATAATCTACCAAGGATGCAATTGGATATGGCAGCTCACTTCATATAAGGTCTGCTTAGCACAGCAGCTATGGTCGTTGTCAACCGGACGGAAGTTGTTAGTCACAATTTCCGGTGCAGCCGTACTAATAGCATATCGCCGCATTCCCATTGCTAGGGAGTGACGGACCTATATCCCCAGTCATTAGACTTGATATTAATAAGGGTTGAAGACAGGGGATTTCCCTTGTGACATCATTTGAATAGATGACGTGAAAATACACGCTGTCCCCAATGCACTGTGTAGTTTTAGTGCAGAAAATGTCTGTGTAGTCATTCTGACGTCATTATTAGTAATTTAGCTGCCTACTGAATCCAGAATGTAAATAGTAATTCCACTAACGCAGTAGTGGTGGGGTTTGCATAGTGATCTAGACTCATCCCGTCACACTGAGATGAAAGTTGTGAATACCTTGGATAATCAAAGTGACTATCAATGATTGCCTTGAAGATGCTGATTTACATAGAACATATACACAGCAATAAGAAAGAGGCATTACTCTTTGGTCATATAATGAGAACGGGCGCTGGAGAACATAGTGATAACTGGAAAGATCAGTGATAGAAGGCAGAGAAATGATGGTTGATGATCTAAGACAGTGGCATTAGGAATGCCATCATTAGAAATGCTACAGAACACCAAGGGCTGAGATGTGTAGAGAGTCTTGATAATCTAAACCACTTTGCCAGACACTTGATGATGATGATAATACACATAGATCTGGCATTTGTCAGTTTTTGTAAATTTATTTGATGCAGTTTCTATAATAAACCATATTTGGAGCTGGTTTTTACGAGAATGAAACATTGAGTTTCTGTTATCAGTTAATGATTTGCTGATATTTGCATATAGACAACTTTAAAACATTGTCTAGACCTCAGAAATTTAATAAACCATGTACGGCCCACGTAGTTGTGCAATCTTATTAGACAGATATAGAAGGAGAGAAATTGCTGCTTTAGCAGTGTATGCATTTATGCAGTCAACATGTATTTAACTTGCAGCCAACTGATAATCTCTTTAAAACAGCGAGCAGACGGTTTAATTGCATATGGCACATTCATTATGGTAATGTTTCCATGCATTGCAGAAGAGTGCAGGTGGAGTCATTATGGAGATTATGTGGTTATAGATTTCTTTCCCTCATTGTGATATCCCTCCTGGAATTTGTTTTTCCAGGCAATTATTATCATGATGTGCTTTGCCTAATGGCATAGGCGTTGTTTTCCTACAGATCTCGGTTCCTGGTGTTCTGGATCAAATTTGTTGATGTTATTCCTCTATGCCACCATCTTAGGTCATCCATTGTCATTTCTCTTGGTTTGCCTCTGCCTCTTCTACCGCCAGTCTTTTAAGACGTTGCGATAATTTCCGATGCTTCACTTCTCATTACATGAGAAAAGAACAATGTCTCTTTTGTTGTTGTTGAATATAATGTTCTTTCTTCATAATAGAGGGGGGGGGGGGGAAGGGGTGTGTGTGTGCATGTGCGTGCGCACACGAGCGTGAGGGAGGGAGGGAGTGAGCAAGCGAGGGATAATGTAGTAACTGTCTGGAACAGAGATTTTAAGTAATAACTCTGACATCATGTGTTAATGTAATAATTGTCTGAGGCAGACGTTTTGAGTAATAACTAAGACAGAATGGGTGAATGAATTGCAGACTGATAAAGGAATGTTTAGTAATAATTACAAACTACTGAGCGTAATCTTGCCAAGAAATCAAAGACAGCGGTAAAATGCTGGTGTTGACAGCGATATCCTGTAAAGGATATGCAAAAAAAAAAAGTAATAGTTAGTTAGTTAGTTAGTTAGTTAGTTGCAGTTCCAACTTCACAGCAATGGGTCGTCCCCATTATGCTCCGTTCCTGTGCAAGTGAATATCACACAAAACGCTCCCCACTGCCCAATGTGAAAAGTGGAAAAGACAGGAGTCTCGACAAACAACAGCCCGCACAGATACACTGTGCATAATGCCGCCGCCAGAATGTCAACACACCAGTCCTCCACGAAACACCCAATTCATCTCTGATGGAATCGGCAGTCATTTTCCTATCTGGATGTTTTCTAGATGTTCACCCACACAGTCCACGAAAATACAGTTCATTACCAACGGCAGTGGCAGTCAACCAGAAGCCCAGCAGCCACGCATTTCTGCATAAGGCAAAAACCGGTCAACTCTGGGACATAGCCACCTGCCACCGCTCCGAACATGCAGTCACGTTCTCCCCCCCCCCCCCCCCCCCCCCCCCAAAAAAAAAAAAACTTGGGCAGATTCAAAAGCACTTCACACGAAACTCACAGCTCACAGTGTCGCGCCATGCACTCACTCAGTAGCAGGGCGACGGAACCATCAAGTAATAAAAAAGTAATAATTAAGACATAATGGTTTAATGCAATACAGGCAGAGATTAGAGTTTAATGTAGCAAGGACAGATGGGTTAATATAACAAATGTCTGTGAGTGAAGTTTTAAGTATTAATTAGGACATAATGGGTTAATATAATAATAGCTGAGACTAGATTTATAAATATTAGTTAGGGCATAATCTGTTACAAATATAATTACAGTCCGGAACAGGAATTATAAGTAATAACTAGACCAGAGTATGTTAATGCAGTAACTGTCTGGTGCTGCAAGAGTTAATTTGGAGTGTCACGCTGTTCTGAGCATGTGGTATTTCACACTGTGTAACATATTTCGAAACCCTCTTTCCCATTATCCTCAAGCTTACCCCGCGACATTGCCAGTATTCATAAATTGAATAGAGAATATGTATTGATACAATCCCTGTTTATTCGGTCCCTGCTCCTCTCTGCTCTCAGTCTAGCTATGACAATAATGTTGAGAGTTGCCTATTCACTACTTTTTGTTGGTGCTTAACTCTATTCTAGTCTCAGTTCAAGCCAGTCTGACAGACAGTGGACCGATGAATGAAGTTATATTTATATGTTGTTAAAAATACATTTGTGTAAGCTTGCTATTAATTCACCATTTTTAACCTTCAGTGCGCAGCTTTTAAATAGCAATTGTACATGTAATTTCACACAGTTCATTTCCGGGTTAGTGTGTTTCATTCTAACAATATGAGCAATATGCATTTTTCACACATTGGTTTTGTTGAAAAAACAGTTTGCATTGATGTTTAATGTACAATGATGATGCAGTTTGAGTTTTCTGGTTTTTATGGTTAACGGAATTTAGATGGTTGTTTTTAATCATAAGTTTTTGATTAAAACCATTGTGACGTAACATGATTGTGATATAACATGTTCATGATATATATATATATCATATATATATATACACAGCTCTTGCTGCCAGTCGTCTTTCAAACTCAGCATTATGCATGTTCAGTTAATATAGATGCTTGGCATCGACGGACAGCCTTAGAATAACAGAAATAAATGGTAAATTAGGTTTATGATTGACTACCTGGGGGTGGAGAGTAAAGGTGTCTTGAGGCAGGATAGAACTTTCACTGGTTCCACATTTTTAGTTACAATAAGTCAGCCACCTTTACTTTCCAAGAAATGTCCTGGTGCCTGTTTTCAATTTCATTGGAAGAGAAAAAATTAGTAGTGAAATTTGATTAACAAAGACACAAACAATAGACTGCATGATTTATTGCCTGGCATGTTTCGCTGCATCTCATCAGGTACATACTGTAGAATTCACACAACATAAAGTAAATTAACTAGATAAATCCTTCAAGCTGAAATATACACATGTTCGCACGGTAATGTCAATTGTCTACTATGGTAATTTTAAGCTGACTAACATGTCTTTCTGTTTGCACAAATCTGGCTTCCGTTGATTGATCATTATTGCTTCTGCAAACTTTAACAAGGGAGTATTTTGTGTATTAAACAACACACGAAAGGCAATGTTTTTATCAATTACATAGCCGCTTTTGAGAATGTGCCTACCAGTTGAAGACGCAGAGAGCTTCCGATGTGTCGGCCCCACTAGGCTTGCATCGCCTGTGTGTCGTATCTTGTTGACCCATTGAGGTATGTGTTCTGACACTCTTTTGTTCAGCTGTCTTTCTGTTTTGCCGATGTAGAAGGCCTGGCATCTACATGTGAATTGGTAAAAACTATTGTATTTGGCGTACATAGGAACAGGCTCTTTTACTGCTGGTGTGGGAATCGGTGTGGTTCTATACCCAATGACTGGAGTTGCAGCAAAGAATGTTCGGCCTACTGCTCTAGTAAGCCGGTCTTGACGTTGCATTACGTCACCCTCTCGAAAGGTTAGCTGGGTGAATACCTTGAGTTTAGGGACTGTAGTTTCGTATGGTTTTGGTTTTGGCTGTTGGCAGTAGCACTTTATAAATCCTGTGGAGTACCTATTCAGGTTTAAGACATTCTTCAGAGTTTCAAATTCCTCTTGTCAGTGTGTCCTGGGTGCATATCTTTCTAGCATGGTCAAACAGGGTCCGCACTAAGCCACGTTTGTACTGGACAGGTGTGAAGCTCTGCCAATTTAGGTATTGGCCAGTCCATGTATCTTTGCTGTACACCGATCTTTGAATTGTGCCGTCTGCTCTACGTCTCTTTAGAATATCTAGGAACGGCAATGCTTCGTTGTGTTCATGTTCCACAGATAGAGAGATGTTTTTATGCGCCATGTTCATTATGGCTGGAACGATGTTGCTTGTAGCTCGTCTGTGGTGATAATTAGTATATCGTCCACATAAGGATGGTAGAAGACCAAGTTGTTAATGTCTGAGGATCTCTTTTCTTCTAAATGTGCCATGAAGATGTCCACTAGAATAGGACCAAGAGGACTCCCCATGGCCACTCCGTCAATTTAGCGGTATGACTTTGTTAAAAAATTGTATTGTATGTTGGCGGTGCATAGTAGTAGTAGCCTCTCCAGAGTAGTGAAATATCAAATGAACAGTTATCATCATATCAGGTGACTCCCACAGGGTTATAGATACAGTACGTATGTTATATCTGTGGGCAACTTGTATTGAACTGTTTATCAGAATGTGATAGCACTAGGGGTAGATTGTGAAGAGACATGTCACGTAACTCTTTTGTCCTTAGCAACTCTTAGTGATTGGCGATTCTTTTGGTGCACCAATCAATGTGACAAGTGTGATTGGTGATTTTTCATGTGCACCAATCAATGTGACATATGTGATTGGTGATTCTTCATGTGCACCATTCAATGGCAAGTGTGATTGGTGATTCTTCATGTGCATCAATCAATGTGGCAAGTTTGATTGGTGATTCTTCTTGTGACCAATCAATGTGGCAGATGTGATTGGTGATTCTTCATGTGCATCAATCAATGTGGCAAGTGTGATTGGTGATTCTTCATGTGACCAATCAATGTGACAGATGTGATTGATGATTCTTCTTGTGACCAATCAATGTGGCAGCTGTGATTGATGATTCTTCTTGTGACTAACCAATGTGGCAAGTGTGATTGGTAATTCTTCAAGTGACCAATCAATGTGGCATATATGATTGGTGATTCTTAACATAGTTCAGTCAATGTGACTTGTGTGATTGTCCTATCCTGAAAAAACCCATGAGTGATTAGCAATTCTTCATGTACACCAATGAGTTTAAAGTGTGTAAATGTACTAAGTGAGTAAATGAGGTGTGATTGGTGATTCTTTAATATTGCATGTATGATTATATTTCTTATTTTTACTTCAGGAAAGACTCAAGAAATCTGGCGATGTAGTTGTTCTTTTTCAGGGTGTGTTTATTTGGCCCCTGTGAGAGTAATGTTTGTGATTTTGTTGTTGTTGTTGTTTACCCCTTTGGACAGCTACTGTAAAAGGCTGAAGGAACTAAAGAAGTAAAAGTAAAAAGACTCCATTTCTCACCATGAGGTATTTTGGATATATGGTGCAAGCTGCATATTGTTTTAAATCAACTGACACCCAATGAGTGGTCATTATCACACTGGCCATTGTTGGTTTTCAGGAAATGTTCTGGTACCAATGTTAGACTGCATAGACCTGGGAGCAGTGAAAAAAATTCCTGCCTTAAAGAGGGTTTGAACACATGGCCACCGGACTGGCAGGCAGGCAGGCAGGCTAGCCAGAGCACTACTGCAGCTCGCCGAGTGAACTAAAGAATATTGCTGTTGTTAAAATGAAGACCACCCTCCAACCACAATTAGTGACATTCAGCATTTTTGTTCTTTTTTTTTTTTGCAATCTTTATTTGTTAAATACATTTGTGTGTGTTTTGTTTCATTAACAGAAGCACAAGATTTGAGCACTACATGACTATCATGCAGAGCCTGCGCAAGCGGCTTAGCTTTCGTAAGAAAAAAGACCATGTCCCGGAATGTTCAAAACCACATCAGTGGCAGGAAGATGAGAAAAAAGTACGAGACGGCACCTGCAGTTTTCAAGTTCGGGTTAGTATTTATACACAGAAGTGTTTTTATTTTTCCTATTTCTTTTTAAATTTTAAACCAGGCTTTTATGTATCTGTGCGTGGTTGTTGTTTTTATTCACTTTTCATTTTCCTATGATCATTTTTGGTTGGAAGAGAAAAGGTAATGATCACATTGATTTCCCAAGATTAAGTTTATGGGCAGTCACACAGCTAGATTTATGGTGTGGTGACATGTAACAAAGAACTTCATACCAGTCTGCGGTGTGAATAACTTGGCAGGATCAGTTTGAATGTTCACTATAATGTTGAAGTTGCAAGTTTTGTCAGAACTTCACTGCCTCACATTGACTCCATCGCTCATCAAGTGTCGATAAGACTTTAAAAATATGAAGCTAGAACCATAAGCTCAGGGAGCTGCGGTTGAATAGTGGCCAGCCTAATGGTCATGGGTTTGAATCCGCATCAAGGTGGATTTTAAAACTTGACCTGGGCTCCCATATTGACCCAGTCTAAAATGATTGATAGAAAAAGTCATGGGAAGTAAAATTGACCAGCGTGGTATCGATTACATAACGTACCGAGTCATCAGACATACATCAGAATGTATAGTGTGAAAAGTCAGTGTCTGGTATCTCTTATCTTTGTAGTCTACGGTGCTCATAATTTTAATAGGTTACATATCTTTTACAGGACGTCACAGTCATGCTCAGCATTTTTTTAAGGCTGTTTGTGATTTCTTGGCAAGTTTATGTACAGTAGTTTACCATTACTTTCTGAACGACCTGCACTCGTACCATTGTATGAAAATCAGCGCAAAGTGGACTGCTTCAAAATCACCTGCAGCTGTGTTTCAGATGTGGGATTGCGAATTGCGTTCATAACCCTTGAAGCCACAGTGCTGGCACTCATCATGTGGGTGTGCCATATTCCCCTAGACCAGGGGTCACCAAACTTTTTTCACGGCAGGCTGGATAACTGACTAAATGACGAGCGCGGGCCGGATACTCGTTCTGTACAATACTTACGCTGGGCTTCGTGGCGAAGGTCTTACCGACGCGGTTCGGAATCCCATATACCCGCGTTCGAAACAAAGCTGCGCGCAATTTGGCAGCAGACCACATTGCACTGGTTTTTTACGCTATGGTATGGGTGCCGGTCGTTCAGAAAGCAATGGCAAGCTACTGAATGTAAACTTGCCAAGACATCAACAACAGCAAAAAATGCTGGTGTTGACTGCAAACTTCCTGTAAAGGATATGCAACTAACTTTAACAATATTGCAAGCCAGAACAAAAGCTCTGGTTAAAATGACGAAAAACTAAGTTAATCATGGGTGAGTGGCGCACAATGCGCGCGCACGCACGCACGCACGCACGCACGTGCACACACACACACACACACACACACACACACACACACACACACACACACACACACACACACACACACACACACACACACACACACACACACACACACACACACACACACACACACACACACACACACACACACACACACACACACACACACACACACACACACACACACACACACACACACACACACACACACACACACACACACACACACACACACACACACACACACACACACACACACACACACACACACACACACACACACACACACACACACACACACACACACAACAACAAAGACAACCAACATATTTATTTACTTTAAAAAAGTTATCAAAGAAGGCGATGTTAGCAAAAAGATAGTTACATCAGACCTTGTGTGCAAATATCCGAATCTCACAAACTAAGCAGCAAAAATCGGTTAATGAGATTTGTGAAACTGATATTTGGCTTTCAAGATATCATCAATGTTTGCTTTGGGATAGCTGCATCCAATCAAGAGAATTGCTTTCAAATGTTTATCAATCAATCTCGTTCGATGTGTTGACTTCACATACTTCATGTTTGAAAATGTTTGCTCACAGACATAAGTTGTTCCAAACACTGGTGCCATACCAGCGGCAGATTTCTTTAGTTTCGGAAACTCAGCATCAGATAAGCAGCGGTAAAATTCATCAAGTGTTCATTCTCTGTGCTTCTCTTTCAACAAGTCATTTGCTTGCAAATCAATGAGCTCCAACTCTAGTTCAACTGGCACATCATAAAGGTTACAATCGAGCGGATTCTGGAACAGAAGAATGTCACTCTCAGTCCTGTCAAGATCTGAAAATCTCTCCAAAAAATGCTTTTTCTAGGCATAAATACTCTCTCCCCCCCCCCCCCCCCCCCCCCAAAAAAAAAATAAAATAAAATCGAGGTTCATATCTTCGGGGATTGTAGCGCAGAACTCTTTGAAACTGTGAACATGAGATAAGTTTTCTCCTTCCAGTTGTGCTTCAAACAATGACAGCTTTCTCCGAAATCCTTTGATGATTCTGTAGAGATCACAGACGAGGTTTGTCTTTCCCTGAAGTTTCAAATAGAGTATAGTCATGTGGGATGTGATGTTGGCCAAAAATGACAACATTGTGACAGCCAGGTAGGATCTGACAGCTGGGGATCAGCTCAATCTTTTTTAGTGAGGAAAACATCTATTTCGTTTCGGAGCTTGTAAAACCAAAATAGGACTTTACCGCAGCTGAGCCACCTCACTGATGTGTGATAAGACAAGTCACAGAATTCAGAATCAATTTCTTCAAGAAAATCCTGGAACTGACAGTGATTGAGTGCATGTCACTGAATGAAGTTCACAGCAGAAACGACTGGTTTTAGTACACAAGAAATATCTAAGTCTTTCCCACAGATTGCTTGTTGATGTATGATGCAGTATATGAACAGAGTGCCCGGAAGTTGCAAATCTTCCAACTGAGTCCCGATCTTCTCCATCCGACCTTTCCTCACTCCAGGCATATATTTTCCTCCATTAACTGTAACACCTCAAAGCTGACTCCACTGAAGGTTATAGTCTTGCAAAACTTTTTGCACTTCCATGACAATGTCTTTTCCAGTTGTTGTTCCCTGCATGCTGCAAACGGATGCCAACTCTTCTGTTATCTGAAAGTCCAAATTGATACCACAAATGAACACGAGAAGTTGTGATGAACTAGAGAAATCAGTAGACTCATCCAGTGCCAAAGAATACCTAAAAAAGTTCCTAGTTTTCTCGCTATCTGTAGCACTATGTTCTTTCCAAGTTCTACTGTTCTTTGCACAACTGAACTTGCCGAAAGGCTGATAGTTCTAAACAAAT
This sequence comes from Cepaea hortensis, assembly GCA_963921405.1. NCBI lineage: Eukaryota > Metazoa > Mollusca > Gastropoda > Stylommatophora > Helicidae > Cepaea > Cepaea hortensis. The sequence continues at coordinate 43,674,835 of OY992894.1, read as the reverse complement.
TGGCTTTCTCAGGACACAAGTCATTTGCTGCTTTCATCATGTACTCTTTGACGAAGTTGCCATCAGTAAATGGTTTTCCTCGTGCTGCCATCTTATGCACTGTTTTGTAACTTGTACGAGTGACAGATTCATTTTCAGCAAACTTTCTAATGAAGAGATCTCTTTGTGTTTCTAAACCACGTTTCATGGACTCATATTTCTCAGAGCGTAGCTTTCCAGAAAACTGAATATGGTGATAGATGTTTTGTTTCATAGTGACGCCGAAGATTGTACTCTTTCAAAACTGCAACACTTTCGCTGCATATCACGCAATTGGTTTTCTGGTGCTTTGTTTCCACAAAGAATTACTTTACTCCCCATTCTTAATTGAAAACGCGACACTCGGCATCCACTTTTCTTTTCTTAGTAGCCATAATGAAGGGTGAAGTACATGGGATCTGAAAATGAAAAAGACATTGAATTAGAAACAAAATTAAAATCCTATTGAAACACGGGAGAAGCAGAGGACTACGGCTCACCAAAAGTACATATAAAGTTTATAGGAACCTTTGGTAATAGAATATATCACATAATAAGGTTTGCAAAATATATAAATAGGGTCGGCCTAAATAGAGCAGAGTTTTTCAACTGGGGTTCCGCAAGTGACAGCCAGGGGTTCTGCCGAAACAGACCGAAATCGCCTAAATGCAACATTTCTGCCCATCTGGTTTATTACGTAAAGTAGTACAGACACTTGGATCATCGCACAGAGTTCCACGAGAAACGTAAACATTTGCGTAAGGAGCTGCTCCAGCAGAAAGGTTGAAAAACACTGGCCTAGAGACCAGTTTGATTAACACCTTCACCGGGGAATTCTTCTGAGCTAAGGATATTTTCGTAATAACACGAGGCTTCTGTGGCATTTTTATGCTATGTTTGCTACTTTATTGCCTCTATTCACCCTTGTAGTGCACTTATCTATCACTGTCAAACAAAGAAATCCTTGTTACATACCTATAAAATGGATGATTGGCAAAAAAAAAAGTAAATATTTCTGGAGCATCGGGCCTATGTTGACAGCCGGACACATCTGGGGAAGAGAAAGATGCGTGTGTGTGCGTGTGTGCGTGCGTGTGTGTGTGTGTGTGTGTGCTCTGTGGAAACCATGGTAATGTCAGTGTGTGGGTTGGCGCTACCACGAACCAGGGAAGGACTTGGAATGGCGCGAAATAAGCAAACATTACAATAAACAATAAAATCTAGATACAATAATTTATAATTGAAAATAGTAAACTTAAGACACAAAGCCGCCAGTAGGTCTCCGCACGTGTGAAGATCTCCTATTATTCTAAACATAATATTTACATTTAAATTGTATCATAACCTCTTGTGTTCCATAGTCATATCAAGCAAGTTCGAGTACCGTCGGCGGGCCGGATGAAATGATGTCGCGGGCCGTAGTTTGGTGACCCCTGCCCTAGATCATTGTTTGGAGCTTTATAAAACCCAACCTGTTGAGATCCCTTGACCCTATTGTTAATCATATTATGGAAATACAATAAATCAGGAGAAAAATTAGATAGCTTTAAATTAATTCCCATTTGGTCATGCTTCCTCCCCCTAGACCCTTCTAAAAATGAGGCCACAGAGGTAAAACTCAGTCTTGCTGAAGACTCACAGACAGAATCAACAGCATGAAGATGCTCTTTTACCAGGATCTGGTCAGTGCACTCACCAGCAGTGAGAACCTCTTGGGGACAATGCCTGGCTGTGGCAGGGTTGACTTTCTTTCTGACGAGTGCTGGGTAAACACAGCCTCATCAAGTGGATGAACGAGATTTCTCTGGAAAAGTACAAGTGATTAGTGTAACACTGGCTTTGTGTACTGTTCAATCACCAAAAATGTGGACCTAAGACTATATCCACAAAATGCCTTATGACAAGCAACTGGGCTCACTTTAATTGTTATTCTTCTTCTTTCAATATGTTCACACATTATTTGTTTTGTATTTTACCAATGTTTCAGCTGTAACAACTCATTTATCTTAATACTTTTTGTGAACAGTACTTGGGTTACATTGAAGTTTTCGACTCCAGAGGGATGCACATCTGTGAGGAAGCAGTGAAGGCACTGAAATCTGTAAGTACAATATTCTGATCTTCTACTTTGTTTCTCCAGGCTTTTGTGACTTGTTTTTAAACTTCATGTTTTGTTAGGTTTGTTATTTGACCTTTTTGGGATATCTGTTTAGATATAGAAGTTGCCAATTGTTCTGTGATTCAAATGAGAAACTGATATATTTTTCTAGATTGATTAAGTAATCACCTTTCAAAAGTTAGCCATTGCACATGATAAAAGTCTCAGAACCTATAAATTTCATGAGTTTCCCTGAACAAATTCTTGTGGTTGCTTGTGTAGCCACTAATGTACCACCTCCTGGATCACTTTATTACATCTGAAAGTCATCCCTCCCATCGCCTCCTTGAGCAGTCAAAGATGTGGCAGTCACTTTGGGGTTAGGTCTATCAAATAACAGTGGATGTGGAAGACACTCGATAGTTGATACATGAGCGTATGTGGCTGAGGATTGTTACAATGCAATAAGACATTTGTACTTCATGTTCACATGTAGTTCTCATTGGTGTGGATTGGCAGCTAATTCCAGCACAGAGTATTAACGTGTGTTCACCATTCTGATTGCACTCTTTAGTGGGTGTCACCTTATAAGCCTAGGTATGTTAGTTAGTCTTTCCTCTTGAGCCTAAGGCGGCGCATAGGGCAGAAGTCCTGTCTCTCCATGCCTGGCGGTTCGCTGCTACCTGTTGTAGATCTTGGATATTTACTTGGCCATTGAATGAGAAACGTTCCAATAGCCAATTTGAAATATCCTTGGAATTCAACAAATTTCAGCGAAGCAACATAACATTTAGAGCCAGAAATCTGGTTCTGAAACAACGGGAAGTTTTACAATGGTGGTTTGTCGGACCGCCGATCAACCGTTCTAAGCCGAGCTAGAAAGAAACACGTCTCGCCATCTTGACCTAAAACTTAGGTATGTGTTCCATGGAAATTGTCTTTTCCCTACTCCACCATTGAAATCTCCCATCATGATTAAGACATCTGAGTTTCATATGCCGTGTATTGTGCTTGACAGTGTGATGTTGAAATTGTCTTTTTCTTCATCAGTGTTATTTTATCATTACATGGTGCATACAATCTGTATAATCATTGTTGTTCTAACTTACCTTTAACTCTTATAGTCATAGCTCTAGGTGATACATAAGTTTACTGTTCTTGGTCAACAGTGGGTGAACAATAAACCCGACACGTGTATAGTATGTTATCCTGTGTTCACTCCACTTCATAGCTGAATATTCTTTATTTGTTGTGGCAGCAGATTTGATCCCATCTTGTGTTCACAAAACTGAATCTGACACAACTGGTAGTTTCAGACATTTCTGCAGGTTACCTTGTAACTTTGGTATATTGTCTGGTTTGTTCTTCTGTTTCAAACACTTCATCTGTTGAGAGCAACAGAGCACTAATGGATGTGCATCAGCACAATGACATTGATATTTGTCAATCAATCAATCAATCAATCAATCCACCAATCAGTCAATCAATCAGTAAGTCAGTTTTCTTTCAGTTGTTTATGTTATTTATAGTTGCAGTTTTTTCTAAATGACAAACTAAACATTAAAAAAAAAAAAAATCTTTGTAGTTATTGATTGCAATGATGAAGTTTAAGATTCGCATTTCCTTCGATTCCCGTGCTTAGAGCAGGTTAATTATGATGTTGACTTATTTACTAGCTTTAAGTTCCCTAGGGCACAATTTATTTTACATCTTTACATTTGCGTGAGCATGCACGCATGCGAGTGCTTATATACATGCATGCACATATGCACACACACGCACGCACGCACGCGCGCGCGTGTCTATTATTATTGTTATTTAATAAGAGAATGATGGATGAATTGGTAGAATGCGGATTAAGAAAAGATAATAATGAATAGAATTAATGAAATATTGAACAACATGGAAACAAAGGTTCAGTGCCATCATCACTGTTACTTGAATTAGCTGGTGTTGGGATGGGAAGGTTTGACCATGTAATGAGTCAAACTGTAAGTTCCACTAGAAAGCTTGCCAGTTATATCATTGAAGTGTATTGGGAAATGTTGCCATGGAATGTTCAGGAAATTGAAATCAATAATTAGGTCTTCATCACTAGTAGGTAGCATCGTTATAACTCCACAGTTAGAGAATTGTTCAAGTATTCAACATTTAAGTATTCATCATTCATTGTCTCTGTCTGCCTGCCTGCCTGCCTGCCTGCATGTCTGTTTGTTTACTACCCTTTCCTCTCTCCCCTCTATATCTTCTGCCTCTCTAACTCTTCTACTCTCTCTGTCTCTTCTCCCCTTCTTTTATACCACTCCCCTTCTTTCCTGCTCTCGCCCTCTCTTCTAGAGCCTGTTTGTGTGGTCATGCATCCAGTTTTATTGATGGATATGTATGTTCATGTCCTGTCTTATTGTGATAATCCCACCCCCACCCACCCACACACACACACACACACACACACTCACTCACTCACTCACTCACTCACTCACTCTCCCCTCACTCACTCTCTCTCCCCTCTCTCACTCTCACACTCTCACATTGTTGTCAACGAGGCACATTACAAATAGCCTATCATCTAAGGGTATCAAGTGGTGAACATTGAAAATGCAAATATAATGTTTACCCCGATATGTCATGCTTCTGATCAATAACATGCGATGGATGGATACTGCGCGTGTGAACTGAATAGCTTGAATTGATTTTTGCAGGGGGAAAACACCTTGGGAATCCCTGGGAATCCCAATATTGATCAGAAGGTGTTGGTAATTTGGGTTATATTACTCACTGCATTTATCATGAGGCCTTTTGTTTGCATTTTTGCTTTTGAATTAAAGAAGTGGTCTTATTCAGTTATTTGATAGTCTATTGTCCTGTTCCGTGTCTTTCTGTTCTACTCTTGAATGTATAGAGAGGTAACCCCTTGTGAACTGGCATATTTGATATGTTGACACAGTTTCTTATTTGCTTCTTCTCCACCACTTCTTTCTCCTTCTTGTCTTTTATCTATATTTGAAGCATCAGAACTCAGCCATGTCGTGTCAGTGTCTCCTGTACTATGCTATTTCCTAACGTCCTATGTGTCGTTCTTCCTCTTCTTCTTCTCTCACCACTGCTGCCCCTTCTCCTTCTATTTTATCTCACATTTCATGTCAGTGTTGCGTATACTGTGCTATCTCTGTGTAAAGCCTTCTGGGTCATTCTTCTTCCAGTGGATGAGCCTCCTTTCATCTTGGCTGGCTGCATTTCATTTCCTTCTCTGAAGATTTATTCCTGATTGATTGAACTGTGCTGCTGAAGGTTTTCTATGGGTTGGAGTGGGCAGCCTCACAACAACCCTCCTTACTCACTTCTGATGGCATGCTTGGTATATTACAGTGTTTTTTTTTGTTTTTTGCATATCCTTTTTACAAGACATCGCTGTCAACACCAGCATTTTACTGCCATTGCTTTCTGAATGACTGGCTCCCATACCAACTCGTTAAAACCCAGCGCAGCGCGGTCTGCTGCCAAATTGGTCGCAGCTGTGTTTCGAACACGGGTAAGCGGGCTTACAAATCGCTTCTGTAAGCCCTTCGCCATGGAGACCGACATATTACAGTGTTACAGTCTAGTTATTTGCTTCTCTTGTGGGCCCCAGTAACAGACCCTGTATTCGATGATTATCTTTGTAATGTTGTTTTTATGAACCAGGTAACATATCATATGTTGAGATTCTGTATCCTGGTCATTGCCATGGCACGATTTTATGTCGATGGTTTACTTTAAAGAATCCTCACTGTGGTTATATTATTCTTTGGCTCATTCATATTTGCAGGACACAGATAGTTGTGTTTAGCTGTGCACCCTCAAGTAGTTGATTGTACCAACACATTATATCAGGTGTTTACTGTGGAGTTATTGGGTACATTGATTTATTACAGCTGAGACTGGCTCTGAGAGACTTTAAATATAACTTTCATTCTACACATTACATGACGATTAACACAGCTCCACAGCTGATTGTTATAACCCAACACGGGTACTGTTTTCATAATCTATTGTTATACGACATGTCCATACATTTCACATAATCATATGGTTACATATTCACGCTATCACATTTATAAAACACTTCTATGTCACAATTATAAAATATCTAAGACTACTGGCGGCACTTTGAATGACCATTGCCATCCTTGAAATGTGACTAGTCCAGCTTGGACCATAGCGACCAGTCGAATGCCCAATCACGCTTGGAGGAAATGCTTGTCCCCTGCTCAGTGGCTACCTGCGTGTTCCACGCCGCAGGATCAGTGCTCACAACCGAGTCACTTTTCACGCTATAGTGTGTGAATATACTTTTAACTCTTGAACTATGCCATGACTCCTAAACTGAGTCATGGCAGTCATTTGCATTCATCTATTTTATCCTAGCTATTACTTTAATTTTCCCCACCAACTCGGTGGCGAAAGGGTAATGAACGCAATTTGTAATCCCGCATACCGTGTTTGAAACACAGCCGCTGGCGATTTTGAAGCAGCCCATGTTGTTTTGGTTTTCATACAGTCGTTAAGAAGGCAATGGCAAACTACTGAATGTAAACTTGCCAAGAAATCACAAACAGCCAAACTGAGACATCCTATAAAGGATAGTCAACTAACTTTTTTATTTTCTCGACAATTTGTTTTGTTACTTTAGCTCACTATTTCCCAGTTGTATTTTAAACTCTGACCTGAGATAGTTATTACATTAACTCCTTTAGACATAAACAGATGTTTCTATTTTTTAACCAAACAGAGTTAATTTTCACATTGAGTTTTCATTCTTTGTTTACATGTATAAAGTCGAATAATATTTAGTTTTTCCCTTCTGTATGTTTTCTCTCTTTTGGCTCTACTGTTCCCTTCTGTATGTTTTTGCTTTTCTGCCTCTACTGTTTTATGTGGTAACAGCTATAGGTCAGGCTGTGCTCATTTAGTACTTTTATTGTTCATTATGAGAGCTCTAGCAGCAATGTGGCCACACTTTTGAAAACAGTGGCTTCATAATATCAATGGGCCTGCCTGTTTGTGAGTAAGAGTGGTGAGTCACCAGGAGCCGTTTGATATGTAGATGAATGAAAGAGAACAGTCACGTGCCTGGTGTAATGTGGTGAATAGCTTATGATTGATTATTAGAAACTGTTGTATGGATTTCCATTTGCTGGAATGTTTTTTTTTTAACCCTATTAGCCAGTCAGGGCATTGTTTACCTTGAGTCGGGTATGAGTAATAGGCTTTGTAATTGTTTAGGTAAATAGGTTGCTCACACAGATAGTGATACTTCTGTGTCATTGATATCTACCACATGTCTTTTGTGCTTAGGGGTTAGATTGACTTCGAGGACTGCATCTGCCTTTAACTTGAAAACTGTTAGGTTTCTGATTGAGAGCAGTATTCTGTGGACAGTGTTTTCATTAAATCGTACTGCCCCATCATCTATCAGGAAACACTGCAAATATAGGACCAGATATTGGACATGGGTCATTACTAGTATATACCATCTATGACGCACAGGAATCTGTTGAGTTCTCTCCCTAGTAGAGCCAAACTATCAAAATAATAGAATCAGAATCTTACCATTACTGAAGCTTGAACTTCAAGTCGTACTATTGGAAAGCCAATACACTGACTATCAACCTTCCACAGCCAATAGTTTGCTGTAATAATAATTGTTGTTGTTGTTGCGTTCGCTTGCTGTGAACTTGAGTGTAGTCCGTACACATGCTGCTACTTCTAGTGCACTGGACTAATTTTAGTGTGTGGATTAGCTTTCCTTATTACCTGTGTCCCTCAGCATCAGGCGAACCCACTCCGACTTCTGAGGTACTTGTAATTTATGACTCTAAGTCATGGACGAGAAGTCAACAGTTTAATCCAACTGATCGGTGTAGGAGTTGAACCCGCTACTTCTGCATCAGCACACCAGAAGTTTAGGAGCTAGTGCGCTTATCCATTCAGCCATGCTGACCGCTGTAATAATTATAAATACTTCTGATTGTGAGGGAACAGGTGGCTGAGTGGTTAGAATACTGGTCAGTCTGGAGACCTGGGCTGCGTTCTAATTCCCAAGAAGGGAAATAGCTAGTCCCATCACAGATATTGCGTTGTGGTGTGAAGTGCCTTCTCATATTTTAGGCCATGACATATGAGGTGTGATGGCCAGTTCTCTTTCTCAACACCTTTTATTGCCAGACAATTCCCAGAATATTCTAAAAAATGTCTCGGACCCATTGTTTTAGATTGGGTCCGCTTCCAGAGCCATGCTGGTGGGGAAACAATAATCCTGCCTCTGCTGGGAATTGAACCACCATGACATGGCTTCAAGAAGGGAAGAAATGGGCAAAAAAAAAAATAGTTTCTGGCATTTTTGTTAGTGCAGATAACCTAACAAAGTGTTCTTGTCTAAAAGCTGTCTACTTGTGTTTGCATCAATTTGGGAAGGCTAACCTGGTTAACTATATTGGGAAGATGTCCGATGTGTCAGCTGAAAGGTGCAAATTTTACAGCTCTGTTGTAAACAGGCACAACACAGATATGTCCAAAACAATAAAATATCCATCCATCATGTGCCATGCTGGTAAGCGTGGGCGGTCATGTTCTGCCATCTCAATCGATCACCAGAGTCGTGGATCAGCTCCGTGTTCCTGTCTCGACCATGCCACGTGGCCAAGCCATCCAGGTATTTACTTCTCGGTCTTCCCCTTGGTCTCTTCCCTTCGATCTTACCAGTTGTCACCAAGTTCTCCAAGTCATTTCGTCTCATAACATGCCCCAAAAATTTTGACTGTCTACGTCTAATGTCTCTAATCAGTTTACGATCTTTATGGAAAAAAGTAAGTGTGTTTGTATTCCAGACAACTGCTTAAGTAAAATCAAAATTGAAAGACCTGTTTACATGCCTAGAGGTGTTTGAACCTATTCCACTTTTCACATTGGATAGTGGGGAGCATTTTGTGTGATATTCACTGGCACAGGAATGGAGCATAATGGGGACGACCCGTTGCCGTGAAGTTGGAACCTCGACTAACTAACTAACCAACCAACCAACCAACCAACCAACCAACCAACCAACCAACCAACCAACCAACCTAGAGATGTTTGAGGTATATGATGCCAGCAGCATGTATTTATAGACCAGTCAACATTAATTGAGTGATGTGGTCAGTCTGGACATTTCCTGATGGCCATTGCTTGGGTTGACCAAGGAGCCCACGTCACATCTGAGATTCCCCTTGGGTGATCTATGGGGGAGAAGACTGGGGCACTTATGGGGATAGCCATCTGCAGTGACAGTGATCCTTTAAAAACTAAACTAAACCAGACTAGTGTTTTCAGTTTATGTAATTTGACATCCACAGCAATGTAAGAGCAAATACCAGAGGGCAGTTCTGTATGTCTCGGGAGATGCCCTCAGAGTAGTGGATGAGATCAGCAAGGTAGGAAGGCACCTCTATGTACATGTTACTTTTTGTTTTTTTTGGGGTCTCCAAATTCAGCTGGAGTTTGTTGTGTAATAAATACTCACATTCAGCTGGAGTTTGTTGTATGATAAATTTTCAGATTCAGCGGTAATTTGTTGTATGATAAATTCGTAAATTCACCTGGAGTTTGTTGCAAAATAAATACTCACACTCAGCTGGAGTTTGTTATATAATAAATTTTCAAATTCAGCTGCAGTTTGTTGTATAATAAATAATCACGTTCTGCTGTTCATATTCATGGTACCTCATTGTGTCACCAATGCTTCATTGTGTTCTTCTGTTCTGTAGTTGACTGCTGCCTGTTGCGATGTTTGTGGTACTGCAGTTATTGCACTGGGTGTCTTAATATATGTATCTGAGATCAGCAAGATTTTGTTCATCTATGTATTTAACGTTAAATGGTTTGACCACCTCACAAGAATGTCCTGGTACTATCTACCAAAAAATGCCACAGTAAAGAAATATGATGAATACAGAGCAAGGGGAAGACTGCAAAAGATGGAGTGATGGTATCAAGAACAACCATAGAGAAGTGAAGACCAGCTTACAACTTATTACGAGACACAGAATTGTTATAAATGAGAATTTTAAGCTGTTCTCTCTCTCTCTCTCTCTCTCTCTCTCTCTCTCTCTCTCTCTCTCTCTCTCTCTCTCTCTCTCTCTCTCTCTCTCTCTCTCTCTCTCTCTCTCTCTTCTCTCTCTCTCTCTCTCTCTCTCTCTCTCTCTCTCTCTCTCTCTCTCTCTCTCTCTCTCTCTCTCTCTCTCTCTCTCTCTCTCTCTCTCTCTCTCTCTCTCTCTCTCTCTCTCTCTCTCTCTCTCTCTCTCTCCCCCCCACCCCCCCCCCCCCCCCAAACCCTGTACCACCACTTCCCCTTAAAGAAAAACATGATTCACTTCTCTTTTTGTCATTATACATATAATTTTTTCAGTGTCAGTCTTTAGACGAATGGAGACGGATTGTATTTGCAGCAAAGAACCTCAATGGCTCGGAACGCTGAAGAAGAAGAAGAAGAAGAAGAAGAAGAAGTGTCAGTCTTTATTCTTAGCCTTTGCATCTATTCTATCAGAATCTTTAACTATGCTTTTTCATTCACTACAACTTTCTTTCATTACATTGTTTTCCAACTGAGACTGTCTCAGTTCCTCTGACACATTTCTTTAGTTAAGATCAATATAATATAGACACTTCAAAAGTGTGCCATTATTGCCTCTCTTAAAATGGAGTTTATAGATGTTTATTGAGGGATTCTTGATGGCAAAGTGAATAACTTACTGACTGTCATCATCTGAAATGGGGCTTAGTACGGACCCTATTTGACCGTGATAGGAAGATATACACCCAGGACACACTGACAGAAGAATTTGAAACTCTGAAGAATGTCTTAAACCTGAATGGGTACTCCACAGGATTGATAAAGCGCCACTGCCAACAGCCAAAAACAAAACCAGACGAAACTATAGTCCCTAAACTCAAGGTATTCATCCAGCTAACCTTTCGAGGGGATGGCGTAATGCAACGACTACAGGACCGGCTCATTACAGCAGTCGGCCAAACATTCTGTGCTGCAACTCAAGTTATTAGGTACAGAACCACACCTATTCCCATACCAGCAGTTAAAGAATCTGTCCCTTGTACGCCAAATCCAATTGCATTTACCAATTCACATGTAGGTGCCAGTCTACCTACATCTGCAGAACAAAGCGGCAGTTGAATATAGAGTGGTTGAACACATACCTAATTGGATTGACAAGATACTATGCACAGGCAATGGGAGCCTAGGGTGGCCGACACACTACAAACTTCCCGCTTTGTCGATTGCACAGCATGTGTTGGAAATCAGCCATGTTATTGATAGAGACAATGCCTTTCGTGTGTTTAATACACAAATAGTTGCTTGTTAATGTTTGCAGAAACCATAATGATGAATCTACACAGGCCAGTTTTGTGCAAACAGAAAGACATGATAGTTTAAAATTACCGTGGTAGACAATTGACATTACTGTGTGAACATGTGTATATTTCGGCTTGAAGGATTTATCTAGTTATTTTACTTTGTGTACCTGATGAGATGCAAAAAAATATGCCGGGCAATATATCGTGCAATCTATTATTTGATCTTTTTTATTCAAATGTCATTATTTTGGATATGCTTGCTTGCTTGCTTGTGTTCGTTGGCTTGAGCTCCAACGCGAAGTCCTGTATGTCGGATGAAGGCATCCTGTTGTCCAACATCAGTGTGATGTCATACAGGACCCGAGTTTTGCGTGAGTATCCGTTGTCCCATGTCTGGCTTATTGGTGTGCAGACTGGTGGTTCCTCGCCGTACAGGCAGACACTCTCCGACTTCGGAGGAATCGGCGATCCTATTGACTTTAGCCAGGACCCCGAAGGGACCTGTTGACCAGGACGCTCGACGAGGACGCGTCAATAGGTCTTGGCCAGTATATAACCCGGCCCTGGTGCCTTGGAAACACCTCTGCGTCCCATTTTGGATATGAGAGGTTTGAATCCTGGTGTGGATATTTTAGCTTTTAATTCTTCGTTTGTCTTCTAGTTACGTTTTTGTTCTTCTACTTATGTGAGGGCCAGTGAATACATGTGGATTTATTCCTTGTGTGATTTTTTTTCTCTTCACACTCTTTCAAGTAGTATCTGCCATTGAGATCATCTCTACACCTTGTAGACTACACATCTTATGTATTTCATGTGTTTCACTGTCTTCCTAGAGCATGATTGTAGACCAGACTATTGAAAAGGTGTCTTTCTGTGCTCCTGATCGCAGCCACGAAAAGGGCTTTGCTTATATTTGCCGAGACGGGACAACAAGGAGATGGATGTGCCATGGTTTCCTAGCAACCAAAGAATCGGTAAGTATCAGTATTACAAGGGAAAATAATTAAGTAACAGGAATGGAAGAATGCATGGAAATGTACGGACTATGGGAAAAATTATTTCAAGACATAAATTGGCTCTTAGGAAATACCCTATGAAGGGGTGGTGAGGATCTAGCAGTTTTACATGCACAATAGTGATTACAAAATGTCTGCCCAACTATAGACGTGCACCATGGATGAAAAATTAGAAGTTATTAATTTTGTTGTGATCAGAGGGTGTGAAACCTTGTGAAATCTACAGAAGAATGATGGTTCAGTATGGAGACAGTTGTTTGTGTCAGGGAAGAGTATAAATGGGTAGAAAGATTTCCAAATTTAAGACAAAATGTCATTGATGAACTGCTTAGTGGAGGACCTGCAAGTGTCAAAATGACCATCTTTTGGGATATGAAGGGCCCTATTTTGGTGGAGAAGGGTGAAACTGTGGCTAATGCTCAATACAGTGACCTGCTAATGAACAAATTTAAGCTTTCTTTATGAATTAAACGCTGGGGACTTCTCTCAAAAGGAGTATTGTTGCTGTATTACGATGCCTGCCCTCCAATGACTGCGCATACAGTTGGTACACTATGAGCTCTGAAATTTGGGGTCTTAAAAATGCGAGCATTCAGTCCAGACTTGGCGCCATCGGACTTTCATTTGTTTGGGCCCTTGAAAGAACAAATGCAGGGTCAGAGGTTTGCAGATGACAATGAGGTAATGGAGGTGCTGCAAACTTGATTGAAGGCCACATCCAAGAACTTTTACCTAGAAGACATCAACAAACTAGTGGGCAGGTGGACCAAGTGGGTTCCCGGGCATGTACGACTATGTTGAGAAATAACTCGCACACATTTCTGATGTTCACTATTGGTAAAAAGTTATTTGTGAAATTCCTCTTACTTAATGACATCCCTTTGTATTATAGTAAAAATTATTTGTCACACGTTTTTCAGTCTTTCCTCTTCTACCTTACAATGAGTAAATCCATGAAAATGGAAATTGATCAGCTTTACAAAACACACATTTACAAGTGATATCACTTGTCATTGTATTCTTGTAAAGGTGACCAATTCCACTTTCCGTTTGTGTTGATTTGCTCATTGTATTTTTACAGCTTTATAGCACTTCAGCCCATTACATTTCTACCTTGGGGTTTATATATTTTTGATTTGTAGTTTTCATTTTTGGTATAATTACACACACAGTATTGATTTACCGGAACAAAGCTAGTGAGACATCTCGAGTGAATCCTTTTGGTGCTGATTCCTTAACCCTTTACCAGGCAGAACGTCCATTTCCATCCGATCGCTTTAACGGGCAGATCGGCCGAACGCGCCCGATACTATTATGCACTGTAAAAACGCGATCTCTTGGCTTTCCGATACTTCCGACGGCTACTTTCACCGATAGCTTGACAACGTGGCCGCCATTTGTAAGCGCCTACTATGAATTTGAACGGACTTTTTTGGATAGTTTTTGGGGTTTTTACGCTTAGTTTTTCAAAATGGATTTAGGCGATTCTTCAAGTGATAGCCGAGATTTTGCTAGGTTCAATTTAAGTGACATTAAAGGGCACAAAGTTGACTATTAATTGAAGCTAGACATCAGTGAAAAGTGTTACTTTGCATTGGCAGTCGTGAGTCGGACTTTAAAGAAAGTGATTATGATTCTGAAAATGTGTTTGTAAATTGCCGTATAGATGACGGAAAATCACAAACAATATGCTGTATTTCGTAAATATTTGTGTTCATATATGGATTACCGCCGGTCTCTCTGGCTGTGGGGTTACAACACTTTCTCTCTGTAATCCCGTTTATCACGCAGAGTCTCGTAGCGGAGCGAGAGCTGAGGCGGTTCGACCCCCGCTCGTGACTTGCGGGATACTGAGCCGGCCGCTCAGAAAGCAATGGCAAACTACTGAGCGTAATCTTGCCAAGAGATCAACATACAGCTGAAAGATGCTGGTGTTGACAGCTAAGTCCTGTAAAAGGATATGCTAAAAAAAAAAAAAAAAAATATAGATTACCGACAACAATCACGCGAGTAACATATTCTGCAAGCTTTTCCCTTCATTATATTATTTATTTAACTAAAATCGGTTGACTAACACCTTATTTGTGATGTTTTTACTAACGCAACTCAAAATATTACTGAACCTGAAAAAATCTTGCCCATTCAGGGCTATAAAACGGACAAGCATCTGCCCTGTAAAGGGTTAAAGTGAAGAGGCTTAAGGTCAACTAGTTAGAAACTGGCATCCAGGTTTGACAGTGCCCTTCCTCTCCTTGGGAGAAACACCTAAGTCTGCTCAGAAAAGATGTTGGGGTTAAAGGTATTCTACCTAAACAGTGCAGCACAAAACCAGTATTTCATTCATTATTGTATATGAAATGTCTACACTTACACTATTTACTCATGGGTCATTCAGGAAACACTGCAGATATAGGAAATGGGTCATACAGGAAACACTGCAGATATAGGACATGGGTCAATCAGGAAACAATGCAGATATAGGAAATGGGTCATACAGGAAACACTGCAGATATATGACATGGGTCATTCAGGAAACACTGGAGATATAGGATATGAGTCATTGCGGAAACACTGCAGATATAGGACATGGGTCATTGCAGAAACACTGCAGATATAGGACATGGGCCATTCAGGAAACACTGCAGATATAGGACATGGGTCATTCAGGAAACACTTGATATAGGACATGGGTCATTGAGGAAACACTGCAGATATAGGACATGGGCCATTGAGGAAACACTTGATGTAGGACATGTGTCATTCAGGAAACACTGCAGATATAGGACATGGGCCATTGAGGAAACACTTGATGTAGGACATGGGTCATTCAGGAAACACTTGATGTAGGACATGTGTCATTCAGGAAACACTGCAGATATAGGACATGAGTCATTCAGGAAACACTTGATATAGGACATGGGTCATTGAGGAAACACTGCAGATATAGGACATGGGCCATTGAGGAAACACTGCAGATATAGGACATGGGTCATTGAGGAAACACTGCAGATATAGGACATGGGTCATTGAGGAAACACTTGATGTAGGACATGGGTCATTCAGGAAACACTGCAGATATAGGACATGGGTCATTGAGGAAACACTGCAGATATAGGACATGGGCCATTGAGGAAACACTGCAGATATAGGACATGGGCCATTGAGGAAACACTGCAGATATAGGACATGGGTCATTGAGGAAACACTGCAGATATAGGACATGGGTCATTGAGGAAACACTGCAGATATAGGACATGGGCCATTGAGGAAACACTGCAGATATAGGACATGGGTCATTGAGGAAACACTGCAGATATAGGACATGGGCCATTGAGGAAACACTTGATGTAGGACATGAGTCATTCAGGAAACACTGCAGATATAGGACATGGGTCATTCAGGAAACACTGCAGATATAGGACATGAGTCATTCAGGAAACACTGCAGATATAGGACATGGGTCATTCAGGAAACACTGCAGATATAGGACATGGGTCATTCAGGAAACACTGCAGATATAGGACATGGGTCATTCAGGAAACACTTGATGTAGGACATGTGTCATTCAGGAAACACTGCAGATATAGGACATGGGTCATTCAGGAAACACTGCAGATATAGGACATGGGTCATTCAGGAAACACTGCAGATATAGGACATGGGTCATTCAGGAAACACTGCAGATATAGGATATGGGTCATTCAGGAAACACTGCAGATATAGGACATGGGTCATTCAGGAAACACTTGATGTAGGACATGTGTCATTCAGGAAACACTGCAGATATAGGACATGGGTCATTCAGGAAACACTGCAGATATAGGACATGGGTCATTCAGGAAACACTGCAGATATAGGACATGGGTCATTGAGGAAATACTTGATGTAGGACATGGGTCATTGAGGAAACACTTGATGTAGGACATGGGTCATTCAGGAAACACTTGATGTAGGACATGGGTCATTGAGGAAACACTTGATGTAGGACATGGGTCATTGAGGAAACACTTGATGTAGGACATGGGTCATTGAGGAAACACTGGAGATATAGGACATGGGTCATTGAGGAAAAACACTTGATATAGGACATGGGTCATTGAGGAAACACTGCAGATATAGGACATGGGTCATTGAGGAAACACTGCCGATATAGGACATGGGTCATTGAGGAAATACTTGATGTAGGACATGAGTCATTCAGGAAACACTGCAGATATAGGACATGGGTCATTGAGGAAACACTGCAGATATAGGACATGGGTCATTGAGGAAACACTTGATGTAGGACATGGGTCATTGAGGAAACACTGCAGATATAGGACATGGGTCATTGAGGAAACACTGCAGATATAGGACATGGGTCATTGAGGAAATACTTGATGTAGGACATGAGTCATTCAGGAAACACTGCAGATATAGGACATGGGTCATTGAGAAAACACTTGATGTAGGACATGTGTCATTCAGGAAACACTTGATGTAGGACATGGGTCATTGAGGAAACACTTGATGTAGGACATGTGTCATTCAGGAAACACTTGATGTAGGACATGGGTCATTGAGGAAACACTTGATGTAGGACATGGGTCATTGAGGAAACACTTGATGTAGGACATGGGTCATTGAGGAAACACTGCAGATATAGGACATGGGTCATTGAGGAAACACTTGATATAGGACATGGGTCATTGAGGAAACACTGCAGATATAGGACATGGGTCATTCAGGAAACACTGCAGATATAGGATATGGGTCATTGAGGAAACACTTGATATAGGACATGGGTCATTGAGGAAACACTTGATATAGGACATGGGTCATTGAGGAAACACTTGATATAGGACATGGGTCATTCAGGAGACACTTGATGTAGGACATGGGTCATTGAGGAAACACTTGATATAGGACATGGGTCATTGAGAAAACACTGCAGATATAGGACATGGGTCATTCAGGAAACACTTGATGTAGGACATGGGTCATTGAGGAAACACTGCAGATATAGGACATGGGTCATTGAGGAAACACTTGATATAGGACAAGGGTCATTGAGGAAACACTGCAGATATAGGACATGGGTCATTCAGGAAACACTTAATGTAGGACATGGGTCATTGAGGAAACACTGCAGATATATGACATGGGTCATTCAGGAAACACTGGAGATATAGGATATGAGTCATTGCGGAAACACTGCAGATATAGGACATGGGTCATTGCGGAAACACTGCAGATATAGGACATGGGCCATTCAGGAAACACTGCAGATATAGGACATAGGTCATTGAGGAAACACTTGATGTAGGACATGTGTCATTCAGGAAACACTGCAGATATAGGACATGGGTCATTGAGGAAACACTTGATGTAGGACATGGGTCATTGAGGAAACACTTGATGTAGGACATGGGTCATTGAGGAAACACTGCAGATATAGGACATGGGTCATCGAGGAAACACTTGATATAGGACATGGGTCATTGAGGAAACACTGCAGATATAGGACATGGGTCATTCAGGAAACACTTGATGTAGGACATGGGTCATTCAGGAAACACTTGATGTAGGTCATGGGTCATTGAGGAAACACTTGATGTAGGACATGGGTCATTCAGGAAACACTTGATGTAGGACATGTGTCATTGAGGAAACACTTGATATAGGACATGGGTCATTCAGGAAACACTGCAGATATAGGACATGGGTCATTCAGGAAACACTTGATGTAGGACATGGGTCATTGAGGAAACACTTGATGTAGGACATGGGTCATTGAGGAAACACTTGATGTAGGACATGGGTCATTCAGGAAACACTGCAGATATAGGATATGGATCATTGAGGAAACACTTGATATAGGACATGGGTCATTGAGGAAACACTGCAGATATAGGACATGGGTCATTGAGGAAACACTGCAGATATAGGACATGGGTCATTCAGGAAACACTGCAGATATAGGATATGGGTCATTGAGGAAACACTTGATGTAGGACATGGGCCATTCAGGAAACACTGCAGATATAGGACATGGGTCCTTGAGGAAACACTGCAGATATAGGACATGGGTCATTGAGGAAACACTGCAGATATAGGACATGGGTCATTGAGGAAACACTGCAGATATAGGACATGGGTCATTGAGGAAACACTGCAGATATAGGATATGGGTCATTGAGGAAACACTTGATGTAGGACAT
Source organism: Cepaea hortensis (assembly GCA_963921405.1). Lineage (NCBI taxonomy): Eukaryota > Metazoa > Mollusca > Gastropoda > Stylommatophora > Helicidae > Cepaea > Cepaea hortensis. Next base: position 43,656,116 of record OY992894.1, on the reverse strand, counting down.
GGGCCATTCAGGAAACACTGCAGATATAGGACATGGGTCATTGAGGAAACACTTGATGTAGGACATGGGTCATTGAGGAAACACTGCAGATATAGGACATGGGTCATTGAGGAAACACTTGATATAGGACATGGGTCATTGAGGAAACACTGCAGATATAGGACATGGGTCATTGAGGAAACACTGCAGATATAGGATATGGGTCATTGAGAAAACACTTGATATAGGACATGGGCCATTCAGGAAACACTGCAGATATAGGACATGGGTCATTCAGGAAACACTTGATGTAGGACATGGGTCATTGAGTAAACACTGCAGATATAGGACATGAGTCATTCAGGAAACATTGCAGATATAGGACATGGGTCATTCAGGAAACACTTGATGTAGGACATGGGTCATTGAGGAAACACTTGATGTAGGACATGGGTCATTGAGGAAACACTGCAGATATAGGACATGGGTCATTCAGGAAACACTGCAGATATAGGACATGGGTCATTGAGGAAACACTTGATATAGGACATGGGTCATTGAGGAAACACTGCAGATATAGGACATGGGTCATTGAGGAAACACTTGATGTAGGACATGGGTCATTGAGGAAACACTGCAGATATAGGACATGGGTCATTGAGGAAACACTTGATGTAGGACATGGGTCATTGAGTAAACACTTGATGTAGGACATGGGTCATTGAGGAAACACTTGATGTAGGACATGGGTCATTGAGGAAACACTGCAGATATAGGACATGGGTCATTCAGGAAACACTGCAGATATAGGACATGGGTCATTGAGGAAACACTTGATATAGGACATGGGTCATTGAGGAAACACTGCAGATATAGGACATGGGTCATTGAGGAAACACTTGATGTAGGACATGGGTCATTGAGGAAACACTGCAGATATAGGACATGGGTCATTGAGGAAACACTTGATGTAGGACATGGGTCATTGAGGAAACACTTGATGTAGGACATGGGCCATTCAGGAAACACTGCAGATATAGGACATGGGTCATTCAGGAAACACTTGATGTAGGACATGGGTCATTGAGGAAACACTGCAGATATAGGACATGGGTCATTGAGTAAACACTGCAGATATAGGACATGAGTCATTCAGGAAACACTGCAGATATAGGACATGGGTCATTGAGGAAACACTTGATGTAGGACATGGGTCATTGAGGAAACACTGCAGATATAGGACATGGGTCATTCAGGAAACACTGCAGATATAGGACATGGGTCATTGAGGAAACACTTGATATAGGACATGGGTCATTGAGGAAACACTGCAGATATAGGACATGGGTCATTGAGGAAACACTTGATGTAGGACATGGGTCATTGAGGAAACACTTGATATAGGACATGGGTCATTGAGGCAACACTGCAGATATAGAACATGGGTCATTGAGGAAACACTTGATGTAGGACATGGGTCATTGAGGAAACACTGCAGATATAGGACATGGGTCATTGAGGAAACACTTGATATAGGACATGGGTCATTGAGGAAACACTGCAGATATAGGACATGGGTCATTCAGGAAACACTGCAGATATAGGACATGGGTCATTCAGGAAACACTGCAGATATAGGACATGGGTCATTGAGGAAACACTGCAGATATAGGACATGGGTCATTCAGGAAACACTGCAGATATAGGACATGGGTCATTGAGGAAACACTGCAGATATAGGACATGGGTCATTCAGGAAACACTGCAGATATAGGACATGGGTCATTCAGGAAACACTGCAGATATAGACAGTGCAAGTTTTTAAAAGAAGAAGAGGTGACTAAGGTGGGTTGCTCTTGGAGCTAGCTACTTCATCTTGTTAAGAAAAAACAAAAAAACTTTGCAAAATCTAAAGATAAGAAAACAAAATATAACTGGACCAATCTAGAGGAAATAAGTGTTTTCTAGACAAGTGATACTGCTTGTTTATGCATCTGTGGACATGTTGACAGCTGACCAGAGGTACCTGCCAAACTCAAACATGTTCATTGCACTATCCATTGATACTTTTGGTCTTTCAGAAAGCAATAGCAAACTACTGAACGTAACACTTGTCTAGTACATCAACAGCAGCTGAAAAATGCTGGTGTTGACTGCAACGTCCCGTAAGGGATACGCAACATTTATTGTATTGATACTTTTGAATTAAGGCTCTTTAATGATGTTTTACAATTTCCCCCAGGGTGAGCGGTTGAGCCATGCAGTGGGATGTGCTTTTGCAATCTGTCTGGAGAAGAAGCAGAAACGGGACAAGGAGACAGGAGTGACTGTGACCTACAATCAATCACGGACAAGTTTTGAACGCACAGGCTCATTCAGGCAGACCACCCTGACCGAGAAAATTGTTGACCCACAGAGTGCTATTGTGGCTGGTAGGCTCTTCTCTTTTCCTCTGTGTGTGTGTGAGCGTGTGGGTGAGACATGTGCACATGCATGTTCAGGTGCATGTGCAGACATGCTTGTGTGTGTGCATGCTCAGGCATGCATATATGCGTGTGTATGTAAAAGATGAGTAGGTATAACATACATATCATGATCATCATCCAGTGCATTGCTGGCTGCCATGGGTGATCATGCTTCTCCACAAATTGCGATCTCCGACAGCATGGATTATTCGTACGTTGACTCCCTTCTGTGCCATGACACAAGACTGTCAAGAATTTTCTCACACTATCTTTCTCTGTCTCTATTTTTATGAATCTATCTGGTTATCACATGTTCCAGGTTTTGTCTTCTCATAATGTGGCAAACAAATGATGACTGCTTCTTTGTGATGTTTGTGATAAGTTGTCTTTGCAATTTAGCTTCCCTCAAAATATCCAGACTGCTCATTTTGGCCATCCAATTAATTTTCAGCATTCTTCTATAAAACCACATCTCCAAGGCTAACAGAGATTTGTTCACCTCTTTACTAATTATCCAGGATTCGCAGCCATATGTTAAAATTGGTATGTACATATATACATATTTAAAAAGGTGTCTGTATTGGCCTATATCCATCTTCATGCTGGCCGACCCCTCCCTCTTCTATATTTTTCTCAAAGATTATGAAAACCTTTATACTGGCTAGAACTGAAAAAATGCTATCCAGCAGTACCTATACAAGTCTCTACATTAGCGGTACTAGTTCAAGTCTCTACATCAGTTATAATGTGTTACTATGTGTTTTTGGGAGATAGAATTAACTATAAGCAGAAGCTCATTAGTATGCCCATTGGTTTAGCAGTTAGGAAGTTATGCTGACAAAGGCAAGAGCTCATTCAGACAAAGGTTTGATTTCTGCACTCAATGTTCACAACAGGAGGGAAAGACTGGCCACCCTATTCTTCCCTGCAATCAGCTTACAAAATGTGATCATCCTAACACTTCACATACTCACAACAGGTTCCTGCATTGAGACATGTGGTCTGTTGCTTTTAAACACACATTAGCAGCCACTCAGAGACAGGGAGAGGGAGGAAGAGAGGGAGAGACAGACAAAGAGAGAGTAAAATGTGTAATTTTAGTGAGGGTATGGCATACAGATAGAACAGTTATTGTGAGTCTGGTTAGCTGTGCCAGTTGGTAGTAAGTCCTGCAGTTACTGAGGAGTGAACACAGGTTACTGTGTTAAGCCAGTGCACCAACCACCACATTATACACACATACACGTGCACCCACATACAAGATGGATTTACCCCCAGACCTGTATTGATCAGAAAATATCCTGCTGCTACTGAATTTGCCTTGATAGCACATGCACTAACCACGGCATCACTCATCATCATCATCATGTGCCTGCGGAATGGCATAGGCATTTGGTGTCTCACAACACATCTCATTTCTTGATGTCCATATGATATTATTGATATAGTTGTCAGAGGTCAAATGATAATACTGCGGCTACCAGTGGAAGGTATGGTCTCCGGAAAATAAGGATGCCTTTAATGATGATGGTGGGCACACTAGCAAAGTTGATAGGGAACTGGTAGTGCCATGAGCAAAGTCGGATGTGGTTTCACCGCCTGGGCTCATCACTTGTCAAAGTGATTGATTGATTGATTGATTTAGGAACCGACATCACAGCATTCGGGACATTCAAAGTGAGTGAAAGATTGGCCATCTATTCATCCTGGCTCTGAGACCTACAACATGTGATGAAGCTATCACATCACATACACAGCAGAAAACTGTTGCTGGACCCCAAAAAAAAACAACAAATGTTTAATGGTGATAAACTTGGGACATCACTGGAGACATTGTCGGACAAATTTTTAAAAAAAAAAAAAAATGTTTAATGATAAATTTGGGACATCACTGGAGACATTGCCGGACAAACAAAAAAACATCAAATGTTTAATAATGATAAACTTGGGACATCACTGGAGACATTGCCTGCAGTTGACAGATGCACGTCGACTTCTTCAGCACCGGCTCAGCTGTAATGGAGACAAAATTCTGCATGAAATATATAATTGATGTTGACTTACAGCACTACAGCATGTCCATTAGTGCTCAGTCATCTTCAACAGTTGGTCAACAGTGTATGCTGATGGTTCCTGTTACACACTGATTATGCAGCCATCTGAACCACGCTGTATATCACTCCTGTCTTCTGGTTCCATGTGGAATTCCCTATTCCAATCCTTGGTAAAGTAAGCGATTTCTGTCTCATCTCATCTCATCTTGTTCCTCTTGTACTTTGTTGTATCAAGGTGAAGCATAAACAGTGGGAGAGTGCCCCTTTTATGGTCTTCATATATTGAGATTCCCATGGACTCCGTTATTCCCCCTGTCCATTGTTTACATGGTCGACCTCTTCTAGTTTCATTTGGTCTGTACATCATTCTGACTATCAGAGGCAAAATACAAAATCCTAATCATAAACATTTTATGGCAACTGCTTGGGCAGACCAGTTTTTGTTGTCACAGCCCAACATATACCAGCAACGGTGCTAATGGCTGTAACAATGTATTATTTTAGCTAGTCATGTCATTGATTGTATTGATATGTGGTGGTTATGCATACAAATGTCTGTTGATGTTAAAGAACCTTATCATGTTTGTCCTCATGGTGTAGAACCGGTACCGATGAGGGCAGCCAGCAACCCCTATGCGGTCCAGCGACCTCACGCCACTGCCAACCTGTTAGAACGGCAGGGCTCATTCAGAGGCTTTCAAAAGCTACAGGAGATCTCTTCACCTTTCAAGAGGGCATTGTCACTTCGACTGAATGAGCTGCCATCCACCTTGCAGAGACAAAATGCTGTCACAGTGTCACCCACACAAAATGGAAATGGTGAGTAGTATGTTTCTTTGTGGTAAATGAATTTGTCTCATTTATTTTTTTTCTAAATACTTGTTTCTTCTTTTCCTCCTACTTCTGCTGCTGTTGCTGCTTTTCCTCTTCCTCATTCTTCTCCTGCTTCTGCATTTATTCTTCTCTGTCCCTTTATCTCCCTTTGAAGCATAGGCCCTCAACCAACTCATGCAAGGTTGTCCTATCTTTTGCTGTCTCCTGCATTTCCCTCCATGTCCTCTCTGTTTCTAATTCTCTTCTCCATGTGTTTCTTGGTCTTTGATATAAGTCATGGGCAGTTTGGAAGCAGACCTCGATGTTTATTTATAAGGTATAAGGCGTCTGCCGTTAAGACAGCTATGGCAAACTACTGAACTAAATATTGCATTGCAAATCACAAATGGCCAGTTAATGCTTGGGTTGACTGTAATGTCCTATAAAAGACATACAACTTTAGTAGTAGTTTGCCAGTGCTTCAGTGCTTTTGGAACAAGAAGTCAACATTTAAGTCTGACTGACCGGTGTGTGAAATGAATCCACGGCACCACCATCACTAGAGAAGGTTTAAGTGCGAGTGTGTTAAACCTCTTAGCCATGCTGACCTCTAACAGGCTCGCTCACTTTGAACTCAAGTGCAGTAAGGCTGGACTGAATTTTGCGTGTGGATTAGCTTTCCCTATTAACAGTGTCCCTCGCCATCAGGCGAACCCACTCTGACTTCAGAGGTACTTGTAATTAACGTCCCCAAGTCAGGTCAACATTTTAGTCCAGCTGTCCGGTGTAGGGGTTGAACCCCTTTCCACCCGGGAAGGATAACCCCGTCAACAAATACCTGCAGAAGTCAGATGTGTCGGCCTAACGGCGCAAGAATGCAGCTCTGCTGTAAACAGGCACAACACAATCACGTCCGAAAAAACTCTCCGGATGAACGCAAAAGAAGAAGAAGAACCCCTTTCCTCGACATTAATTAGCACACCGGATGTTTAAGAACGCACATTCTTATCCAATTGGCCATCTGACCTCCTGATGTTGTTTTATCCAGCTACCCCATCTAACCCTTCACTGACCATTCTTATCGAATCACAAGTCATGAAAATGTCATCTTCTATTTTAGCTGTTGGTGCAACCATCCCTGAAGTGTCACCTGAACAGGAAGACTCTATAGCACAGATGTGTCAGCAGCTGACGCAGGGCTTGACAGCACTGACCTCCGACGACCCATTTGCAGGTGTTCCCATCCAGGGGAGTGGTCGAGGACACACACTTGTACATCAGAATTCTCTGCCCGCTCCGACAAACACCCAGGCAGTGCTGACAAGGCAGCAGACTTTGCCAAGTTCACAGAGTAAGCTATGATATGTTAGATGAATGAGAGGGATTGCCAAGTTCACAGAGTATGCTGTGATATGTTAGATGATTGGGAGAGATTGCCAAGATCACAAAGTATGCTGTGATATGTTAAATGAATGAGAGGGATTGCCAAGATCACAGAGTATGCTGTGATATGTTAGATAAATGAGAGGGATTGCCAAGATCACAGAGTATGCTGTGATATGTTAGATGATTGAGAGGGTTTGTCGAGTTCACAGAGTAAGCTATGATATGTTAGATGATTGAGAGGGTTTGTCGAGTTCACAGAGTAAGCTATGATTTTGTTAAATGAATGTGAGGGATTGCCAAGTTCACAGAATAAGCTATGATATGTTAGATGAATGAGAGGGATTGCCAAGATCACAGAGTATGCTGTGATATGTTAGATGATTGAGAGGGACTGCCATGTTCAGAGTATGTGATATGTTAGATGATTGGAGGGACTACCATGTTCAGAGTATGCTGTGATATGTTAGATGATTGAGAGGGACTGCCATGTTCACAGAGTATGCTGTGATATGTTAGATGATTGAGAGGGACTGCCATGTTCAGAGTATGCTGTGATATGTTAGATGATTGAGAGGGACTGCCATGTGCAGAGTATGCTGTGATATGTTAGATGAATGAGAGGGACTGCCATGTTCAGAGTATGCTGTGATATGTTAGATGAATGAGAGGGACTGCCATGTTCACAGAGTATGCTGTGATATGTTAGATGAATGAGAGGGACTGCCATGTTCACAGAGTATGCTGTGATATGTTAGATGATTGGGAGGGACTGCCATGTTCACAGAGTATGCTGTGATATGTTAGATGATTGAGAGGGACTGCCATGTTCACAGAGTATGCTGTGATATGTTAGATGATTGGGAGGGACTGCCATGTTCACAGAGTATGCTGTGATATGTTAGATGAATGAGAGGGACTGCCATGTTCACAGAGTATGCTGTGATATGTTAGATGATTGGGAGGGACTGCCATGTTCACAGAGTATGCTGTGATATGTTAGATGATTGAGAGGGACTGCCATGTTCAGAGTATGCTGTGATATGTTAGATGATTGGGAGGGACTGCCATGTTCACAGAGTATGCTGTGATATGTTAGATGAATGAGAGGGACTGCCATGTTCACAGAGTATGCTGTGATATGTTAGATGGTTGAGAGGGACTGCCATGTTCACAGAGTATGCTGTGATATGTTAGATGATTGGGAGGGACTGCCATGTTCACAGAGTATGCTGTGATATGTTAGATGATTGAGAGGGACTGCCATGTTCACAGAGTATGCTGTGATATGTTAGATGATTGGGAGGGACTGCCATGTTCACAGAGTATGCTGTGATATGTTAGATGAATGAGAGGGACTGCCATGTTCACAGAGTATGATGTGATATGTTAGATGATTGGGAGGGACTGCCATGTTCACAGAGTATGCTGTGATATGTTAGATGATTGAGAGGGACTGCCATGTTCAGAGTATGCTGTGATATGTTAGATGATTGAGAGGGATTGCCAAGTTCACAGAGTAAGCTATGATATGTTAGATGATTGAGAGGGATTGCCAAGTTCACAGAGTAAGCTATGATATGTTAGATGATTGAGAGGGTTTGTCAAGTTCACAGAGTAAGCTGTGATATGTTAGATGATTGAGAGGGTTTGTCGAGTTCACAGAGTATGCTGTGATATGTTAGATGAATGAGAGGGATGCTCATTGGGAAAAAGGAAAAATTACATATCCTTTGCAGGATGTTGAAGTCAACCCCAGCCCCTACTGCCTGCTTGTATTCAGTAGATTGCCATTGCCGCTGTCTGTGACGAATGCGTAGCAAGTGCAATTCCCGGTACTTTTCTGTTAATTCACCCCAAACAAACGGAATCCCAGTGTATGACGTCACATCCAGGGTTTCTCTGTGTTGCGCCGTAGCTCAGTGCGCAATTCTATCGGCGTGCAATGTTCTATGCGGCGGTGGTCAGAATCGATCGAACAATGTCCGCCAGAATGGTGTTAAACACATCGAGACCAGCGCATTTAGTCTGTCGACGCCACATGAATTCGCACATGTAGTACTCTAGCAGATGCATTGAGTATGTGCACCGGTGGTGTCCACAAAGTTGTGGGAGTGGTTGACTGTGAGCTGCGTCAATTCGGGAATACTTCCAATTCCGTCGTCGTAGGCACGCCCAGAGGTCGGAGACTACAGTTGTGCCAGGCCGAATGGTGTATCCTGATCAGTGACAGAAGCGTTGCTGCTGTTGTGTCTGGAACACAGAATATGAAGCAGTCGGCTGTTTTACAACAGATGCCACTAAATACCCACTGTTGTGGCAACACTCATCCCACATGATGTTTGCGCCTTGTAAATGGGCTCTCATCTATCTCGACAGTGGTATTTGGTCCTTCGATTATTACGGGATTGACTACAGCATCTCCATCTGTCCTGACGCTCAGTCAGCGCTAGCACCATGATGACATGATTATGAGAACAGTGTCTAGCAGAATGTCAGATGCCATGATGCTGCCAGAAAAGCAACGCTACTCTGGCTTGTCGTGGACAGCTACTGCTGCCAGTTCCAGAAAACTCATGATGATGAGACAGACACAGACACACACACACGCAGTCACACAGAAGACACAGAAGAGATCACTGTCAGTGCTAAATATAGCTGGTGACCCTAAATGTAGCTGGTGACGTTTGTTTGGGGTGAATTAACAGAAAAGTACTCAATTCCCAATCCCACATTCAAAACAAGCAGAAGAAAATTTGGAAGCAAACCACCTTGTGTTGATTTATAACAATGATATGAGCATCTGTTGTTCAGAAAGCAATGGGAAACTGCTGAACGTAAACTTGCCCAATAAATCATAAACAGCCGAAACATTCTGGGGTTGACTGCGACATCCAGTAAAGGGCATGCAACTAAATTTAGATTGTCATTGCTGAATGAGAATTCAACATTTACTTCCAACTTATTGGCTTGTATGTGAACCCACTAAGCTGCAAACAGAAGGGAAAGTTTCAGAATATTAAGAAAAATATAGAACAAATAATGTATTGCATGCATTGTAAAGGTAAAGCATAGCAGATTCTACCACTGGGATGTGGTCTATTCTACATGCTTCATGTATGCCAGATTAAAAAATCAAAGGACTCCATTTTCACGCCATCATGGTATGTTGGAACATGGTACTGAGCCCAGAGTTTCTTGACCATAAGACACTCATGTGGGGTGTGGTTAGTATCATATCAGCCATCTTACCTCCTAAAAGATTGACTGGTATCCATTCTGTGAGGGGGAGCAGCGAAGTACAGTCTGCCCACTCAGCCATATTAACTCCTAAGTGGATACTAAACAAGTGCCACTTGTCTACAAAACTTGGGGCTAGGATCATATACTCAATTTACCTCATGGCACATGAAAGTGTCCTTTACTTATATTTTTATTCTAAGAAGCTGGGTCTACTCCTAAGTCCTGTTCTGGGTCTACTCCTAAGTCCTGTTATGAAAAAAAAATAATTCTGCCTTGAGTGAGAATCAAACTCAGGAACACTGAAGAAGTTAAGTGCACTAGCCATTATGCTAAACATTATGCTACAATGACCCCATATTATAGACTTAGTCATATCTTAATGAAGTGTGGTGACCAGATAGCTTCCTTATCTACTCAGGGAGGCATTGGGAAACATAGCGACGACCGAAAAAAATCAGTGGGAGATGAGGCTGGAGCAGATCAAGAGAAATGATACTGGATGGACTAGGATGGTGACATGGAGGAATTTAATCGGTGAAATCGATCCAGAATCCCAGGGACCGAGATCTTTGGAGATGCATGAACACCTACACCAGTTGGCAGTCATATGATGATGATGATAGCCTCAGTTTTGCCATTAGACTGTTTTGTCATTGTTCATGTCTCTGCACCATTCACTAATACACATGATGTAAATATATTTTGACGTATACTATATAATTTGTGTTTGAAATCTTAGCTTTCCAGCCAGCCAGCCAAGCTGTAACAAACCCATGGGTCAACACCAGCAGCTCACAGTTCACTCCCACAGTCTCTGGAACAACGGCAGCTCATTCTGCAGCAACCACAGCCAGCAGCACACACAGCAACAACCCATTTTCTACAGCTGCCCCATCTAACCCACCTCCAACCATACTTAACGGATCACGACAAACATTTCATTCATCAACACCGGGCATGCATGGTCAGCAGCAACTTCACCAGAACTTTCAGAATACCTCTGCTAATTTTCACAGCCCTTTCATAGACACAAATACAGAAGTAGAGGCAAACTGGCAGCAGAGTAGTCAACTCTTTAAATCATACAGCGCCCAGAACGGCACCATAGCATCCACAGTGTCAGCTGTCAGTTCCTTAAACTCATGGCCTGTTACAGCACCCCCAGGTCCTGCCACCACAGCTGTGTTTGATCCTTTCGATGTGGCCTGGGCTGCAAAATCGATCAGCACATCGAACCCAAATCCTTTCGGAACAAAGTCAGTGAAACAGTTCGAAGTACATTTGTAGTATCAAGATTTCACGGGACTATTCAATGTAGAAATATGTTGTTTATAATTACACTCATGGTTTTTCTTGGTGTGGCATGGCCACATGTACATAATTTTCAAATTTATCTTACATGGGATTCGTTGACTAGTGACTTCATGATTTCATCTTTACTAAAAGTAAGGACACCCTACCATCCCTAAGGGCTGTGATATGATAGTCCTTTGTATATACTAGATCATGTCATTATAAGTTGGGCTGGTGAGCTCCTATCCATATCACCTTTCCTTTCTTCTCAACTAAATTTCTGGTAATTATTTGAAGAGAATAGGCTGAACAAGAGCTGTACTAGTTTGATGAAAGATCAAACCTGCCACCACTGGGGATGGAGCCCAAGACTACAGTATTGGTGACCCTAGACACTAACCACTGTGAATCCACATTTTCAACACTGCAGTAAACCATATGTTGAAATCCCTAGAAGTATGTAGCGGCTTTCTTCTTCTTCCTGTTTCTTTTACCTTTAAGTGGAGCAGAGGCCCTTAACCAATTCACATCAAGCTCTTCAATTCTTTGTTATCACTTGTAGCTCATTCCACGTTGTTTCAGTGTTGTTCATTTGTCTCTGATTCGATGTCTCTGTTCTGATAAGTCTCCCTACATTACAGTGGGCTTGCAATAAAACACTATTAGTCGTCATAATCTCATTACTAATTGTACATATCTGCTATGTTATCAAGCTTGCAGGGCATTATTCAAGTTTTAGAAATTCTTCTTCTTTCATTCGCTTGAAATTTGTCTATATCTGCAATGTTGTCTCTTTTATGAATTTCACTGTCTTATAGTTAGTTCACTCAGAGGTCCATAGGAGTTTTAGAAATCATTTGTTTGGCTTCTTGTATGAGAAAGCTGTGGAATGGGAGTAATAATGTCTTTTAGAAAACTTTTGAAATGAAAACAGTTTGAATAACTTTGGTTAACTCTTTGTGTCTCAAAAATTCGTCTTTGTGAAATAATAACACAGCAACAGGAAGGAAATAAAATGATAACTGACAGAATTTAAACAGTAGCAGCTAGGAAGGAAATACTTAAGAGTAACAACTAGGACAAGAGTGGCTACAACTAACAGCCAGGACAGAGAGGGTACAACTAACAACTAAGACAGTGGCTACTAGTAACAACTAGGGCAGAGTGTGTACATGTAACAACTGTATGGAACTCAAGAAGCACAGACAACTTCAAGTGTTTTGATCCTATAACAACAGATCAGTGTGTAGTGAAGTGAGTGGCTTGCTCCAGAAGCATTTACGGATACATGATTGTTGTCATTAAGCTTATTTGTGAAACAATTAAAACAAAAGGACACAAATTGAAACACTAATGAACACATGAACAGGGTTTATTATTTCTGTTACATAAATTAATTATGAACAGAAAAACAACATGAAATACAAAGTGTAGAGATCTACACTTCCAGCTCGCCAAAGAGCTATGTGAATCAGTGCACAAAATCCTGAAATTTGCTTGGAAGTTAAAACCCAAGTGTTATTGTGAGATCAAAATACATAATTCAGCACTAGTGAAAGTGTAAAGACAATCCCAAAGTGCATATTGCCATATGACTGTGAAATGCTAAAGCATTCACATACACCAGGTTGTGATTTGATGATGTTATGTGATCAGTTCCCTTCCTTGTTAGTTTTTCTTCATCTCTCTAGGGTTGGAGAACTTGGGTGTCCATTTCCCCAATGCTGTCGTGGGTCAGAGAACTTAAGTGTCCATTTAAAAACTTGGTACATCTTTACCGTGCCTGGTTTTACTTCAGCATGAAATGTAATCTCAGAATGCCAGTAGTGGTTCACATTGTCTGTTTCTCTTATAACCAGTGGACATGTGAATGTTGCCGTTAGAACTTGAGTAAATTTAGAGTTCAGAGGGGAAAAAAGCAAGAAGCCTATTACATGCCTGAAGGCACATTGGACATATGGTATCAGGCCCATATTTTGAAAGACCAATCAGCAATTGGTAGGTATGTGGTCAGCAGCATGCTGGCCGCCTTTAGTTCCCAATATATTTCTTGGTACCCATTTTTAGACTGGACCAACCTGAGAGCCCAGGCCAATTAAACAAAATCCATGTGGGTTAGAGCCCATGACAACCAGGTGGGTAGGTGAGCACCATGCTCCCGTGGGTCCGGAGAGCTCAAACAAAATGATGTAAAGTAAATGTACATTTCACACCACTATGTAATATATATGTATATACAAGCTGTTGGGAAGATTGGCATGTACAGTAATACTCCAGCAGCAGGGATGAAGTTGTGAGTTGAGGTCACACGCCATCACTGTGGTTGATATTGTACTTATCTGCTACAATCAGAAGTGCCCAGATCATACCTGTGAATATTTTCAGCTGTTTATTTAAAAATTTAAAATTTTGTTGCGTATCCCTTATGGGACGTTGCAGTCAACACCAGCATTTTCAGCTGTTGTTGATGTACTAGGCAAGTGTTACGTTCAGTAGTTTGCCATTGCTTTCTGAACGACCGGCCCCTATACCTTTTTCGAAAAAACCAGCACCGTCGTGTTTCGAACCCGGGTATACGGGCTCACAAACCCTGTTCGCAAGCCCTTCAGCCACAGATGTCATCTGATGTCATATCTGATGTCATATCTTATGTTTGTCTCTCTTGGTTTTGGCTGAGTGTGCATAACAGATAAGTGTGTATAATTGTTGTGGCTGTATTGTGAGAAAAGAAACACTGGAACATATTGTAATGAATGAATCACCAAAAAAAAAACAAAACAAAAAAACAATAAGTGTACGGTAAACTTGACTAGAACACAATCACAAATAACAAAATGGAAGTTGCGACCAAAGCCTTCATCATCATACAAACAACAATAACAAACCAATGCAACTACATGAAAAACTGAAAATATATATATATATATATATATATATATATATATATATATATATATATATATATATATATATATATATATATATATATATATATACATACATATACATTACTGATGTGTTTCTTTGGACTGGATATGTGAGTCACCAAATACCGCATGTATGATTATAACAAATAACCATATTGGAACATATTGTAGCAGCTGGAATGAGTTATTGGAAAGGAGATGGAAGGGAAGACATTGTGTATCCATTCTTTAAATAGAGTTTGTTCTTAGATATACAGCATTGTGTATCCATTCTTTAGATAGAGTTTGTTCTTAGATATACAGTATTGTGTATCCATTCTTTAGATACACTCTGAGGTCAAACTCGCTTATATACACTACATTGTGTATCCATTCTTCACATACACACTGGGATCAGAATCATCCTAAGAACACGTATGTCAACACCCACATGACAACATTTTCTGAGCACTCTATTTTTGAAACAATCTCAATGCTACATTATTTCGTGGTAGTACTATAAAGTTGTAACAGATGATTCTGCACTGAATGTCGTTTTACGTCAGTCTCCATGTCTTCCTCTGGGCATTGTTTGTTGTCAATGAGTTCCTAAATTCTGCGGAAGAAACATTACCAGGTCTCATCTCAGCCATTTTGTACATGCTGAATCATGATCTGGGTACATCCTAACATACCACTCTATAAGTGGGAAGTTTCAGTGCCAGCCTACTAGTTCCGTAGCTTGAAGAGGGGAAGGTGAGGTCTGCAATAGCAGAGTTACCTACTTTTTAAACACTGGATTGTGAGAAAAGTTTATGTCAACCTTGATCAAATTGATGCCAGCCCTTTTAAGGATTTAAATGACCTGAACGTCAATGCATCGCATTTAAGAATTCAGAGTCAGCTGTCCAGAGGCACTAAACAGTGTCAGACTCAAACTCTTCCAGAGGACCCAGCCAGCTTCAATCTCCACCGTCAACTATGATTTGTTAAATGTTATTTTGGACATGTCATAGTGAAGAACTTGTTGTCACTCACTGTTAGTTTATTAGATATTTTGGTGCAATGCCATAGTGAAGCACTTCTTGTTACCCACTGTTGTTTAGATATTTTGGTGCGATGCCATAGTGAAGCACTTCTTATCACCCATTGTTTAGATATTTTGGTGTGATGCCATAGTGAAGCACTTCTTATTACCCATTGTTGTTTAGACATTTTGGTGCGATGCCATAGTGAAGCACTTCTTGTCACTCACTTTTTAAAAAAAAGGCTTTTTGGTGTTATGCCATAGTGAAGCACTTCTTGCCACTCACTGTTAGAAATTTGGTGTGACAGTTTTGTTATGACTTTCATTGATGATTTATTTAGATTGGGTCCATGACATAACAAGCAAATCCTGCATCGAAGTAACAATGAGCTTTTTACTCATTTAGTTGCAGATAAGGTTGTGTACTAGTACTTTTTACATGTGGTATGGAGAGAGTGGGAACCATGGTGGTGGAGTGGCCAGCACACTTGCCTGCTGGTCCAGTGATCATGTGTTTGAATCCCTATTGGTCTGTACAATTAAAGGACTGGCACCATATACCCAGTACACCTGAAGATGTGTAAACGGGTCATTGACTTAATTGACCTGACTATGGAGAGACTGGGGTAGACAGAAACTAGAGGCTGCAGAAGAGAACCAGTATCCAAGTATGTCAGGTGGCAAAAATCACAATCACATTATTACCTGGATAATGACAAAACAATTGCCACATTATTACCCGGATAAGGACAAGATGATCATCACATTATTACTCATTTAAGGACAAGATGATCATCATATTATTATCTGTATAAGGACAAGATAATCATCACATGATTACCCATATAAGGACACAACAAGCATCACATTATTACCCATATAAGGACAAGACAATCATCACATTATTACCCATATAAGGACAAGACAATCATCACATTATTACCCATAGAAGGACAAGACAATCATCACATTATTACCCGTACAAGGGCGAGACAATCATGTGTTGAGACGAGCGTCTGGTGAACATTGCAACAACCAGACAGATTTTCGCTGCTAGAAACAGAGGTTTCTTCTTCTTCTTCTTCTGCGTTCATCCGGAGTTTGTTTTTTTCGGATGTGACTGCGTTGTGCCTGTTTACAGCAGAGCTACGTTCTTGCGCCGTTTTGGCCGACACATCCGACTTCTGCGGGCATTTGTTGACCGGGTTAACCTTCCCGGGAAACAGAGGTTTTATAAAGAGAGAAAATACTGGATGAGTTTGTTGTGACATTGGAAGAAAGGGTGCAAAAACTTGGTTGTGGAAGAACATGACCATCAAACTCAGCACATGATGTCTAGGAGGTGTCAGGGATCCAGTCACTGAGCACCACCAACGGTGGACTGGGACCATGCAGTTATAGTCTATTGGTTGGCTAGACTTAGAACAGATAAACTCTGCAACACCCTAGAGTAGAAGAGAAACACCTCTGTTCAGTGATAGAGAAACACCTCTGTTCAGTGATGCAAGGTTTGTGAAGGCAGTAGATGTGTGTGGCGGCCAGTAAAACAAATTCATAAATACAGGAGGGAAAAATACCATTCTTCAAGGTTGTGTTATTTACAAGAAACAGAAGATTGTTTTTATTTCTGTTTATTTGATTCTATATTTCATACATGGCAAAGCTAGTTTTTTTTTCCCGGCTTATGTGGCCAGATGGCTCAGCTTTCGATCCTCCCTCATAAAATTGGTACCAGAAATGTTTCGGGTGCTGTTTACTCAGTATCATATCGCAAATATACCAGAATGGCATGGAAACAGGATTCTTTGATCACGTGACAAAGTTTGCATGAACAAATTTGGACATCTCACTGAAGATCTGCTGAACACGAATGTGTATGCTTATCATGAGATTTCTCTATCATACTTGTATTTAACTTCTTAAAGGTTGTGTCACTTTTTTTTTAAAGTTTTACACTCATATGTAAAAGATATAATATACTCTGCGACTGTTGTGTATGGTTGTTTTGTTTTTAAATCCTGTTTACCACTTACCAGTCTCTGTATATCTTTTTCCAGGGTAATAATAAACATATCATATATCATTTCCAACAGGCGTTTATCAATTTTCATGTATGTTGTACATGCGATGGTTCATTTGTGCTGTTGCAAGTGTGATGGTTCATTTATGCTGTTGCAAGTGTGATGGTTCACATGTGACAGTGAAAATATTATATATAAAATGCAATGTTAGAAATGTTTATTTATGTTATCATGATCGGCTGCTCTGTGATGAAGGGGTTACGGACGCAATTCGTAATCCTGTCATACCATGTTCACAATACAGCTGCGGGCGATTTGGCAGCAGACCAACCGTCTTGCGTTAATTTTCAATAGTAGGAGTGCTGGTAGTTTAGAAAGCAATGGCAAACTACTGAACATAAACTTGCCAAGAAATCACAAACTGCCAAAATATGCTGGGGTTGACTGTGATGTTCTGTTAAGTATATGCGACTAACTCAAAATCAACATCCCCACACATTGGGTGCTCACATGCATGCCCAGTCCTCCGACGCAGCAGCCATCTCAAAGTATCTCTTCTCACTGTTCTCATGTAGAGTTGGTAGTAATATCTCCTGACTTGTCTCTCAAAGTATCTCTTCTCACTGTTCTCATGTAGAGTTGGTAGTAATATCTCCTGACTTGTCTCTCAAAGTATCTCTTCTCACTGTTCTCATGTAGAGTTGGTAGTAATATCTCCTGACTTGTCTCTCAAAGTATCTCTTCTCACTGTTCTCATGTAGAGTTGGTAGTAATATCTCCTGACTTGTCTCTCAAAATATCTCTTCTCACTGTTCTCATGTAGAGTTGGTAGTAATATCTCCTGACTTGTCTCTCAAAATATCTCTTCTCACTGTTCTCATGTAGAGTTGGTAGTAATATCTCCTGACAGGTCTCTCAAAGTATCTCTTCTCACTGTTCTCATGAGGAGTTGGTAGTAATATCTCCTGACTTGTCTCTCAACGTATCTCTTCTCACTGTTCTCATGAGGAGTTGGTTGTAATATCTCCTGACTTGTCTCTCAACGTATCTCTTCTCACTGTTCTCATGTAGAGTTGGTAGTAATATCTCCTGACTTGTCTCTCAAAGTATCTCTTCTCACTGTTCTCATGAGGAGTTGGTAGTAATATCTCCTGACTTCTCTCTCAAAGTATCTCTTCTCACTGTTCTCATGAGGAGTTGGTAGTAATATCTCCTGACTTCTCTCTCAAAGTATCTCTTCTCACTGTTCTCACACACTATCTTCTGACTTGTCTCTCAAAATATCTCTTCTCACTATTCTCATGAGGAGTTGGTTGTATTATCTCCTGTCTTGTTTCTCAGAATATCTCTTCTCACTGTTCTCATATGGAGTTGGTTGTAATATCTCCTGTCTTGTCTCTCAAAATATCTCATTTTTTACGTGTGCAACAATACACAGGGGCGTCCGATCTCACTACCCAGAGACCAGGGGAAATTTTTTTACTGGAAGTCCAGGTGGATTTTAAAAATAAATCCAGGTCCTCACCAGGGCCTGAACCCGGGACCTCCAGCACTCGAGGCGGACACCATACCTCGAGACCACTCAGCCCGCCTTGACAAAATTCATTTGACAATGTTTTTCCTATGCACTATTGATGAACGAAAGATGAGTGATTGGAAGGGCCGAATGTAAGACGGGCCTGCGTGCCCAATTTGTTACCCTTTGAAAGTAAAGTCTGTTCGTTCGTTCGTTCGTTCTTCTCACTGTTCTCATGAGGATTTGGTTGTAATATCTCCTGTCTTGTCCTTCAAAGTTTCTCTTCTCACTGTTCTCATGCAATATCTCCTGACTTGTCTCTCAAAGTATTTCTTCTCACTGTTCTCATGAGGATTTGGTTGTAATATCTCCTGTCTTGTCCTTCAAAGTTTCTCTTCTCACTGTTCTCATGCAATATCTCCTGACCTGTCTTTCAAAGTTCCTCTTCTCACGCAATATCTCCTGACTTGTTTCTCAAAATATCTCCTCTCACTGTTCTAACACTGAGTTGGTTGTAATATCTCCTGACTTGTCACTCAAAGACGACATTGGTGTGCTTAGCCAGGTTTCACTTCAAGGTCATATAATCTAACTAGCGTCAGACACTGATTGGTATTGACCAGCTGGGTCTGTACTTCATTGCTGATATTGGCCCTGTTCATACTTCTTCCCCCGCTTGTATAGGTACATTGTTTGCCAGCTGGTTCTCACGCTCATTGCGCTGGCGTGTCCAGGTGCGCAAATCCGGATGAGATGTGAGGTATGAATCTTTTAATGCTGTCTACCCATTCAAAATGGAGACTGTCATTTACAAATTTGTTGTAGATGTTAGAAATGTCATACTTATTTAGTTTTATATCCAGTATTGATAGAGTTGACCTTTTATTGGCTCTGAGATTGACTAAAGTTAAGTTGAATATCCTTTATAGGATGTTGCAGTTAACCCCAGCATTGTTTGGCTGTTAGTGATTTCTTGGAAAGTTTTACATTATTGCCATTGCTTTATGAACAACCAGCATTCATGCCATTAGATGAAAACTAACACAATGTGGTCTGCTGCCAAATCGTCCGCAGGTGTGTTTTGAACACAGTATGTAGCATTACGAATTGTGCCAGTAACCCATTCGCCACAGAGCCAGTTGACTAAGCCTAATAAAATTGGTATTTGAGTTTTGAACGAGTTAAGGCCCTGTAGTACTAACCATATTGCCCTAAGATTTACTGTTTGATCACGAACAAGAAGGACCTAACAAAACTTCCTATCCCTTTGGGCTCTGGGTTGGAGTTTGTTGATTCAATGAAATACCCAAAACATGCGGAGGAAAACACCACCGACCTGCACCCAAAACCAGCCAATTCGTATGGTTTGTTTTGAATCATGACCTGGATACAAACTAACAGATAATCTTCTTCTTTGTACTCTAGACATCTTCCTGAATACATTTACAGAAAGCAGCAGGAAACTTCAGCTTGTTGACATCCTGATAGAGTATGCCCTCAAATGAAGCAGGTGTAGGCCAAACTAATGATCTCTGTTCTCAGTGGACACTATTGTAACAACTGTTCAGCTGTCATTTACTAATTTCAAAGTTACCTTTGGTCAATATGCATCATCTCTCCACAGAGAGAGCACTGGTCTTGCACACCCTGCTGGTTTGTGGACTTAGAAAGAAGAATTGTGCAATAACTCCCATGGAGAGGGTATTTTTGGTATCAGGTTAGGAGAAGTCTCTACACTAGCCCCGCTCTGATAGATACACAAACAAAGGACCCTTTTACATGCTTCAAGGCCCAAAGGGCGCACGATGCCAGACCCATACAGACCAACTGGCACGGGGTGGGTGGTGTAGTCTGTATTGTGCCGGCCAACTTTACTTCCCAAGACATTCCTGGCACTCATTTTAGGCTGGCTCGGCCTGGGAGTCCGGGTCAGTTTTGTTTTAAAATCTGAATCTGCGCTGCTGTGGATAGAACAACTGGGTTGACAGGCAGATGTCTAGCCATTATGCTACCATGACTCCCACCCTGAAACATGCAAGCCCATGACAGAACTGTGATGACCTGTACATCAATGCGTCAGACTTAAAATATTCTACACAGTATTCACAACCAACCCCTCAATATGCCTTGTGGCAAGTACAACTTCCAAAGAACAGGCTTATTGAGCAAAGGACCTGCTACGTGCTGAGGAACTTGAGTCAAAGACAAGACATCATTCCTCTCAGTCATTCTGCCCACAACACAACACCTCAGGGAAGGTGGTGTCTCAACAATCTTAAAGCTTACACCTTCTAGGCTATGAGAGAAGAGAAAGAAGATTTGTTTCATGATCCACTGTTCTTATACCTTAAAAAAGGACGTCAGCATGGGCGAATGTATAAGAATGCATGTTCTTAACATCCGGTGTGCTGATGCTGAGGTAAGGGGTTCAACCCCTACACCGGATAGTTGGACTAAAAGGCTGACTTCTTGTCCTTGACCTGGGGACATAAATTACAAGTACCTCTGAAGTTGGAGTGGGGTTGCCTAATGGAAAGGGACACTGGTAATAGGGAAATCTAATCCACACGCAAAATTCAGTTCAGTGCTACTAGAAGTTGTGTGTAAGGACTATACTTTAGTTCAAAGCGAGCAAGTGGGAAAAAGGAAAAAAAAATACTTTAAAAATGTGAAGAAAATAAAGCATTCTGTCTTCAGTACTGAGATTACATAAACCAGACAATTTGTTTTGATATAATATTTTATTCTAATGTCTACAGTTTTAAGTAACATAATTTTAAACTTCAAACCAAATGCATACCCTTAGTCATGTTAAACACAGAAGCCACAAAACAATATGCTGCCAACTTATTGCCTGGCATATGTTGCTGCATCTGGTCAGGTGATACTCCACATATGAACAACATCAGTTACTATGTATTTTAAGAGTCTCAGCCAAAATATTATTCATGTATTAACTTCCTATGATATGTAACTCTACAGTATGTAGCTGACGAGATGCAATGAAATATTTCAGGCAATAAATCGGGCAACATATTTTGTTTGTAGCTTCTGTGTTTAAAAATAAATGTTCACATCTGAGATTTCCAGGAAGCAGAATTCAGGTTCTAATCCCTGCAGCTCAAATCCATAAACAGACCAGTCAAGAATCTATCATCAGTTTCAGTTTAGGAAACACTTTGAGGGCGTTTTCTGTGGTGACGCGTCTGACTTCCTCCACATCAACATTCTTGATCCTGGCAATGTGCTCACAGGAAATGCAAACATTGGCGGGCTCATTGATTGCCTGGCAACAAGAGATGCAACTTGCATGAAACAAAAGTGTTGCAATAATGACAATTATTTCTAAATGCCTCAGAAGCTAATGAAATAATAATTTCTAAATGCCACAGAAGCTAATGAAACAACAGTTTACGTGAGCAATATCATCATATCAAGAGCCATCTCCACATTGATGGCCTACCAAGAGCGATGCAACTTTCATGAAACTCAAGGATTGCAGTGAGAACAATCATTTCTAAATTCCCGAAAAAGACAATGAAACTATAACAGATTAATATCATTGTCATAACTTGCCATCTCCACAATGAAGGTTGGCCGCAATGAATCTCCAACACCCTGTGTCGTGTGTCCTCATCGTACACAGGCAGGCATCTTCCAGTCCAGCTCTTCATGTTATGCACCCACAAGTAACATTGTCTTCCTCTTGTACACTTCCCCTCTACTGTTCCCCACAGCGCATCCTTTAATAATGAGCTGTTTTTTTAAAAAATGTGGTCAAAATACTTTAATTGTCTGACCGTGATCTCACTCACTGATGTTTTATGCTATCCTAGTTTTTTAATACTTCTCTGTTTGCTTTCTCCTCCTGTTGTGATATTTCTCTTGTTTGTCTTTGTGCAATGTAAAGGATTCCATAAAGATGACATTGTGACACATTGGGTATACAGTTCTGGGTTCATATTGTTTTGGCCAAACAACACTCGATGGAATCATACCCCAGTAACACATGGACAACCTGTCACGTATTTCCCACAATATGCCCCTTCTGCCCCAATAACACACAGACAACCTGTCACTTATTTCCCATAGTATATTCCCTCTGCCCCAGTAACACACGGACAACCTGTCACTTATTTCCCGCAATATGCCCCCTCTGCCGCAGTAACACACTGACCACCTGTCATTTATTTCCCACAATATGTCCTCTCTGCCCAGTAACACACAGACAACCTGTCACTCATTTCCCACAATTTGTCCCCTCTGCCCCAGTAACACACGGACCACCTGTCACTTATTTCCCACAATATGTCCTCTCTGCCCCAGTAACACATGGACAACCTGTCACTTATTTCCCACAATATGTCCTCTCTGCCCCAGTAACACACGGACCACCTGTCACTCATTTCCCACAATATGTCCCATCTGCCCCAGTAACACATGGACAACCTGTCACTTATTTCCCACAATATGTCCTCTCTGCCCCAGTAACACACGGACCACCTGTCACTCATTTCCCACAATATGTCCCATCTACCCCAGTAACACAAGGACAACCTGTCACTTATTTCCCACAATATGTCCCCAGTAACACACAGACAATGTCACTTATTTTCCACAATGTGTCCTCCAGGGGCCTCTAAGATGAAAGTGGTCAAGAAGTTTGCCCCGTGTTCTGAAGTTTATGGGTTCAATTTCGGACTGTCTCATTCAGACCACAAATGCAATTTTTCTGGAAACCTCTGGAGTGATTGCTAGAGCCACGGGGTTCATGCTTTGTGCAATGCTCTTGACAGGTGGCTTACCATTCTGCTGAGCCAGACCAAGCCAGATGGGATAAACACAGTGTGATAAAGTCAATTCTATTTTGCCTGTCCACCATCAATGTTTCTATTTCTGCGCCGTCTTCCTAACAACGAAGGATTTGTGTTGTAATTTTATTACATTTTCTTATTTCATGTTTTTCTTTAGATCTTTTTGTGTTGTTCCTGAGGAAGATTAGTATAATCAAAATGTCGTTCGTTGTGTCACAGTATATTTAAATTTCATCCGAAGTGTTCTGGGCCTTGCATCTGTCTGAGGTGACCTCCTTGGCCAGATTTCGGCCTCCCATGTCTGTCTGGTTGCTCTGCTCAAGGTAGCGTTCAAAGAGGGCTTTGCCCTTGTCCTCGTCAGTCCTCTGCCAGATGAGGTCAGCACCTTGGAAGTCAGAAATGCTCTTATTCTTGACTACACCACTCATGCTTTTATGTAGTCTCCAGAACAATTTCAGTGACTTGTCTGTGCTTACTCTTTGACACACCTCTGCCCATTTTTCGCTTTTAACCACCTTGACCAGTTTTTTTAAATAGCTTACTTTTGTGTGCATCTCTCTTTCTAAGTGCAAGCAGGGACTAGGATGACCAGCTCTGTTCTTCTTGGCATTTTGCCATCTCCTTACAGCACTACGCTTATCCACCCAAGCCTTCACCACCCCGAACTTGTATAACCATGCAGAATACAATAAGCAAGCTGCTGGAGAAGGTAATTGCCAGGAAAATATCAAGCCAACTAGAGAGGCAAGGTGTTTTCCCACCTACCCTGGGTGGGTACCGTCCAAAAAGAGAAACCTGGACCAATGCAGCAGTCTTTGCCCATGATGTCTATGAAGGTTTCCACTCAGGCACTGAAACCGTTGCTGCAGCGATTGATCTTGAGGACGCATACAACAGAGTACCACTGGATTTTTTAATGTTTCAGCTTCTTGAACTAAACGTAAGTCCATTCCTCCTTAGTTGGATCACTGCAGCCCTCTTCCAACGGAAAGTAGTTTTTAGATGTGGCAGTTGGACTTCGGAACCAACAACAATATATCCTGGCCTACCACAGGGATCACCATTATCTCCGGTACTGTTCAACGCCTACACAGTGAGAATCACCAGTGAGCAGATCACTGGACCTGGCAGGACATTGTCATATGCCGATGATGTTTTAGTGTATCGTCAGGGTAAGGATAGAGAGGAGGTTGCTGTGGAACTACAAACCGAACTCAATCGCATAAGTACTTGGTGTGATGAAGCTGGGGCAATGGTCAACCCAACAAAGGCAACAGTGACTTGGTTCTCGTTGAATAATCATATTGTCAACACTCCAACACCAACTGTAATGCTGTGTTCAGAGACGGTGGAAAGAACGCAGGCAATGAATTACCTGGGGATACGGTTTGATCGAAGCCTTGCTTATAATGTGCACATAGACCAGGTGATAACAAAGGCCAAGCGGGGTTTGGCAGCGATGCGGGTGATGGCGGCAGCAAACTGTGAGCAGCGCCATCTATGTCTTCTGTACGAGGGGCTGGTCATGTCTGTTTTTGAGTATGCAATGGCAATCCTGACTCTCAGCCATAAGCAGATAGAAAGGATGGAAAGGATACAGAATGAAGCTATGCGCATTATTCTTGGATGTACAAGAGATACAGCATGCAGGGCGATGCGCTACCTTCTTGATTTTCCAACCATTGAAGAGAGAATACAAGTTTGCAGGGCACGCGCCTACCTCAGAATTAACGCAAACACACAACATCCACAGCATAGTGAAATTAGGAAGGTGAAGGGCAGCAGGTTAAAAAGAGGACGGTCGTGGATGGGTCAAGCCGAAGACATTCTTCAACAGGTGTGTTCACTTGAGGACTTAGAACCTGGCGAGGAGTGGGTGCAAGTGCTAACAGACTTCTGCACATCCTTTTCAGTTTGCATCCAACTAGATAGAAAATGCAGACAAGAAAATCCGGCTGCTGTTGAGGTTGAAGTACAAGCGTTGATTTTCGAGATTTCGCTAGACAGTGACGCGGTCATCTATACAGATGGGTCGGTCATCCGACATGTGAGAAGCTCATGGGCCTTTACAGCTCGGGCCGGAGGGAGAATTGTGAAGGAGGACTCTGGTGCTTTCACTGAAACCACAAGTAGCCTGACCATGGAAGTCATGGCAGTAAGTAAAGCAATAACATGGCTCGAGACACAGACATTCACTAGGGCTTGTTTCCTTAGCGACTCAATGAACATGATCAAGAGGATAGAGGAGGGGTCGATCCGAAGAGAATGGTTGCTGCCTCTTAAGCGGTCTCGGCTGGCAAAGATTAGTTTCATCTTCGTGCCAGGGCATGCGGGAGTACAAGGAAATGAGCGGGCTGACAAGCTCGCACGTGAGGCTACTGTGGAGGACGGACGCGCCATGGACCAGGCTGACATTCTGAATGCTCTACGAGAAGTGAGACTTTTGCGAGAACCAAGTGATGACTGTGAATCTACAACAATGGCCAGACTGCGAGAGCAGCAAATTAAAAGAGGGGTGGCCAAACAAGAACACTAAGCAGGAAGCCAAAGAAGATTGATAAACCAACACAGAACTGGCGTCGTTAGCCGCTACACGCTGCGGGATTTGCTGAGGAGGGGATCCGAGCACTTATGGACTGAATGGTTCGATGTGCAACGAGGATGATCTGTCGACTAACTAACTATATTTAAATTTTATTATTTAAAAATGTTTTTCCTTCTGTGATTTATGTTTGCCGTAGTGGAGTTCATTGTAAGGTACGTACACTGTGTCTGTGTTTAGTATCTCTCACTTTTTCGCTGGAGTTAATTTACCTAACTCTTTTAATGTCCTATTATTTCTATTGTGGATGATTTTGAAGCCAGCATATCAGCTCTCTTGTTTCCACATACTCCTGCATGGCCTGGACGACAGGTCCACACAAGTTCTCACAGGAACTACAAGGAATTAGCCCAGGGTAGCTTGCATGAAATGATCAGGAATCTATGATCCACTGGTAGATAAAAGGCAGTGAAACAGTAAACAAAACTTACTCCTTTGTCTGGTGCAATGGCAGGAGAGTCTGTCTCTAGCATGAGTCTGTCTAAGGGCAATGATTTCACCATCTTCTGAATCTAGTTTCATAAGGACAGAAAAACACATTACCGAATCAAATAATTAAAACAAAAGTTAGATGCGTATTCTATACAGGACGCCGTAGTCAACCCCAACAGTTTTTGGCTGTTTGTGATCTCTTGACAAGTTTACGTTCAATAGTTTGCTTGCTTTCTGAACAACCGGCACCAATATCAATTCGTAAAAAAACCAACGTAATGTGGTCTGCTGCCAAATCGCCCACAGCTGTTTCAAATGCGGGTATGTGGGATTACGAACTGCGTCCGTAATCTCTTCGCCACGGAGATGGCTCAAATCAAATAACCGAAATAAAAACATGAGCAAAGATATTAACCACTTTTTAAAATTTGGAAACTACACAAATGCAATATTTCAGCTTTCAAACAATTTATGCAACAATTCAGCTTTCAAACAATGTTTAACAAACAAACGAACAAACTTTATTTGCTAAGGATAACAAATTGGGCACACAGGCCCATCTTACATTTGGGCCTTCCAGTCACTCATGGGTTGCACACCAGTTCTATCATGAATGTTACATTTACATTTTAAAACAAAAATAAACATTGTAAAATGAATGCCACAAACATACACCAAGCATACTGTAAGCATGTAATATTTGATGAAAAGTCAGTGGAAATGTGACTTTTTACAAAACTGTCGAGAACACAGTGGACAGAAAAACCAAACACGGGTAATGAGTGCTGTCGGGGTCAAAACTATATGAACAAGACAGAGTGTAATGAGTGCTGTAGGTGTCAAAACCATATGAATAAGACAAAGATTAAATATGGTAATGAGTGCTGTAGGTGTCAAAACTATATGAATAAGACAAAGCGTAATGAAGGCTGTGGGTGTCAAAACATATGAACAAGACAAAGTGTAATGAGGGCTCAAGGTATCAAAACCATGTGAACAAGACAAATGAAACTTATGGGGCAAATCAACAGAAGAGGTGGAACAGACAAATTAGTCTTTTGTGGGAATATACTAACCAAGAGAGGCAGAACGAACGAACGAACAAACAGACTTTATTTTCAAAGGGTAACAAATTCACCCACACAACCCCCACCCACCCAACCAACCACACACACACACACACACACACACCAGACACACATACATGTCCCTACCTGTAGCGAAACGCCAGTGGTCCATGTCCTTATGCATTCTTTTATTTTGGGTAGACAGGGGGGAACGGCTTTCGGAAGCTCTCAGTTCTCTTGTTCTCTCAAATCTCCATGAAAGATGGTTCTTTGGGTTATCTTCCTATCACAATCTTTACATGGAGCAAGTAGCCAATGTCTTTCACATCGGGTAAACCCGATGGAGCGCCTTGCGCCAAATGAGCGCTGGTGCGGCTGCTAAGCAATTCATGGCCGTGTACACACCTACCGTTGGATAGTGGCATCTTGTCAAGTCGATTTGAAGATTGGGACAGAGATGCAACCTCCTACTGAAGTGGTGAAGAAAGGTAGGGCTTGGGTTGTGGGTACTCCAGCCAAACATGGAGTTATAAATATACCATGGGTTGAAGGGGAAGATGAATTGGCGAAAGGCCAATCATAACCAATGACGAGTTGGGTGACCGTTAGCCGATTTGGCTGCACGTCTTGTCCTTGGCATAGCCGGGGAAGTGAATCTGAACCATATATCTCCCAAGAGGATTTCATTTGTTCTTGGCGTCAGATGAGCTGTTGCTGTCTTTCTATCTACGGCTTGAATTGGACAGATTGTCATCTTTCTGTTGTAAATACTCAGTGGGTATTTTGGGAATGGGGTACACCAATCTCGGATCTATCTTCTTGAGCCAGAAGAGGCTATTCACAGGACTATCTCTTTCATCTGTTACTAGATGGGATGATGTAGGGAAGTTAATGGACTTCTGTATCTCATTTAGAGAACCTGCATTCCGCTGAATCTATGTGTTCTGTGGGGCACTGCTGGTACATTGCGGCGACCGCTCAGACAAGAGCGGAGCCGGGAGGGGGTAGGATTTTCTTTCCTATTCTTGCAGGGAGTGGGGAACTACAAAGCGTGCCATACAACCCCATTACTATACTATGAGTTAATGAGATGTAACACACGGATTACTGGGCGCACCACACCACAAGATCTTGCGGGTGAGAAAGGCATGGTTGCAAGTGAGAGGGAAGCATGGGAATGAATGTGCCCAATCATA
This sequence comes from Cepaea hortensis, assembly GCA_963921405.1. NCBI lineage: Eukaryota > Metazoa > Mollusca > Gastropoda > Stylommatophora > Helicidae > Cepaea > Cepaea hortensis. The sequence goes on along the minus strand of OY992894.1, from coordinate 43,627,305 downwards.
ATAAAGGCTTGGTATGAGTGTGGAGGGTGTGTCGTGTGGCCAAAAAGACAACCGGACTTCGTCCAGCTGGAGGTCTACTCAAACCCGGACGTGGCCAATCCAGGGGCTACCTGACAGGTCAGGCCTGGTCAATCAGGTATTAAATATAGTGTATTTGTGTGATACATGAGTCAGCCCAGTCGCTCAGGTTTTATTTATCATCTCCAGGGTCCTCTTCTATGGGAAGTGACTATGTCTTCGAAGGGACATTATCACCGGTGCTTCTAGGCTAACGTAAATATGTCCAACGAGGCCAACTCAAGGCAAGGTGCAGGTCTTGAAGCAAGGACATTTTGTATGACTGGTGCATTGCCGGTTTTGTTTTAACAACATACGCCTGAGAGCAGTTGTTGTCCGGAGGGAGCCTAAGAGTGATTTTCTGGCATACCCATTTTATCCCGGACATTAAAAGGACCCAACCATTATCCTTCACAAACACCTCACCTTATCGGCAACACTAAAGCTTTTCATAGGTCAGTGAAGACCTAGTGCCGAACTAATTCAGATGACAATGAACAGAAGTCCTCAACACACCAGTCGCTTGGATTCTACAAAAGCCGGTTGAACCTACACCCAGTTGTTGGAGAAGGAAGGAGATTCGGACATCTTTGGTGAGAAGTGTGTGGACAGATCAGACAGTATCTGAAGCTGGATCTGTGACTGTGGCGACTTGAGGCTCTGTGTTAGAATTTACCAGTGTAGTGTCTGTGTAGATCTATCTGTTTATCTGCCTTTATGTGTTCCTGTGCTGTTCTTGATTAGGTTAATAAAATTACTTCCAAGTTGTTCTGACGACTGCCATGTTATTTATGCGTCAGCCAGAAGAACACTGCAGGAAATAGGTCCCTAGGTCGAAAGGAAGCGTGACAGTGTGTCCAGGGAAAACGGAGGAGGGTTGGCAGGTAAAGACCTATCTAAGCCAGGGCTATAGAAGATATTTGAAATATTGTGACCGGGCTATTTGGGACCCTCCACGTAGCTTGTTACACTACCCATCCACCACGTCCCCACACCTACACATCTCCCCACCCCACACACTCCCACCAACCACACATCCCATCCGCAGAGGAAAACAGAGAAAGATGCATGTAAAAAGCTTAAATCAACTGGGCAACAAATAGTAATAAAAGTTCTGGAAGAATCTCAAAACTGAGAGGGAAGACCAGGAAAACTTTCAATCACATAGCGATGGGAATGAATCAAAGTGTGACTCTTCGCTGGCTGTTGAACAAGGGGACTAAGCGCGTATGGGAATGTCCTGAGTGCAGTGATGTCGGTTCTTAGCTCATCTCAACTCAATAAAAGCTATGCCAATTTCATCACAATATCGCATAAGAGAGAGAATTGGACAGTCATGGTCACTGATTTCTGCCTTGGACCAGGCAAGTGAAGAAAAAGTAAGGCCATTTCTGTTTAGGACAAACTAGAAATTTTCCAAGTGTGAGCTTAGATGAGGATGGCATTTTAAGGACAATTTGTTTAGGTGAACCCTGTGATGTCATACATCACCACTCAAGGTCAACATGGTCAAATGGATAAAAACGTGTGTTCTTAATCATCCGGTGTGCTGATGCTGAGGTAACGAGTTCAATCTCTACATTGGACAGTTGGACTTCTCGCCCTTGATTTGCTTCATGGCGAGGGGAACTAGTAATAGGAGAAGTATGGACTATGCTTCAGTTCAAAGCGAGCGAGCATACAAAAAAATCATCACCACTCACTTCCCCAATCGACAGAAAAATCCCCCTCTCCCCAGTCTCTGAGTATTGGATGAACCATATTATCCAACCTTCTTGGATAGCAGTGGGGGAAAAAAAAGAAGTCTGGTGTGGATATGCCCACTTTAAACATTGCTCAACAGTTGGTCACTGCCTTAGGAACATTTTAAAAACTATAAAACCCACTCACAAAAGAGTATTTATAATGTGTAGATTCTGCTCTATACTCATTGGAATCCTCATCTGTGAAACATTGGGATCCACATCTGTGTTCAAACACTGAGCTGAATTTATCCTAGTGTGATCTGCAGAAGATTGGAGCACTAACTGATAGTATAATGATAATCATTAAAGATGAGATGATCAACTTCATTGCAGCAGGTCTTACCCCACTTGACTTGATCTCTCTCCACAGAAGAGCAAGCCGTCTGCTAATGCATTCACACAAAATTCACAGGGTGACCCCTGGGTTCTTTAACTCAATCAACCAACCAGAATGACTACACAAGAACTTTGTGGGCACAATGTATAATATCCAAACTACCAACCTGTGGGTCTCTACATATTGATGCAGTTACTGAAAAGTAATAGCCATTAGCAACACCTTCTAGGGCTGTTGATGCTCTCCCATCAAAAGCATGCAGCAGAACATGCCTTGCATCTGTGAAGAATATGTAATATGTTGATAAGATATTCAAGCAATAGGAAAACCAGAAATTCTTTCCCTGAAACCCACACAGGAAAAAAAGATCATGAGTCCACTGCAATAATGCTGATTCTTGATTTCATATTTCAAAAGGAAGAAGATAATAAGATGATTTCATTGAATACAACTTGACAATCTGTTCTATGTACCGGTTGTTGATATAGTCTCACTACACTTTGTATGTAGAACAAATTTGAAAAATTCTTTCTTCCACTGATAACACCATTCTGTTTGGAGTGCAAAGTATAACTACAGCAGACGACAGCCATTTGCTGCATATTGTTTCATGGTGGACTGTGGAGCACTATTTTTATGACATCTTGTACTTCATTTTTCAAATTTATTCTATGTACAAAGTGTAGAGAGACTTTATAAACACCCTATAGAATACAACGTGACATTATGCTGTTTCGCTTGATCTATTCTGTTCTTTATTTCTGTGATAATCTTCCATTTGATGTCATTCATGAGCCCAGAAATGCAAATTTCTGCACTTGGCCCAAATTACCATAATTTAAGGTACATTTAGGCACGAACAGTTGATGCAGCCAAGAGGATAAGAGCACTTAAGCTCTTAAACTTCTGGTATGCTAATGTTGGGGTAAGGGGTTCAGTCACTACACAGGTCAGATGGACTTAAACTTCTGGTATGCTAATGTTGAGGTAAGGGGTTCAGTCACTACACAGGTCAGATGGACTTAAACTTCCGGTATGCTAATGTTGGGGTAAGGGGTTCAGTCACTACACAGGTCAGTTGGACTTAAACTTCCGGTATGCTAATGTTGGGGTAAGGGGTTCAGTCACTACACAGGTCAGATGGACTTAAACTTCTGGTATGCTAATGTTGGGGTAAGGGGGTTCAGTCACTACATGGGGTAGTTGGACTTAAACTTCTGGTATGGTAATGTTGGGGTAAGGGGTTCAGTCACTACACAGGTCAGATGGACTTAAACTTCTGGTATGCTAATGTTGGGGTAAGGGGTTCAGTCACTACATGGGGTAGTTGGACTTAAACTTCCGGTATGCTAATGTTGGGGTAAGGGGTTCAGTCACTACATGGGGTAGTTGGACTTAAACTTCTGGTATGCTAATGTTGGGGTAAGGGGTTCAGTCACTATACAGGTCAGATGGACTTAAACTTCTGGTATGCTAATGTTGGGGTAAGGGGTTCAGTCACTACATGGGGTAGTTGGACTTAAACTTCTGGTATGCTAATGTTGGGGTAAGGGGTTCAGTCACTACACTGGTCAGATGGACTTAAACATCCGGTATGCTAATGTTGGGGTAAGGGGTTCAGTCACTACACAGGTCAGTTGGACTTAAACTTCCGGTATGCTAATGTTGGGGTAAGGGGTTCAGTCACTACACAGATCAGTTGAACTTAAACTTCTGGTATGCTAATGTTGGGGTAAGGGGTTCAGTCACTACATGGGGTAGTTGGACTTAAACTTCTGGTATGCTAATGTTGGGGTAAGGGGTTCAGTCACTACACAGGTCAGTTGGACTTAAACTTCTGGTATGCTAATGTTGGGGTAAGGGGTTCAGTCACTACATGGGGTAGTTGGACTTAAACTTCTGGTATGGTAATGTTGGGGTAAGGGGTTCAGTCACTACATGGGGTGCTAATGTTGGGGTAAGGGGTTCAGTCACTACATGGGGTAGTTGGACTTAACTTCTGGTATGCTAATGTTGGGGTAAGGGGTTCAGTCACTACATGGGGTAGTTGGACTTAAACTTCTGGTATGCTAATGTTGGGGTAAGGGGTTCAGTCACTACATGGGGTAGTTGGACTTAAACTTCTGGTATGCTAATGTTGGGGTAAGGGGTTCAGTCACTACATGGGGTAGTTGGACTTAAACTTCTGGTATGCTATTGTTGGGGTAAGGGGTTCAGTCACTACATGGGGTAGTTGGACTTAAACTTCTGGTGTGCTAATGTTGGGGTAAGGGGTTCAGTCACTACATGGGGTAGTTGGACTTAAACTTCTAGTGTGCTAATGTTGGGGTAAGGGGTTCAGTCACTACATGGGGTAGTTGGACTTAAACTTCTGGTGTGCTAATGTTGGGGTAAGGGGTTCAGTCACTACACAGGTCAGTTGGACTTAAACATCCGGTATGCTAATGTTGGGGTAAGGGGTTCAGTCACTACACAGGTCAGATGGACTTAAACTTCTGGTATGCTAATGTTGGGGTAAGGGGTTCAGTCACTACATGGGGTAGTTGGACTTAAACTTCTGGTATGCTAATGTTGGGGTAAGGGGTTCAGTCACTACATGGGGTAGTTGGACTTAAACTTCTGGTGTGCTAATGGTGGGGTAAGGGGTTCAGTCACTACATGGGGTAGTTGGACTTAAACTTTGACTTCTTGTTCAGAAAGCAATGGAGGAGGTCAGCATGGCTGAATGGATAAGAGCACTAATTCTTAAACAATGGTGTGCGAATGCTGAAGTAGGGGGATCAACCCCTGCACCAGTCAGATGAACTAAAATGTAAACTTCTCGTCCTTGACTTTGGGATGTAAATTACAAATACTTCTGAAGTTGAAGGGACTTTGCCTAATGGTGAGGGACACTGATAAAAGGGAAAGCTACTCCACATGCAACATTCAGTCCAGTGATACTAAAAGAAGTGCATATGGACTATGCTTGAATTCAAAGTGAGCAAGCACCAACAAATAAAAAAGAAAGCAATGGCAAAACTACAGAACGTAAACTTGCCCAGGAATAACAAACAGCCAAAAAATGCTGGGGTTGCAACTAACATTTTTTTTAAATGGCAAACTACTGAATGTAAAATTAGCTAGAAAATTAACCTGGGTTTGGTTGCAACATCTTGTAATGGATGTGCAATTAAAAATTTTATTTTAGGCGTGATCTATTTCTTTGATATTATCATTATTTATATCTTCCTATTAATACAATTTAATATAGTTAATACTTTAATAACAACAGATCAAAGGGGTATTAAGAAAAATAAATGTAGAATAGCCCTAGAGTATGCTGTCACAACAGGAAAGCCAGAGGAGAAGAGAGGCAGAGGGAGACCATGAGAGAAGATGCTGGACAATTTGAAATCATAGCATGGAGGAACATCAGTATCAGAGATGATTGGCAGCACATGGGACAGAGGGCTGTGGACAAACATGATCACCAATGCCACATGTCATGGACTATAAGAAGAAGAAGATGAATAAAACTAAAGCTAATTTGTTCACTTTCTCCAACCAGTGCATCTTTCATAATAATAATATTCAGAACTAGACTGAACAATAGAAGAAAGAACCAACAAGTGTCACCTTACCAAGCTCTTTCAGCAATTGAATTGTTTGTTTTCCTGCCGACCTTGAATGCACATTTCTGTATAAAGGAAGTAGGTTACAGATTAGTGCTAGACCTGGTCATTGATAACAAGGAAAACCAGAAAAACTGCAACATCAGAGATTAAATGCTTGTAATTCCCCCGATGTGTCTCCACCGTGCCGCGGTGGGGGAGCTTGAGTGTCCCTCTGACCCCATGTGCTTGCCGATGGATGAAAACTACATATCGGACAGCTTATGGGATAGGGACCAGACTAAGAGAGACACAACCTGCTGCTCTGCGGGTAGACTGAGGTTAGGATAACAGAAGCATAAATCAGGTGCACGAAGGCAAAAGATTTGGTCCGGACAATACTCTAAGGCTCTCTGTCGAGGGTTGAGGCTGAACGCTCTAAGCCACAAACCCTCGGATCTGAGAGCCAGGTCGATGCCCACCCTCGAAAATAGAGGTGAGATACTGAGCAAGCTACAAGCCCAGGTCTGATACCTGTTCGAAGGCTCTCAGCTGGGGGATATGAGGGATTCCCGGATGAGAGGGCCTGGCCGTTTCTCGTTCACTGCTGCACGGAGGTAAGGTGCTGAGCCGGCAGCACATGTAGCCTACCTCGTGAGCGAGTAAAAAAAGTCAGAAAGGTGCCCCAGTCGAATGAAATGGTTACGAAAACTGTCTGTATCTAACTCATAGAGAGTGTAGACAAAAGTGGAAAAACGTCTCAATAATACAAAATGGAACGCACGACTAGCGAATCCATTGCGTGGTCCGAAGCAACAGCAAAAGCTTACCGAATAGATGTCGCCCGCAGTCTGACCGTTCCTGGTGTGTGATTTAGTGACCAGTGGCAAGCTGGATGCCCAACACACGGAAGTGAGGAACTAAAGCAGCCATGAGCACGACATGGCAACTCCTCGGATGAGCCCAGTATCAGAGCAATATGTGCCGGCTCTGCAATTATGGAAGCCTTCTTGGATAGCAAGGGAATGCCCATGGTTTGCCCCTGCCTTCCCTTGAGGGCCGACCACGATGTCATTGATCATTCTATCTTGACCAGCTGATATGTGGGCGACACCACGACAATAAGTCTAACGTGCCTCGAAACCCGAGGAAGGCTAACCTCATTAAAAAATGCCCGCCAGAAGTCGGAAGTGTCGTCCTACGGGTGGCAAACTAAAAATTGACACTATGCAATTACGTCCGAGTGAAATGTCTCGTCCGAATGTCTCTCATGCTAGGAACAGCTCTGACTACCTAGTTTCCGAATGTTGTTCGGAACAGCTCTGACTAGGTAGTTTTCCAAATGTCTGTCGTGCCTGGAACAGCTCTGACGGGCGCAACAACAAGCACATGTCCGAAAACTCGCTGAGTGGATACCGTCTGCAAACCTGTCTGGTATGTGCGGGAATGGCCCGGGGCAAACGAAATGACCAATATATTGAAGTGAGGATTTAAAGCAGCCATGAGCAGGACGTGACAATTCCCTCGGTTAGCCCAGAACCAGGGCGTTATGTGTCGGCCCTGCAACTATGGAAGCAACCCTGGATGGTGGAAAATGCTATGGACTGTCCCTGCCTTCCTTTGAGGGATGACCGTTGTCTTCGACCGTTCAACCTTGGCCAGCTGTGTTGTAGATGGCACCACAAAAGTGAGAGTCTCCCTGGAATGCTACCTGGTCAAAAAAGCATGCTGTAGCCGGATGTGTTGGCCTACGGGTTTCGGCCCAAGGGCGCATAACAGACACACCACAATCACATCTGAAAAAAACACTCCGGATGAACGAAAAGAAGAAGAAGAAATGCTTGTAAAAGATACTTATCAGCATATAAAGATGTGATAGAATGTAATGATATCACAAACTGGTGTAAACTCTTAAAGAACGGAAGACGAGTATTTCTTTTTTTTTTCTGCTGCACATTACATCCCATTGGAGCATAAAGTTAGTTGCATATTCAGATGATAGTTTGTTACATTGTGCTTCAAAAAGCATAATAACTATAATCCATGGTGGTAGCCAATGTGGCTAATCAGACCAGTTCATGCAGTAAATGTTTGTCCACAATGGATACACGTGAACACATGGCCATTTCCACCATCACGCGCCATCTGACATCTCACACGCTCTCCTTTAACACAGACAACAAACATGGCTAAACAATAAATCAGCAGGCACGATGTGTAGAGATTAGTATGTCTTGCTGACAATGGCATGAGTGCAGTTGGTCAAGAGTCGGATGTCAGCTCTCATCATTCACTATGGGAGGGAAAAACTGACCACCTATTCCTCCCTGCACACGGACCTACAAAATGTGATACCTAAACACTCACATACCCACAGTCAGTTCCAGGCCTACAAAATGTTACGTAGACACTCACATATCCACAGTCAGTTCCAGGCCTACAAAATGTTACGTAGACACTCACATACTCACAGCCAGTTCCAGGCCTACAAAATGTTACATAGACATTAACATACCCACAGCCAGTTCCAGGCCTACAAAATGTTACGTAGACACTCACATACCCACAGTCAATTTCAGGCCTACAAAATGTTACGTAGACACTCGCATACCCACAGCCAGTTCCAGGCCTACAAAATGTTACGTAGACACTCACATATCCACAGCCAGTTCCAGGCCTACAAAATGTTACGTAGACACTCACATACCCACAGCCAGTTCCAGGCCTACAAAATGTTACGTAGACACTCACATACCTACAGCCAGTTCCAGGCCTACAAAATGTTACGTAGACACTCACATATCCACAGTCAGTTCCAGGCCTACAAAATGTTATGTAGACACTCACATACCCACAGCCAGTTCCAGGCCTACAAAATGTTACGTAGACACTCACATATCCACAGTCAGTTCCAGGCCTACAAAATGTTACGTAGACACTCACATATCCACAGCCAGTTCCAGGCCTACAAAATGTGATACCTAGTCACTCACACACCCACAGCCAGTTCTTGCTATGTGACTTATTTCTTTAAAATGATTGCATGATAATGCACCAAAAAACAACAGCTGCTGATGTAACAAAGGTTAAGATAGAAAGTAACTTTTTGTTAACTATTACTCACACTGGCAAATTATGTTTCTGTGCCAGCTGTACCTGTGGAAAAAAGAAACCAAAAATGTTTATCAGTTTGTAGGAAAGTTACTGTCTGTTAAACAATCTATCATTGTCATTCTATAAGCCTATTTAACAATTTGGGACTGAAAAGAGCTGATGAAAAAAAAATAAAAACAAATATTTTGGTTACATTAAATGACATGACACGCTCATTAAAAAAAAACCATACTGGAGGGAAACACTGAAGACAGGCAAGGAAGAGATAAGTAATGATACAAGTGGACAGTAGCCCATAAAAGTGTGCATACAGAGCGAGAAACAGAAAGTGGTGGCGATCTCTTGTAGCCACTCTCCATCATAGGAGTGGCCGTGGATATGTGAGTGTCCATACAATCCACTGATAGTCATCTAACGCACGTCAATCACTCCAAGCAAGGATACAGATTCAGATAAGTACCCTTAATATTGTCATGTAGTGTGTTTCATGTAGTTTTGTGCTGGTTTGTGTTTGTTTGTTCTGTGCTGATGAAGGCTTTGGCCGCAACGTCCAATTTGTTTCAGTAAAGCCCACAATCTACTTCTCATTGTTTTGGTGATTCATCCATCATAGGGAATGGGTCTGGTTGATTGACTGGAACATTTTTATGACCAATGAGGATAAAAGTAAAGTTGAGAAGATTAAATTCACTGCACAGGGTTTAACCCATATGTGTAAACTGATTAGAGAATTTAGACATAGACAGTCAAGGTGTTAAAGGCACGTTATAAGGAGAAATAAACTTGAAGACATAGTGACAACTGGCACAGTAGACAAGAAAAGAACAAGGTGACAGCAGAGAGGTAAATATCTGGATGGCTAGGTACATAATTATGACAAGAACACAGACATGATCCTAGACTGGTGATCATATGAGATGGTGAATCATAACAGCCCAGGCTTATTGGCATGGCACATGATGTTGATGACATAATATGATTACCTCTAGGATATAGTGTGTCTGGCATGGATCAAGATGCTCCAGCGGCTGATATTTTACAGAAAGCATGAGGAGTCTATAATCTTTGAAAGAAGAAAGTTATGATGACCTTGTGGACAACACACAGTGAGCAGTAGACCAGGAACTATGTGCCATATAGCTATTACAGCAACACAGGATGCAGAGAGAGGATAAAGGGATTTTTCCTACGTATGCACCAAAGTGGATAGTGCACATAGAAACTAAGGGAGACAAGATACGTCACACGACAACAAAGAAACATACGCTGTGGTGCCATCTTCAAGACTAGATGTGTTTTTCGATTGTGGAACCAAATTCGTGTGGCCATTGGATATTTGGATGCAAGTGTACTTGATCTTCAAGTGGATAACAAGAGGCGGCATTTGTTGAGAAGAAGCTATGGATCTAAGAACAGTGGACCGAAAACTAGATGAATTTATCACGAACATAACGGCAGGGATCGAAAGAGCAGTGGAATGGAAATAGGCTGGGTGGCAAGGTGAATAATGATGCAGGTATAAACATATTAACTGTGGATACTTTAAATAGTTGTTGTCCCGGTGGACGGGAGCAGATCTATAGTGACACTGAAATTATATTGTTGTTATTCTGCAACACCAAATTAAAACGGTGTTAAACTTTTACCGGAGCCACGTCCTTATTTCATTTTCAAGTTCATTGTATGAGACTTTGTTGGTGTTACGGTTAACGAGATAAACTAAATGTCTGTTGTGGATTCTCAATAAATTATATTATGGCACAACCGAAGTGGATCTACATTGAGGCACTATGTGTGAATGTGGACTATGCAAAATGACAACAGATCGTGGCAACCTCATCATGTACTGGGTAGTTAATAAAGTCTTTAACCTGAAGCCACACTGTTCAAGCAATAATGTTGGTGAACAGCTATATCCCATGAAGGCCTCTCTTTTCTCCACTCCCCACACATCAGTTCCCAACAAGCACCTCACACCATACCAGCTTTCCAGTAGTCCACCAACACATTGTTTTGACACAGACAACAAACATGGCTAAATCATAAAGCAGCAGGCGTGATGTGTACAGGCTAGTATGTTATGCTGACAATGGCATGAGTGCAGTTGGACAATAGTTTGATATCAGCACTCATCATTCACTACGGGAGTAAGAGACTGACCAACATGCAAAGAAGCCTACAAAATGTGATACCTAGCACCTCACAAACCCACAGCCTGTTTCTGCTATGCAACTTGTTTCTTTAAAATTATTACATGATAAAGCACCGAAAACAACAGCTGTTGTTTTGACACCAGTCCTCCCCAACAGTCCTAATGGCTTGTCAACAGATTTGCTTTACTCAAATTAGAAATAAAATTGCTTGGACTCACAGTTGGACAGATGGGGGATTAACAATAGTGCTTGTGTATATTAGCATTTTCGTTGCTATGGAAGGACGCATTTTCGGAATGTTCAAGGTCGTCGGATGCGCAGAAGGTCTACTGCGCGCTTGCAAGATCTGTATAATGAAAATGCACTTGCTGTGTCTCCAATAGGATAAATTAATTGCTGATTAGGCCACAACACGTACTATCAAACCAACAAAGTGACCATTAGATCCGTAACATCATTCTGCATAAAACCATATACATCTCAAAATTTGTTAAAGCTAAAATTTAGAAGATGCAGCCTAATTTATGAATCAGTAATTAATTAGCGGCCATTTTAAATTGCTAATTAGGCCACAACACATACTATCAAAAAAGCAAAGTGACCATTAGATCCGTAACACCATTCTGCATAAAACCAGATACATCTCAAAATTTTTTAAAGCTAAAATTTAGAAGACGCAGCCTAACTTCTGAATTAGTAATTAATTAGCGGCCATTTTTAATTGCTAATTAGGTCACCACACATACTATCAAAACACCAAAGTGACCATTGGGTCCGTAACATCATTCCGCATAATAACATACATATCTTGTAATTTTTAAAGCTAAAATTAAGAAAACCCAGGCTAATTTCTGAATTAGTAATTAATTAGTGGCAATTTTTAATTGCTAATTAGGTCACCAGACATCATATCAAAATATAAATAACATGACCAGTTAGGCCTTGATTGTTAATTAACCCCAATCGCTGTGATGTATGGTTGCTAAGATGTTCATTTAAAAACAAAACAGATAGTCTCAAAAAATGCAAAATTTTGATAATCTGGGCTCTCACTTTGACCAGGATGCATAAAAATTAACTCAGTGAGCACTCTTTTGTGAAAATTTTAGTCCAAAGGTCACGACACTCAAATTTAAATAACTCCGCTTACAATCGAGATACACACATCATTGAGGTACCGTTAGATTTGGTTTTTCAAGGCCTATCTATATGTGGTTCTCTCATTAGTAAATGATCAATCTGAAAATCATGATCAGAATACCTATGTATATTTGATGTACTTGTATCAGTGTCTGTTTGTTGCTTGTGTGCTGATGAAGGTTCTAGTTACAGCAATCATTTTGTCACTTGTGACTGTGTTCTACTCAAGCTGACCAATTCCACATCTCATTTTCACTCATATGTTAGTTGCATATCCTTTACAGGATGTCACAGTCAACCCCAGCATTGTTTTGCTGTTTGTGATCTCTTAGCAAGGTTACATTCAGTAGTCTGCCAATGCTTTCTGAATGACCGACACCTATACCATTTTATAAAAAACCAACGCAGGGTGGTCTGCTGCCAAATCACCTGCAGCTGTGGTTCAAACGTGGTATGCAGGAATACGAACTGCGTCTATAGACCTTTCACCACGCAGCCGGCTTCATTCATATACTCAGTGTATTTTACTCATATTATAATGGCAACATAAATATCCTTCAACCTGTTTTGTTAGGATCAATTTCTGAACCTCCTTGTCATCAGCTGTCTTACAGAATCTGGGGCTGAAGTCTAGGCCAATCTGATAACATGAAATAGTGAAAGTAAAATACAAGGGCTGTACTTTGCTAGTCAATTTCTGACAAAAGAAATAAATTAATTCTAAAAGCACAACATTTGGTTCTGTAACTTCTATATCTAGGTGTAAGTGAGTGAGAATATTGTGTGTGGTGTGTGGAATCAAGTGCTTAAGAGAGATAAATGTTAAAAATGTCTCATTTAGCTAAAATCCGTGGGAGCTTCAAATGAAAACCTTAAAAGTGTGATAGAAATTACAATAACCACACCATGTCCTGTAACCTGTAAATATTGTTGTTAAGTATGTCAAAAGTGTTGAGCATGTGCCATCATGGTGCAGAAGAGCAGTTTAAAGATGGACGACCCAATTTTGACATGCCCTAAAGAGAAGCAGCTTTCTGTTATCCGTTACTTTATCATTGAAGGAGTGAAATCTATAGAAATTCATTCACAATACAGTATGACTTCTATGAAGAGGTACAGCAGGTGGTGCATGAGTGGTTACACACATGAATCATGAGAATGTTTTCTACGGGAATCCAAGCACTTTATCGGTGCTGGAGGACTTGCATTGAACGCAGTGGTGACTACATAAAAAAATGATACATTTGCTCTTTGCTTTTTCAGAATATATTCACCAAAAAAAAAAAAAAAAGCATTTAAGGTTTTAATTTGAATCCCCCCTCATATAACAAATACTTTTAACTAAAATAAAAGTTAGTTGCATGTCCTTTACAGGACATCACAATCAACCTCAACATTTTAAGGCTATTTGGTACGCTTATGTTCAGTAGTTTGCCAATCCTTACTGAATGACCAACACTCATACCACTGTTATAATTCAACACAAGGCTGTCTGCTTCTAAATGAAATAAGCAGCCACCTAAAGTTATAAATAACAGAAGATGAAAGTGACAATCTGATTCAATAGCAGGATATACAGTAACAGAAGCAAAAGTAACAGAGATCTAAACTAACTGAAAGCAAATGCAACAGACTGTAGTTTATTTTCAGGAGCTAAAAATAACAGAATTTGCCTCAATAGCAAAACTAACAATAGCTGACAGCTAAAACAACAGAATCTATTTACACAAATATTAAACAGTTATGGAATAAGCTTTAATTATCAGGAGATAAAATCAGAAAAATCCTTACCTCACCAACAGCACCAATGACATCAGCAAACCTCTCAATGGCTGCCTCAACTCCAGCATAATCCTAAAATAATAAAGGTTTATTAAGAAAATCAGCACATGCATACTACATGCCTAAGCAACATTTGTTAAGTCTGTAAAAATGTATGTATGTTAGTTAGTTAGCTAGCTAGTTAGTTAATTATCTAGTTAGTTAGTTAGCTAGTCTGTTGGTTGGTTGGTTAGTTAGCTAGTTTGGTGGTTGGTTGGTTAGTTAGTTAGCTAGTAGGTTGGTAAGCTAGCTAGTAGTAGTTATTTAGTTAGCTAGCTAGTTGGTTGGTTGGTAAGCTAGCTAGTTGTTATTTAAATATTTAGTTAGTTAGCTAGCTAGTTAATTAGTTAGTTGGTTGCTTGGTTGGTAAGCTAGCTAGTAGTTAGTTAGTTATTCTGTTAGCTAGCTAATAGTTAGTTAGTTATTCTGTTAGCTAGCTAGTTGGTTGGTTGGTAAGCTAGCTAGTAGTTATTTAAATATTTAGTTAGTTAGCTAGCTAGTTAATTAGTTGCTTGGCTGCTTGGTTGGTAAGCTAGCTAGTAGTTAGTTATTTAGTTAGCTAGCTAGCTGTTTGTTAGTTAATTTGCTAGCTTGTTGCTTGGTTGGTTAGCTAGCTAACTGTTGGTTATTCAGTTAGTTAGACTGTGAGAGCTCTGGAAGACTGAGTTTTAACTCTTAAGGCCGATGCCATGGCATTCTGTTTGCCAGAGCCCTGACAAGCGCTTGCATCTACTAGAGTGTGGCTGGTGTAGAGATCCCCCTACCAGGTACCATAGTATCATCTACATGGGAACTGTGTCACAGAGCTCTCCTTCCCCTCTCCATGTCCAGTAATCAGAGGGGTGTGCAAGGCCAATACTGGAACTTCTCATCCGTGGAGAGGCATATTAGGATATAAACAGGCTGGGATTAGGCCTAGATTGGCAATCTTTCCACCACAGGCTTCAGGAATTGTATTGACTCTCCAACCCCGCATTCAGAAGGGGAAAAGACTGCATAAATAAACTGGCAAATAAAAGGCAAAGGGACCCTGTTTTGCATGCCATCTTGGCATATTAACATTGTGTTGCTAAGTGCATATTTTCTTGGCCAAACTACACTCATTTAATTAAGGCATGCACACTATTGCTGGTGTGTGCCATTTGTTTTATTCAAGGTCGAGAAATAAATGTTTTTTGGCCAATCAGTAACCAGGTTATGTTCAGGGTTAAAAAGTTAGTTGCATATCCTTTACAGGATGTTGCAGTCAACACCAGCATTTTTTCCTGTTGTAATCTCTTGGAAAGTTTATGCTCAGTAGTTTGCCATTGCTTTCTGAACGACCGGTACCCATACCATTTTGTAAAAAACTAACGCAGCACGATCTGCTGCCAAATATCACAGAGCTGTGTTTCGAATGTGGGTATGTGGGATCACGGACTGTGCCCATATCCCTTTAGCCATGGAGCCGGCTATGTACAGGGTAGGATTTTGAAAAATACTCCTGAATGTTACCAAGAATTTATTACACATACACTTCCAATGTCTCAATCAGCTTATTCTGGAAGGTGGTGAGAAGCCTCCGTCCTTTACTTGGGGACATTAAAAACAAGTACCTCTGAATTTGCAGTGGGTTTGCCTGTAGGCGAGGGACACCGGTAAAAGGGAAAGCAAACCCACACACAAAATTTAGTCCATTACTACTTTAAACTGTGTAAGGACCAAATTTGAGTTTAAGCGAGCGAACAAAAAAGAAAAGAAAGAAAATCAGCTTATTCTATTAATAAGCTAAAAATATGATCATAGTTGCACACATATAAAGTCTCTAATAGAGCAAGCAATAAATTACATAAACATTTATAATCAACATATACACAAATATAATGTTCTTGGCTCGACCATACCAAGTGGCCAAGCCATCCAGGTTTTTACTTTTCTGCCTTCCCTTTGTTCTTTTCCCCTCAATATTGCCAGTTGTCACCAGTTTCTCCAATTTATTTCTTCTCATATAAATAACAGAAGATGAAAGTGAAAATCTGATCCCAAAGAAAGACCTAATAGTAACATATTCTACTGAAATATCAGAAGCAAAAGTAACAGTGATCTAAAGTAACAGACTTGGTTTTTATTAAGTTACTAAAGCCAAAAGTAACAAGAAGATAAAGTTACAGACTCAGCTTCCTTAAATTACAGAAGCTAAATGTAACAAAAAATTGTGACTTCACATATACTAGATTATGGCATAATGGGGTTGTTGGTTCCCTTCGTCATAAACTTTTCTTCTCAGACAATGCTCAAATAATTCCCAAATTTGTCTGGTACACATTTTTATTAGGCTGGTCAACCGAAGAGCTGGGTCAGAAAAAATGAATCCCACCACTGCATGGGATTCAACCCAGACCATTGTCTTGGTGGGCAAGTATGAAGATGATCTCAGTCATTGTTATGTATTATGTCCTTTGCAGAACGTTGCTCCCACTACACCACACACTGAAAGGCCTTTCATCTCTGGCCATGTCTCCCACCTCATGCACCATCATGCCTAGGGCTCTGCAATGTTCTGTGTCCATCTTTGTAATGGCTGACCCCTGGCTCTTCTTCCAGGAATCTTGCCTCCCATCACTGTTCTCTCCAAGCCTCTGTGACATTTAATATGGCCAAAGTATTTTAGCTTTCGAGAAACAAAACTGCTCATGAGCCAGTTTTCTTGATGTTCAGGTTTTGTACAATTTTCTGACAGAATTATAACTAAAAAAAAACACAGATTTAGGCTAAATATAATAACCAACAAAGCACCATCACAACTAAAATTAGCGCCATTATCATCAAATTAATATTATACCTCAAGTAAAACACTCCGCTTAACTTCAATGCCACTTTCATCACATACCCCTGTGCTCTGTAATAAACAAGCAAACATCAAATATACCATGAGAAATAAATTCACAGTAACTGACACTCATAAAAGATAAAGGGCAAAAGTAGAAGCCACAGGGCAAGTTTACACAGCTTTACATTTTGTTGTTGTTGTGGTGTGTTCTCTTAGAAGGGGCGGTCAATAAGTAATGCCTCAGAATTTTTAATTTCATTCGTTATTCATAATAGTTTTTGTCCATCTCACAAGGGCATGCATCCCTGTACAGTAAAAATGTTTGTCCTTTTCCCTAAACCACTAGTGTAAAAAATAGGAGCCATTACTTATTGATCGTCCCTTGTATTTGAACTTCATATCAACCTATTTGAATTAGTGCCAATGAAAACTCATGAATATGTCTCAATTTTTCAATGCCAACAAGGTTATCCACCGGCTCCCTGGCAGAGGAGTTAGCAGCTTTCTCCGTTAATTCCAAATACTCTCGTGGTTGACGTGAGCGCACGAGAATTAGAAGTGGTTCGAGTCGTGCCAGTGACTTATGAGAGTATGGAGCCGGTCGCTCAGAAAGTCACGGCGTGCTGATGAGCATAATCTAGCTTAGGAATCAACATACAGCTGAAAGATGCTGATGTTGACCGCAATATCCTGAAACAGGATGGAAACGCGGGGAAAAAAAAAAAAACAAGGTTATCCAGTGACTGATATGTCTGTCAGATGAAAATGAATATGGCATTACAAGATAAGTGTTAAAATGTAGATAACAGTGTCTTTTATTAATTTAATGAAACAGAAGGTTGGACTGCTGGACACTGGAAACAAGAGTCATTCAACCAGGAAGGAGAACTGGAAAAACTAAGGTGGATGAGGAAGAAGAACTGCAGAAGCTAACGAACAAACTTTGTTTTCAAAGGGTGCTAACGAACAAACTTTGTTTTCAAAGGGTCACATAATGGGCACACAGGCTCGTGTTACATTCGGTCCTTCCACTCATCTTTTGTTCATCAGTTGTGCATTCTACATTCGCATAGGAATGTCAAATAAATGTAAACATAAACAATGCGTATTACCATGTTATGAGACAGGTAGGCAGGCAGACACACGTATACATGCACATTCATAAACACACACATTAATCCTGCATACACACTTACATCATTTACACACTCTCAGTTATCCACACCCCCCTCCCCCTACCCAATGCAAACACATATATACTCACTCTGTCTGTCTCTTTCTCTCTTTCTCTCTCATGCCCATATATCCTCATTCATGCATACAGCAAGGCATACACATACACTCCTTCACATAAACACATAATCAACACATACACACGTTCACATGCAAATATACAAAAACTCACACAGCTAATGTAAAGAAGGCATTTGAACTGGAGAGGCTGATGTGGAAAAAATAGAATAACTGGACAGGTTGATGTGGAAAAGGAAGGAAAACTGGTGAGGCTGATGTGGAGTTAGATATGTGAAGTTAGAAGAACAAGAACAGCTGATGTGGAAAAGGAAGGAGAACTGGAAAAGCTGATGTGGAAAAGGCAGGAGAAATGGAGAGGCCAATGTGGAAAAGGAAAGAGAACTGGAGAGGCCAATGTGCAGTTACAAAAAGAACTTGAGAAACTTATGTGGAGCATAAATTACGACTAGAATGACTTATGTAGAGTCAGATGGAGAACTATAGTGGATAATTGGAGCTAGAAAGAAAACTAGAAAGATATGGGGAGCAGAAAAAGAAAACTGGAGAGACTGATATTGAACTAGAAGGATAATTGGAAAGGTTGATGTAGATGTACACACAACCATTAGACTACAGGGGCAATCAATACACAAATATGTCATCTGCTGAGGAAGTTTGTGACATCTGGTGCTAGTCACAGTAATTGTAACATAGTAGCAGTAACTGTAACAAACAGAATTTATGTGACAGCTAATCAAAACTTTAAAATTAATTCCTGCACATGCTTCGCTCCTTTCTTCGAAAAAGCCACTAAAGAGTTTCAATGCTAATTATTCTATTACATTGGCACAATGGTACACCTGGCCCGTCCTCTGCACCATCCAACCCTCCACTCACTCCCTTGCGAGCCAGTCTTTCCAGATATGGGCATTTCAACTGTTCAGCTGCACTTTCCACCCAAACTCAGAGAACCCCCGCCACATCAACTCTAGCATAAAATAGCTCTATGGAGTTTATAAGCCAGATTTCTAATTCTCTAATTTATTAACTCCCTGTCATTGTCAAACAGCAAGTGATGTATACGTGGCCCTAGACCTTGAAACCAAACTATCGTGTAATGTGTTCTCTGACTTTTCACATTTGGTCTGAGCATGCTAAAGAAATATGGCTTCCCCAGTGGACACTTTCTATTTGTGTTTAGCCCCCTTGAAAGTTTGGCTTTTTAAAATTAGGAGCAGTTGTTCCCCTTTAAATAAAAAAAACATCCATATATACACTTAATTTTCACATATTTATGCAGTTAGCAGCTGTGGTGGCATAGTGGTTAGTTGCTTGCTTGCCAAAACAGCAGTTTGGGTTCAATCCCCGGCAGAGGTAGGATTATTTTTTTCAACCAGAATGGGCCGGGTTGGGGGGGGGGGGGGGGGGGTGTGTCAATGCAGCCTCATAAAAATGGACACAAGACAATTTTCAGGATTTTCTGGGAATTTGTTTGGGAAGGAAAGGTGATGGGAACTGGTCTCCCCACTTCATTTATGGTGGCCTTAAATATATGAGAAGGACTCAGACTTCACACTTCATGAGAAGACAGACTTTCATCTTCACGAGAAGGACTCAGACTTCACACTTCATGAGAAGGACTCAGACTTCACACTCTAGCAGCAGTATCTGCTATGTCAAACCTTGATCTTTAAATGCAAGTAGATTTAATTCACTTTGGGAGACATGATACACACTACATTATGACGGGAGACATGATACACACTACATTATGACAAGCAATACTGAATGACAAAAGCAAGTGAATGTATGTTTACAAATACTGCTGTAGCAAACATGAAATACAAATGTTTCTGTAAGTGTACCTGAACAGGGTGAAGTCCAAGGCATGGCAGGACAAACCTCGGAAATCTGAGAACATTGACAGAATATGCTGCTGTTGACATTAGGGAATGGGAAACAAGCATTCCACCCACCCATTACGTGCAAAGATATACAAATCGACAGCATATATATTTTAAGACAGACAAACCGCCACCCCCCCCCCCCCCCCCCCCCCAGAGAGAGAGAGAGAGAGAGAGAGAGAGAGAGAGAGAGAGAGAGAGAGAGAGAGAGAGAGAGAGAGAGAGAGAGAGAGGGGGAATCATAGTAGCACGGTGGCTTGTATGTCTCTCCGTTGGCCCAGTGGTCATGTTTTCAAATTCCCCTCAAGGTTGGGATTTAAAAAAACATTAACGCTGCCAGGTTGACCCAGACTCTAATGGGTACCAGGAAATGTTCTAGAAAGTAACGGCGGCCAGCGTGATACTGACCACATCACCCACCGAGTGCTGATTAGTCTTTTAACATGGACCTAGCATCATATGTCCAATGCACCTTAGGCGAGTTCTCTTTAGACTCATGAAGAATTTGACCATTGCTTGGAGTTCTCCTTAGACTCTTGAAGAATTTGACCATCGCCTGGAGTTCTCTTTAACCTCATACACCTTGCCATTTAATGTTGATTCAGTGGGTCAGTATATGTTTCTTAGCTCACGATTTATGTGTATAAATAAAGGCTGTGATTTGGTATTTGAACATTGTCAACGTCACAGTGGTTTCAGGGGAAACAATCTCTCACATCCAAGGTGCAGTAATTGCCATGGAAGCTAATGTTTACTCTGATCGTAGCCTTCTAGCACTATGGCTTGTCCTGCACAAATATGTCTACACTATACTGACAAGGACTGTAAACTAATTTCACAAATTTGTGAAAAATATAAAAAGACATTAAATTATGAAAAAGTTTCAAAAACTTTGTAATACATCTCTTTTACCTAAATTCATTAATCAATGATTATCTACAATATATATTCATAAGTATTTATTACTTAGCTCCTAAAAATGAACAGAAAATAGAAAACACAGATGATTTGAAAATAAAATTATTTAAACATAAATAAATTGTGAAGAAATAATGGCACTAAAATGGCTGCCCCAGATGAGAAAATAAATAAGTAAACACTCACCTCTTGTAGAGTTCAACAACCGATTCAAACTCTCGTATGTTTTCGGTGACTACTAAAGCTGCTCGAACATTTTTCTGGAAAAATAAACATAAACAAACACAAATATATTCATAATGCTGCAGGTCCTTTGGAGACATGCCGGCCCTGTTGTGAAGGAGTTACAAACTCAGTTCGTAATCCCACATACAGCAGTCGAAACACAGCTGTTGGTGATTCGGAAGCAGGCAGCCTGCGCTGGTTTTCATACAATGGTATAAGTGCTGGTCGTTCAGGAAGCAATGGCAAACTGCTGAACGTAAAACTTGCCAAGAAATCACAAACAGCTAAAAAAAAATGCTGGGGTGACTGCTCATCTCATTATGTTCCTCTTGTACCTTGCGGTGTTGAGGTGAAGTATAAACTTCGTGAGAGTGCCCGTGTATGGGCTTCATGTATCGATATTCCCATGGACTCTGCTATTCCCTCTGTCCAACGTTTACGTGGTCGGCCTCTTCCTCTAATTCCATCTGGTCTGTACATCATTGCTTGTTGTGGTATGCTGTTGACTGGTAACCTACTTGCATGGCCAAACCATTTGACTTGCTGTTTTCTGATAACATCTAGTGCTGCTTTAATCCCCCACTTTAGTCCTGATTTCTTCATTTCTGATCTTATCTCTTCTTGATACGTTGAGTATTCTTCTCAGGAACCTCATTTCTGTTGTTGGGGTGACTGCGATGTCCTGTAAAGGATATGCAACTAACTTTGGAGACTTGCTCTCTTTCATCACAG
Source organism: Cepaea hortensis (assembly GCA_963921405.1). Lineage (NCBI taxonomy): Eukaryota > Metazoa > Mollusca > Gastropoda > Stylommatophora > Helicidae > Cepaea > Cepaea hortensis. The sequence continues at coordinate 43,605,524 of OY992894.1, read as the reverse complement.
CTAGCTTGGGAGAGAGAGGCTTATTCTGTGCTAGTTCTCCTACCTCACTTATGGTCGTTTTCAAAGTTAATTTAAAATACACATAATCAACATGAAACAAATAAACTTATATTTCAACAGAGACAGAGGAAGACAGCGAGAGAAGATTCTTGACAGTCTTGTGTCATGGTATGAAAGGTGGTCAGGTCAGCACATGAATTGATGTATGCTGTTGGAGACTGCAAGATGTGGAGAGGCATGATCACCCACACCAGTTGGCATAAATATGAAACAACAGAATAAATATATGAAACAACAGAATTACTTACAAAATATCATAGTTGATATTTATTCATTGTACCAATAATTAGGGATACAAGGGAAATTAATGCCAGATAATGAGATTACTAACGGTGACTAAAGCTAATTATTTTGTCTATTTTGCTAAATGTTCTTATAAAGTGTGAAGAATTATCAACATTTACTGTATTAATTACTGACTATAATATTTAAATTAATTTTCTTCATTTTAATCAGAACAAATAAAGGTAGAAAGATACTACACTAATTATGGAGGTGGAGGCGGTCACTGCGGCTCTCCGCTGGATGGAGAATACGACACACACACACATCGTGATTGTAACTGACTCAGAAAGCATGCTGACGAGGGTGAGGACGGGCAGGCTTCGTGCGGAGTGGCTTGTTTCGCTTCGGAGGTCACGGGTGACAAGCATCGCCTGGATCTTTTCTCCGGGGCATGCCGGTGTGCTGGGAAATGAACAGGCGGACAGATTGGCTGGCTCTGCAGAACTTGGTGGAGTATTGATACATGACAAGGCAGACGTGGTTGCGGCCTTGTTGGAGCATGTGCACACCTCAGAGGATCAAATGGATTACCATGGTCTGGCAAGAATGAGACAGCGAGGAGTGACAAGGGGATCTGGCCGACGCTCAACACTCAGAGGAAAGGCGAGACGGACATATAATCAGATTGCTACTGGTACTATTAGTGTTGGAACTCTTCGCTGGCTGCTGAGGATGGGGACGGAGCGCTTATGGGAATGCCCCGAATGCTGTGATGTCGATTCCTAAATCAATCAATCAATCAATCAAAATCTCAAAAATAAGTTGAAATTAAAAGTGACAACAAGGACAACTAGTAAAATAGAAATAAGTGAGAAAGGCTATAAGCTACTTCACATACGTTATTAATATATCATGAAAAAAAATTACAGCTAACAGAATGAAGTAGGTATATAAAGTTATAGGAATAAGGTATCTACTGATAGATAAAGAAATCAGAAAGAAAAGACAATATGAAGATACTGAAGATGCAACATATCAATATAAATATAAAGAAACAATAAAAACAATACTCCTGTTGAAATATCTCCAACAGGCAAAAGATAAAAATGAATGAAAACAATTTTAACACATCTTAGCAGCAACTTGAAGAGAAAATAAATCAACTGAGCTATAATATAACAAGTGATAAGAAAGAAAAAAAAAGCGCCCCAAAGCGATAAAAAGATGACAGAGAGAAAAATACTGGACAGTCTTGTACCATGGCAGTGAACAACATCAGGATGTTAATTTATAAACAGCACTAAATAGCATCATCATCATCATCATCATCATGTGCCATGCCGGTAAGCGTGGGCAGTCATGTTTTGCCATCTCACACGATCACCAGAGTCGTGGATCAGCGCAGTGTACTTGTCTCAACCATACAAGGTGACCAAGCCATCCAGGTATTTACTTCTCTGCCCTCCCCTTGCTCTCTTCTCCTCAATCTTGCCAGTTGTCACCAAGTTCTCCAATTTATTTCTTCTCATAATATGACCAAAAATTTGAGACTGTCTAATTTCTCTAATCAGTTTACGGTTTTAATTTTTTTCATGTATGACTTGGTCATTGGTTTTTCTGTCTGTCCATGGTATTCTTTGCATTCTCCCCTGAAACCACATTTCTACAGCCATCAGATGTTTTTCAGCTTGTCTGCTCACTGTCCATGCCTTACATCCATACAAAAGCACAGGTTCTATGTAGCACCTCAACACTCTTTTTCTCGTTGCAAATGACATCTTTTTATTGGTCAGTATGTTTTTCATCTTGCAAAAGGCTGCCTTCGCCATGGCAATTCTTGTTCTAATCTCTTCAAGGCATTTTCCATCAGATGTTTCGACTGTTCCGAGATAATTGTACCAATTCACTTGTTTAAGAATATTCCCATTTAATTATATATTACGTTGTGGTATTTTCTTCTTCTTAGTGACGACCATGGCCGAGGGGTTACAACACTTTCTCCGTAATCCCGTTTATCATGCAGAGTCTCGTAGCGGGCGAGAACTGGGAGCGGTTCGTCCCCCGCTGGTGACTTGCGGGATAACTGAGCCGGCCGCTCAGAAAGCAATGGCAAACTACTGAGCGTAATCTTGCCAAGAGATCAACAGACAGCTGAAAGATGCTGCTGTTGACAGCGATGTCCTGTAAAAGGATATGCGAATTAAAAAAAAAAAAGTGACGACCATAATCTGTGTCTTCTTACAACTTAATTCTAACCTAAGTTGTTCACTGTGTGCAACACTCGCATCTACTAAATGTTGCAGATCCTGCTCATTGTGTGCAGTCAATACTGTATCATCCACATATCTAATGTTATTTATGTTATGTCCCCCAATGATGATTCCTTTCATATCGTTAACATTTCTGAATATATTTTCACTATACAGGGAAAAAAGATCTGAAGACATTAAACATCCCTGACTCACACCTCTCTTAATAGGCTGATACTGACCTTCTTCATTACCAATCTTTATGGCAGCTTGTTGTTTCCAATATATGTTTTTATGAGTCTAAGGTCTTTCCCATCAACTTGTAGATCTGCAAGCATCTCTATCATGTTGACACGTCTCACATTACTGAAAGTCTTTGACTAAATAGCATAGGGAGCAGCGGTAGCTCAGAGGCCAGTCAGCTTGCCTGTCGGCCCAGTGATCATGTATTTGGATCCACATGGAAGCGGGGTTTAAAAAAATGGTGCTGGACTCAGACGTCGACCCAGTCTGAAATGGGTATCACCCATCAAGTGACATGGGGCCAGCACCATATACCCAATATGCATCAAGATATGGAAATGAGTTCTTTAATTTGCATATACCTGCCGGTTCTGTGGCGAAGGACTTACAAACGCTATTCGTAATCCTGCATATTGTGTTCGAAACCCAGCTGCGGGTGATTTGGCAGCAGACCGTCTTGCGTTGGTTTTCAAACCATGGTGTGGGTGCTGGTCGTTCAGAAAGCAATGGCAAATTAACTGAACGTAAACTTGCCAAGAAATCACAAACAGCCAAAGAATGCTGGGGTTGACTGCAACGTCCTCTAAAGAATATGCAACTAACTGACCCCAGGGTGTGGAAAAGATTGTTAACTTAAAAAAAAAAACTTACAAAGAAATTATAGGCCAGTGAAATGTGGTTCTTGTTAATCATTCTGTCAACAGCCAGTGTGCTAACCATTGTGGGTATATGGTATGGTGCCAACCAGCACTTGGTGGGTGATGTGATCATTATCATGCTGGCTGCCTTGACCTCCCAGAAACACTTGATGGTACCCATTTTATTCTGGGTCAGCTTGGGAGCCTGGGTCAGTTTAAAAACAATTCCCATCTCAATGGGGACTTGAACACACGACTACCGGGCTGGCAGACAAGCATGTTAGCCACTGAGTGTATATGATGCTAACTCCAACTGATTATTGACCATCAGCACTCAGTGGGCGATGTGGTCAATATGTGGACACCTTCACTTCCCCTAACATTACCAGGTACCCATTTTAGGCTGTGTCGACCTGTAAGCCTCCGCCAATATAAAAATATATCCCTATATTATTGATTTGAATCGCCAAAAAACGAGAAGTATATTGTGAGCTTACTAGAACACGATTACCAGAAACAAAATTGACATTGCGGCTAAAGCCTTCGTCAGCACAGAACAAACAAACACAAACAGACACACAACTAAACGAGAAACACTACATGAAAATACAAAGGTTACTTATTTGAATCCTGGTTTGGTCGAATGCGCCTTAAGCGCTTACTGTTTGATGTGAATGGAAAGAACCAGATCTATGGTTTAAACGGGTTGATGGGCGACAGGGATTGGCTTAGCCACCCGGTGGGAGGCATGGGGGTACGCCCATGTGAGCGGATTAGCAGTGAACTATAGCTGACTCTTTGGTGAAGGTACCGCGTAGGAACACAGTGGCAGGTGCTTGGAATGCAGTCCACCCTGTGTTGGTTTGCATAGAGTGGCATGAGTGCCAGTCGCTCAGAAAGCAATGACAAGTCATCAAATGCAAACTTGCCAAGAAATCACAAACACCAAAAGTAATGTTGGGGTTGATTGCTATGTCCTGTAAAGGATATGCTACCATGTTTTTCTGATTGATTGATTTAGGAACCAACATCACAGCATTTGGGGCATTCCCATAAGCGCTCTGTCCCCATCCTCAGCAGCCAGCAAAGAATTCCAACATCAATAGTGCCAGTAGCAATCTGACTATATGTCCGTCTCGCCTTTCCTCTGAGCGTCGATCGTTGGCCAGATCCCCTCGTCACTCCTCGCTGTCTCATTCTTGCCAGACTATGGTGATCCATTTGCTACTCCGAGGTGTACACATGCTCCCACAAGGCAGCAACCATGTCTGCATTGTCATGCATCAATACTCCACCAAGTTTTGCAGAGCCAGCCAATCTGTCCGCCTGTTCATTCCCTAGCACACCGGAATGCTCCGGAGAAAAGATCCAGGCGATGCTTGTCACCCGTGACCTCCAAAACAAAGCAAGCCACTCTGCCCGAAGCTTGCCTGTTCTCACCTTCCTCAGCATGTTTTCTGAGTCAGTTACAATTACGATGTGTGTGTGTATCATATTCTCCATCCAATAGAAAGCTGCACTGACAGCCTCCACCTCCATTCTTAAGTTAGATGTTGTGGTATCATATGCCAGGCTCTCCTGCACCAAACGTCGACCATTAGCTTTTGCTAAGAACCCCCAGGCACTTCTCCTACCTCTCAACACCAACTCATCTGTGTAGATAATCACATCACTCGAGCAAGCATTATCCTGAATTTGTTGCTGGATTTCCACTTCCGTGGCCCCTGCTGGCCACTCTCTGTACTCCCGGCTCAATGTGATTATAACTCTGCACAAGTCTGACTGCTCCACTGACACTCTGACTCACACCTCTCCTCGCCTAATGTTCTCCAAGGGGCACACCTGTCTGATCATATCCTCCGCCTGAGCTATCCATGATCTCCGTCTTATCAGTCACTGACCCTTAACGGCGTCCAGTGCCTCATGCAATGGGTGATCTGTGTCTGCAGCTACTCTGAGGTATGCCTTCGCCTGCATCAACTTGAGCCTACCAGCAAAATTCGGCAAACCAAGGATGTAACGCATACACACTACTGGGGCTATACAACTTCGGTGATGGAAAAGGGGGGAGGGGAGGTTGGAAGTTGGATGAAAATATGTTGGACATTGAGGCCATGAGGGGAGAGTGAACCCAACTGGAAGATGAGGCGGTTTTCCAATGTCTTACAATCACGTTCGTCAGATGCACACGATTTGAGCATTGTGACCTGTATGTCTGTTACGCCATAGTGATCACAATTGTTAAAGTGTGTGGATACCGGTTTCTGGCACCACTGTTGTTATCAGATAGGTGCTGTCTAAATCTGTCAGCAAGACGTAGATCTGTTTCACCAATATATCTCATGTCACAATGTGTGCAGATGATCACATAGATAACGTTGCGACTCGTGCATGAGAAACCCTCACAAATACATACATTATTGATTTGAACACAGGACTTTCTGGATGGCAGGCAAGTTATATTAGCCACTGCACTATTGTTGTTACTGTATACCATATGGTCTGTTTATAATCTGTATTTATCTGTAGTACTTTTGTCAGCTGTTATGTCAGCTTTATGTGCATACTATATTTTTCATGTTTCTCTTTTTTTGGCGTGAAATTGGTGTGAACATATCTTAGGACTTTGCAATACATAATCACTCTCTCTCTTTCTCTCTCTCTCTCTCTCTTTTTTTTTCTCCCTCTCTAACTTACTTACATGCATGCACAGACATGCATGCACACACAGATATGTATCATGATACAACAATGTGTAATATAGAAATAACTTACAGCTAAAGCTCTGTCAATGACATCAGAAACAATCTGCAAGATCAGAAACAATTATCTGTTTTAAAAAAACATCCAAATGGTGACAATAAGGCATTCTTGTTATCTTTACATGTCGGCTAAAGTTAATACATCACTGGGACTTACAATGAATTATCCAAAATTGAAATAAATATATTACAAAGCCACTTTTTAAATGTTATATTTTGCCCTATTAATGGTTTCCAGAAGGCAATAAATTTATTTTGCCTAGGTCCATCATTAAGAATCTTTATGAAGGGTTGTCATGAGAGCAATGTTTTGTACTGGACTTACTAAATAATGTGGTCAACCTGACTTAATACTATCTAAGGCAGGTGTAAGTAAGTTCTGGGAGCTGAGATACCTCTAATATGTATTAGTAATAACGAGTGATGAGTAGTTTAGCTGCTGACCTGCTAAGAAAGGGACGATTGGCTTTAAATCGACCCATGTGATAAAATAGGTGTCAAACTTGTTTCGGAGTAGAGGAGAAATAAGACAATGAGGACAGACGTTGGTCAACACACAAAGCTAGCATCTGCAAAGTTTCCACTGACATTATTAACAAGTTAACTTTTGTTGTTGGAGTTTAAAACAAAAAGATAATCCTTTCATTGAAGTACAAAGTGATAGCACTTCACACATACTAGTTCAATCCATAATGAAGTGGGGTGACAAGCTGTCAATAATTATAATTGCAAGTGTTGATTGATAATATTCTTGTGCTGAGCCAAGAAGTATGGACAGCTATCGTTTGTCGTGTCACATGATCACCAGTCTTGGACCAGGTCTGTGTTCTTGTTCCAATAATGTCGTGTGACCAAAGCTATTTATCTCTTTCAAAACAATGTATGCCCTTAGTGAATTTAAACACAAAGGCCATAAACAATATGTTGCATGATTTATTGCCTGGCATATTTCGCTGCATCTGGTCATGTGCATACTGCAGAGTTATATATCATATCCGGGAAGGTTAACCCGGCCAACAAATGCCCGCAGAAGTCGGATGTGTCGGCCTAACGGCGCAAGAACGCAGCTCTGCTGTAAACAGGCACAACGCAGTCACATTCGAAAAAAAAAACTCCAGATGAACGCAGAAGAAGAAGAAGAATATATCATATAAAGTGAATAAACAAATAATACTTTGGCTGGAATATTAAATACGTAGTCACTGATATTGTTTGATCGTGGAGTCACCAAAGTCTAATATAATATTATAAAAAGGAAGTCCTGTTTGTATAGCAACGACTGAAATTGCCTAATCGATAATGCTTCAATATATCTGAGCAATCGATTACTGTTCGTTGAATACAGTATACGAAATGTGTTCTCTTTATTAACTCTATGACTGCTATTTTTAACTCTATGACTGCTATTTTTAATTCTATGATTGCTAATAAGCAAATGTTCCATGACGACCGACTTTGACATTTTATAACTTGTATACTGCACAATAATTAACTGCTTGCAAATTTTAGTAGCCTTACTGAAATGTTGGTTACCTCCCAGGCTCTATCTTACTCAGCGATCAATTAGTTTCTCCTGTCTCAAACTGCCCTACTTACTGTACTGTACCAGACTTTGATTATAATAAATTATTTGCTTTTATCGTCCAATTTTTGCATTTCAGTCACCCTGCCCTGTACGATGAGACATCTTTCTAAACACTATTAAACAAACTGACTAAACTCTCTTTTTTTGGAAATTTTCACTAACTAGAGACTAGAGTAGAATTTCACAAAACTGATTCTATAATATTATTAGCAATGTCAGAGTTACTGAACTTTGCCCTTTGAGGTGGGGGGGGGGGGGGGGGCCTGGCGAATTAAAATTTCCCACGCTATTTTTAAGCGACCAACGACTCACTTCCGGTTATTACCATGTCTCATTAGATTTGATTTATTCGAAACCAGCATGGTACGACGTCAGGGGAAACTACTCTGATATTTGCAGTAGAGGTCCTTCTGCTAAACTCCAAGAGTCTGAGGCCGAGAAACTGTTTTCTCTTGAATTTCTTGGAGTCTATTCATGAATAGTAAGCTAATTTGTCCTATAACTCCTCTAGTTTAAAGAAACCTTAACTTTTTGTTGCATTTTTGAATCCCCCGTTCAATTTTATATAAATGTGAAGAGTTTCAACAATGCTGGTGTTTGCTGGAGTTCTGGAAAAAAAATTGAGTGATATGGCCGTCATAACACAAAATTCAAGATGGCGGCGCCCATACAATACAATGGTACTAAACTATAGCGGACCTGTATTTATTTATAATTATAACTGGTAATTTAACTACTAAAATTAAACAGAATACAAGTGTCATCTGTAGCAGTAATGTATCTGTGTACTTGTATAATATTTCAGAATTTGACATGACTGAAAATAATTTTGAAAGCCAGTTTTCAGACCCGTCTGTAACCTTGTAAGTAGTGTAAGGAGTACTTTTTTTTCTAAGCAGCACAGCAATACATAATTATTTAAATACAATACTGAAAAATATATATATATTTTTTTTTTTTTAAAGTTAGTATTTAATTATTAATTGCTCACTTTTAGATACAGAACAGTTTAGTTTAGTTTCTAAACTAAAAATAGTATAATTATAGAGCAGAAGTAGAAATCAATTATTATTATTATTAGCGAAAGTGACTGCTTAATTATGCAGAAGTTACAAACTTATTTACTTACATTAATGCATGCTATTTAATCAACAAAAGAAAGCTGTCACAATGCAATGGGTGCATCAAGACAATGTGAGTACATTTTTATGAATTGTTCTTTCACTAACGACAAATAATTTCACTAATGACGAACATTTCACATGACATTTATTTAATATAAAAGGGCAACTATTTATAACTGTTAATTAGGTCACAGCATATCCTATCGAAAAGTCTTAAAAGTCAAGCGCATTTTCCCCAGAGACATGGAGACTCTCATGCTTTGTGTGATGCTTTCGGCAGGCTGCCCTGTGGAAAGAGACTGAGCCATATGGGATAAAATCCAGTGCAATGAAGTTGATCATCTCAATCCTGTCGACATTCTATCGAAAGAGGAATGTGACTTTTACTTTTCTGTTACCAAAATGCACAATAAAGTATACATCTTGTCAGGTTTGTTAGCGATGTGACATACTTTTAATGAATATTAAACAATTGGGGGCCAGTTTTAATTGTTAATTAGGTAATGGCACATCCTATCGAAAAATAGATAATACGTCAAGTTAGGCCTCGCCACCCTGGACACAATGATACACGGTACTATGTTGTCCGTTTAAAAATAAACAAGCCACAGTAATAGAAGGCAGAATGTCTCAACTTCCTATTTATTGAGCCGCGACAAAATCTCTCCCATTACGTTCATTACACTATTTACACTTCCTGATTTTAAATCATGACACAAGAATATTCATAACTCCGCTTAGAATTAACGTACAGTATTCGTTGAGATACCGTTGGATTCGTCTTGTCAAGCTGTATCCAACTGTTATGATTTCATAAGTAGAAACCCCATTTTAAAATATTCACTGTATATGCTAATGCTATAATATTATTAATAATATAAGTTCATAACAATTATTAATTATTATTTTAATAACGGATACCTGATATAATTTATCGTCTGTGAGGTGAGTATGGACATCTATCATGCAAGAACCGTTATAGTTTACTTCCACGGGATGCTCATCCATCTGAAATCATGTGCTGGATTTTATAGTATAGTCTGTAGGAACTAATCTGATTAGGAACTATCTATCTATCAGTATCACAGGAACAGCAGGCATTAAGCAAGAAACCTGAAATGTAAACAAATACATTCAAACCTCCATCATGAGAGAGCTACGCATTGCGGACATTTTCGGTTTCACATTTTGAAAACGACCGTTCTCAATTTGTATCTTGTGAGTACGAGCATTTTACCGGGCACGAGTATATTATAAGTATATTTAACAAACTCCGTGGCGAAGACGTTACGGACGCGGTTCATGATTCCGTATACTCGCGTTGGAAACACAGCTGCGCGCGATTTGGCAACAGATCGCGTTGCGCTGGTCTCTTATGAAATGGTATGGTATGAAATGGTATGGTATATATGGCCAAAAAGATTGGAAGAGAACTATCTTCATTCCAATACCAAAAAAGGGCAATCTGAAATTTTGCACCAACTATAGAACTGTTGCTCTGATCAGTCATGCAAGTAAAATTTTATTGAAAATCATAATGGGAAGACTTCGTAAGAAACTGGAAGAAGAAATTAACGTGGTTCAAGCTGGATTTAGACAAGAGATCACATTCTCAATATGCGTTTAATAATAGAGAAGTGCAGAGAATTTAATGTAAACCTATTCTCATATTTTGTGTATTATTCAAAAGCATTTGACTGTGTACAACATCAGAAACTTTGGGAAATCATTGGCTTTCCACCACATGTAATACAAATCATAAGAATGCTCTATCTAGACCAACAAGCAGCGGTTAGAATAGATGGCGAGACATCAGATTGGTTTGACATCAAGCAAGGAGTCCGTCAGGGATATGTGCTGTCCCCATATTTATTTAACCTGTATGCCGAAAATATAATGAGAAATGTAAGAGATGATATAAATAGGGAGCTATATGATGCCGTAAATATCGGTGGTCTTGACATTCCAGAGATTCGGTATGCTGATGATAGAGTATTGCTATCCACAACACAGACTGGTATAGAAAACCTACTAGCCTCAACCCAATTGAATAGTGAAAATCACATCTTATATCTTAACATAGCAAAAACAAAGATAATGCATACAGATAAAACCACTATGGGGAAAGAAATATATGTTAATGAGGAAAAATTGGATGTCGTGGAAAATTTTGAATATCTTGGGTCATTGATTAACAACAACGGTGACACAATGAAAGAAATTAAACGACGATTATCAGTTGCTCTTCACAGACTAAAACAACTGAATAAATTAATTAATTATGGAATGGGACAGACAGAACTACAAAAATTAGATTTTTAAGAGCATGCATCTTTCCCATTGCAACATACGCATGTGAGACCTGGACACTTACTAAACAAGCTGAACAGCGCATTAATGCCTTTGAATATAAATGTTATAGACGAGTTCTAAGAATATCTTGGGTAAAGAAAAGAACAAATGCATCCATACTTCAAGAGCTGAATAATGAACAAGGTTGGCTATTAAAGACGATAAAACAAAACTTAAAACGTCATGAAAGTTTGGAGAGAACAATAATGGAGGGGTATATGCCTGGGAAGAGAGGAAGAGGAAGGCCAAAGAGAAGATGGGTGCAGGATGTGGCGGATGATCTCCAGATGGGTGTATCGGACGCGGGACATCTTGCTTATGATCGAGAGGTTTTCCGGAAGGTTGTTATGGGAGCGAGGTTTTGCAAAAGACATGCTACTGAATGAATGAATGAATGAATGAATGAATGAATGAATGAATGAATGAATGAATGGGTGCCTGTCGTTCAGAAAGCAATGGCAAACTGCTGAACGTAAACTTGCCAAGACATCAACATCAGCAATAAATGCTGGTGTTGACTGCAAACGTCCAGTAACGGATATGCAACTAATTAACGGATATTTTGTATGAGGTCCGTTGTTTATGATTCAGGTGGAGATTTGTTTATATATTGACAGATTTAGTAGTATATAAGTTCATTCGGGAACCGAAAAGGCAATCCAGATAATTTCAAGCGACAGGCCGTGTGTATACGCGCGCGCGCACACACACACACACGCACGCACGCACGCACGCACACACACACACACACACACACACACACACACACACACACACACACATACATATGCACGCCAAAAATAATATATTCTTTAGAACACAACTCACAGTACAAATGTGAAAACAGAACTCAGATATTCGAAATACCATATTTCCTCGCATCGAAAACGTCAAGCCAGATCACACAGATATAAATGTGCTAGTCTGTGCTGAATTTTGAATGGGTAAGTAGGACATTTCTTAACCCAGTGCCCACATAAATTTATATGTGATATTAGTCATCATCTTACGTTGCTATCATGTGTAAATTATCTATCACTCTCCATAATAATTAATATATTTGACAATTATAGTTTTCTAATAAGAACAAAAATCAGACCACACTGGTTTAAATGTTCATAGTCTATGTAGAATTTCGAATAAGTAAGTAGACAATGCCGGTCTCACTGGCGAAGGTGTTATCGACGCTGTTTGCAATCCTATATACTCTCGTTAGAAACACAGCTGTGCGAGATTCGGCAGCGGAATGCGTCGCGTTGGTTACTTAAGGAGGATATGTAAGCCGGTCGTTCAGAAAGCAATGACAAACTACTGAACGTAAAACTTGCCAACACATCAAAAGCAGCTGAAAAATGCTGGTGTTGACTGCAATGTCCTGTAAAGGATACGCGGGAGAAACAAAAAGTAGAAAATGCCGGTAGGGTCGCGAGGGGGTTACTATCACAATTCGTAATCCCGCATGCCGAGTTCGAAACATAGCAATTTGGAAGCAGACCACCTCGCGCTCATTTACATAGAGTGGTATGAGTGTCGGTAGTTCAGACAGGAATGACAAACTACTGAACCTAAACTTGCCAAGTAATCAGAAGCAGCCAACAAATCCTGGGGTTGACTGCGAAAGATATGCAAGTAGAGCTTGGTTGAAACATGTGCATAAATCAATGTGTATATGTGATCTTACTCATCATCCTCTGTTGCTATCTTGTGAACATTATCTGTGACTCTCCATATCTTTGATTATTTTAGTTTTCTGTGTATTTCAGAAAAATTAAAATTATCTCATGCAATAAGTCACTATAATTGAATGTAAAAAAGAGAGTGCTGAAATGCTACATATAACCTGTTTAGCTGTATGGCTGTGATTCTTGGAATGTAAATGAACAAATTTTGAACAATTTTGAGGCAACAGAGATGTGGTTCTCCTGATGAATGTTGCGAATTCCTTGGACTGCCAGAGTAACTAACGACGATTGTCTGAAAGAGATTAATGAAACTAGAGCATTATATACAACAATAAAAAAGAGACAAACAGCTCTCTTTGGTCGTGTGATAACAAGAGAGGCACTGGAGAACATCGTGGCGACTGGAATGATCAAGAGAAAGAGAGGTAGAGGCCGATCAAGAGAAATGATGCCGGATGGATTGAGACGGTGGCAGAGTTGATCCATAACACCAAAGATCGAGATATGTGGAGAGATATGAACGCCTACGCCAGCTGGCAGGGCCCTTGATGATGATGTATGTATAAAGACGGTAATCTGCTATTGCATTTCCTCATGACAGTGATGACACTTGTCGGTACTTGTCTGTTTTTGCTTTTTGTTTTCTATTGAGGAGAAAGAAGTTATTGTAGCAGTAGGAACAAATAGCTGCAGACTTATTTCTCGACATGAGTGAGGCGTAGTGAGATATATGATTTCTGTAATAGTGAACTTAGAAATATCAGCCACCTTGCGGGCAATAAAATAACACGAGAAGCCAATTCTGAGATAATGGTCGGGGTATATTCCTTCTGCTTCTTTTCTATATCTTCTACAAGTGGTATTAGCCGACACCTATGGATTCTGCTTCTTTCATGTCTTCTACAAGTGGTATTAGTTGGCACATATGGTTTCTGCTTCTTTCCTATATTTTTGTAAAAAGTGGTAATGGTCGGCATGTCTAGTTTCTAATTCTTTCTTGTCTTTTACAAGTTGTATTGGTAGGCACAAATGGTTTCTTTGTCTATCCTATGTCTTTTACAAGTGTTTTGAAGTTCTACTTCTGTCCTATATCTTATACGAGTGGTAGACACATGTGTTTTCTGCTCCCTTCCCGAGTCTTACATAAGTGTTATGTGTCGGCACGTCTAGTTTCTAGTTCTTTCCTGTCTTACAAAAGTGGTATTAGTCGGTACATGTATTGTCTGCTTCTGTCCTATATCTGCTAAAAGTGGTATTGGTCGACACATATGGTTTCTGCTTCTGTCTTATATCTTATACGAGTGCAAAATTATTACCTGTAAAGTTACTTCTCAATAATGAATCCCCACTGCTGTCTGATATACTACATTTGGCTGGTCGAGAGGCTAGAATTTCCGGGTTTTCTTTTGGGAGACCCGGGTTCGACTCCTCGGTAAGGTGTAGATTTTTTTCTGTCGGGGACAAAAAGAAAACCCTAGTCTGCACAGTTCGCAGCGACTGCACTAGCCAGGCGGTCTTAATTCCTCCGGCTCAAGACACCCCGCCCCCTCCCCATGCTCTACACCGCAGAGTACTATAGGCAGTAGACGACATGTTGTGCAAGTACTGATTACAAAGTTATGTAACTTATGTTTTAAAATTAAATTTAACATTTACCCGGTTACTTCCCCTGTTTCATTTTTTTTTTAAAACAAAAATATTCTGTCATTCAAGATTTCCTGCCTGACACTGACCCAAATTTCAAGTGTGTTGATGAATTCAAACCATGTTGGAAATCACTCCGACACACCGAGACGTAAAACGCTTATCTGGATTTGTCCGAAGAAAGAAAAAGAAAATACTGCGAGGAAAAGAACATGCTGTGTCACCTAGGCTGTATTTCTCGGGATTATAGTAACCACATGCCAAGAAATCAACAATCAGCTGAAAGATGCTGATGTTGACAGTGATGTCCTGTAAAGGATATGCAAACATTTTATTTATTTATAGTAACCACAGATTTTACAGTTGCTAATATGGTATGAGATACAATTTTATGAATAGCCGTTCAGCAATATGAAACAGTGTATCAATCTAAGCAGTTAATTACCAGTTAAAACTAAGAGTAAGCAAGTGTCACATTTACTCTAAATTAGTGTATGGCTCAGAAACGTGGACAATGAATACACAATGTTAGGGCCTTCGGGATGTGATTTTGAAGACGAAAAGGAAGAACATTATAGCAAGAGAAGAAAACAAACGAAGAAGTAGTACAAACTCTGGGATTAAAGAAAAGATTAGTTAATGAGATCATGGCCACACAATTAAGGTACCTGGGCCATAACAAGACACAGCTCCTTGTTAAAGGATATTCTAGATAGACAGGTGGGGAGGGGGAAAGCTTGCAATAGGAAAACGACGTTACAGATGGGCGGACGACTTTAAGAGACAGACTGGGAGAAGCTGATATGAGTGGACAAAGGAAGTCCCATAACAGAAGGTGTAGGAGACTTATTACAGCCGACTTTCAATGTCATGATAACGCTTTATTGATGATTAATGAGTAAGCACTGTTGTCTGCAAGCATCTCCTAACAGGTTTATCATCTAGTTTAATGTATTTTGGGATTTGAATCACCAAAAAACGAGAAGTGGATTTGAGATTTGAGGATTGTTAAAGAGGCCGTTTATTGACCACATCACTCACCGAATGCTAATTTGTCTATAAAATATGGACTTAACACCATATACCCAGTACCTCTAAAGGCATGAGGAAGTGTCGTTTACTTTATTTTTCTTTCCTTCTTTACACGCTGTTAGCTCCGCTCCATACTTGCTCCATAAAAGCTAAGTCCCATTAAATTATTCATCCCTATTCCTATAGAGTCTGTCTGTAGATGTGAGCATATTTCTTATTCTAAATCTCTGTATAAGTGAAATACTACACACGAGAGAGAGAGAGAGAGAGAGAGAGAGAGAGAGAGAGAGAGAGAGAGAGAGAGAGAGAGAGAGAGAGAGAGAGAGAGAGAGAGAGAGAGAGAGAGAGAGAGAGAGAGAGAGAGAGTAAGTAAGTAAGTAAGTAAGTAAGTAAGTAAGTAAATCTTTATTATCCAAGGGTTGAGAATTGGGCACGCAAGCCCGTCTGACATTCTGCCCTTCTTCTCTATTTCCTCTCATACATTCTTTCATTCAACATCTCTTATGAAGCAATTCTTTGACAACAAAAGAACAATAAGCATTAAAACGCATGAAAAATAATCAATAATACATGACTCGTTGAGGCAATGTTTAACATGGGCATCATGAATACCCAAGGTGGGTGTAACGTGCCATACATACGGGAATGTTTTTTTTTTTTTTTTGCTAGTTGTCGTTCGAGATAATTTACCATTATTATTGTCTTTGTTGCTGTTTTTTTTTTTTTTTAAAAGGGGTCATGTAGTGTTCAAACAGGTTGCGCCTGTATGTATAATGATTGGTGGTGTCTTTGATTTCTTGTGGAAGATTGTTCCACAACTGAGTGGCAGAGTATACTAAGCTTGTTTTAAATAAAGTCTATCCTAGGTTTAGGGACATGGAGTATATTTAGTCGTTCGCTATGTCTTGCATTATATTTAAACAATGGCCAAAGGTAGCTTGGGGCATTTTGAAATAGAATTTTGTGAATTAGAGAGAGAGAGAGAGAGAGAGAGAGAGAGAGAGAGAGAGAGAGAGAGAGAGAGAGAGAGAGAGAGCGAGCGAGCGAGAGAGATGGCATAGAAATATGATATGTGAAGAAACTGCTTGTTTGCTTCACCTATAGTATGTCCCGAAAAGAATGCCTTAATTCACGATCAATTATTTTGAAAACTGTCTCTTGCATCGTTATGCAATTTTTCCAGCCGTCTTATATTTACCCCCACCCAAGGAATATGTCTTTGATAGGTCCAAAAGCAACTTAAATCATCGAAAGCGGCGACATTTCTTTGATGTTTTGCTGAAAAACTAGTGATTTCTCGCTAACAAATTTACGTTTACAGTAATGAAAGCCCCGCCAATTCAGATGACACACAAGGCGTATCCGGATCGTATGGGAGTGGGTGCAATGAAAGAAGTAGCTTAAAATTGACAGGGTCGGCTGCATTGCACCGGTTTAAAAAAAAAATCCAATATGGCTCAGTTTCTTTGCGCAGCGCGGAAAGCTTTGCACAAAGCGCGAACTCTGTACCTCCAGTGACGAACCTCGGGAGTCTCCGAAAAAATGCACTCGTGAAATGAAGGACGTGGCCCGGAATCGAACATACAACCTTTGAAGCCCGAGTCAGACGGCTTGACCACTTCACCACGGAGAATCCCGAGGGGGGTGCAATATGTAATATTAGTAAAGACAGAGAATTTACAGAGGCATGGGGTAAATAATTTGTAAATTGACAGGAAAGTAGAAGGAATATATTTCTTACCTTATTTTTCATTTCCTTGTTTCTTCAGCTGCTGGTTAATAATGTGTACACATGTATTCGTGTTAGCTTTTTATATTGAGTTCGTGAAAGCTTTCAAATAGCTGTGCGTTAATGTGCGTATGGAGTGACCAGAAATGATACCGCAATTTAGTCATCATGTTTCCATTTTAAGGATCTGTTCAGCTGTCTGTGTAGTTTGTTCACACGTACACATGGGTGACAGACCCGCTTTGAGTCTTCGTGAAAGATTGTCTACTCTGCTGTTTACCGTTCAGAGACGGAACATGATTACCTGTTTTGCACTATGAAAATAGTTGTCAGTGTCTCTGTAGTGGGCTTTCTTCTTAACGACCAAGATGTTGGTCCTCTTTTCATTGAAGTTTATAGATTGATTCGCATGCACGTGTGTTGTCCCCTAATTTAACAACGTGTTTGCTCTCACGTTTCTTGTTATGCCACGATATGTCAGTTTCCACCGCAATATTACTCTTCTGTTGGTATTCAATGAGTTTAGTGTGTGCGTGTGTGTGTTTTTTTTTTTCCAATACAGTTGTTTGTCACTGTTGATGGCTTGCGGAATTGAACATTCATCACTGTGGAATACAAACTGTTGCCATTGACATTATGCTGATGCTGTAATGTTTAGGGCCTGCAATTCTTCTGAATATTTGTAGCAAAATATCCCAGTTAGTGTGGACGTGGATTAAGGTCTGCGATCTGCTCAGACCTTAATCTGTGTTGGACGATTCCAGTAGGTTGATGACTGCTCTCGGTTGCATAAAATTCAATCCATCCTTTTTCCAATAATCCTCTTCCTCTTTCAACATATGGTCCTCACATTTTTCCAGTAACTCTTATCAATATTTAATAACGTGGACTGGATTAGTATCCTGACGTCAGACAATTTGAATATAGTATTGTGAGCTGCCACCTGTCCTTTAATTTTAGCCCACACAAGTTCTATAGGGTTAAAATGAGAATGGTACGGCGGAAGTCTCAAGCACCTATGACGATGCTCTTCTATCAACTTGTCGATTTGATATTTCTTGCTTTTTTGGCGTCTGTTTTACAGGGGACAACAATTCTAGCTAGAAATACGTTTCTGGAAATGGTATGTTTTCCATTCGGAGTCATATCTTTATTGCTCCCTTTGTGCTCGATGCTGTAGGTATTTTGTCTTCTTGGGCTACAACATTGATATCATGCATTGTCCATAATTGGACACGACGGTCTATCTAGGGATGGAAGCACAGTATTCTCGAGCCAATCTCTAAATATATTACCATTCATCTTATTATGATAATCCATATTTTCTGTATGCTTTGATACGAACACGAGCCCAGCATTCTGTTGTAAGTCATTATGCGTATTACCAGCATTGGCCATGACCAAAAGCTGTCCTATACTACTGGGCACATATCGCTTTATCTGTCCATCCATTGATTGCCATTCCTTATCACTTGTGTGGTGCGCATTGATCCACATTTCATCCAAACACACTATGCCATAATTTTCTTTGCGCATTTCCCTTATTTCACGTAGGTATCTGCTTCTCATGGCTTCTAAATGCGGTTGCTCGCAAAGATTATTTCTACCGCCCTTGTACTTTCAAATAGTGAAGATAATGTCCTTATAATTTTCCACAAAGTTGCTTTGGGTAGCTCTATGTTATTGTTCTTTCTGAACCAAACCCTAAGTTTTCTTACAGTCACTGTTTCTTTGGCATCCAGCATTTTTATAATGCTGGATAATTCTGGATATAAAATCCAAAATTTTTATAATTTTAGGAGTCTCCGTGGCGAAGTGGTCAAGCCTTTTGACTCGGGCTACAAAGGTCGTGGGTTCGATTCCGGGCCGCATCCTTCGGTTCACGAGTTAAATATTTCGGAGACTTCTGTGGGTCGTCGCTAGAGCTGCGGAGTTCGTGCTTTGTGCGATTTTTTTCGCGCTGCGGAAAGAGACCGAGCCATATGGGATAGAACCCGATGCAATGAAGTCGACCCTGTCGAATTGTAATGGACTTTTTAAAGCATTTTTATAATAGCTCGCCTTTTGACATCTTTGTCAAAGCTGTCTACAATAATCTTTCTACCTACCGTTTTGTTATTGCGTGGTGATTTAATTCTAGATTCTTGCACCCATCGACGAAATTACCGTTTACTCAAACCCAATGCATGCACTGTTCTTTTTTCGGAATGTGTAATAGTATAAAACAGTTTCCTGCGATCAGCTTCTTGACAAAAATATGTGTACAACTTCATAGCGATTCTTTGAAGTGTACAATTTCGCATTAAATCCCATTGAAAAATATTCACGCATTTCAATGTTAGCGATAAGATTAAAAAAAAAAAAAATATTAATCAGGTTTCATGAAATAACCCACATTTTGAGACACCTTTGAACAGTCCTAGTTTGAACAACGCGGGGAGTTGGCATAAGGGCAATCCCTTCAAAACACATACAATATTCAACATTGAGCGCTGATTGTCTGGCTGAGCTGTAATACATTTAAAATTATGAATTTCATCTCAGACCCGTAAATTATATACCGCATATAAACAAACTTTGAAATCTGCTGTAAAATCTCAAGAACAAAATTTTTTCTAAATATTGAGCACAACCCACTACTGGCAACGCTGATCGTATTCTGGTATGAACCTAAGGCCTATCCACGTCAATATGGAAGCACTATACTCGAGTTTCGCCCTCGTTTGAGCTCGTCAGTAGTGCATATCCTTGACCGGATCCGGAAACAAGCCCCGGATCACTGGCGTGTGAAGCGGGTATGTGCGCACACGTTGGACACACAGCCAAATTATCATAACAGAATATTACAACGTCACCCATCGTAGGCTATGCTCAAGATTGCCCAATCGCCGCGACTGACGTCCGTCAATCGATGTGGACCCGAAACGATCAGGACTTCTCACTGGCAAGGAACACCAGGCCTCCTAAATCCAATGAGCAATAATCAATTGATTAATTTGGTTATTTCGGGATTTGAATTTTAAATATTGAGCACAACCCACTACTGGCAACGCTGATCGTATTCTGGTATGAACCTAAGGCCTATCCACGTCAATATGGAAGCACTATACTCGAGTTTGTTTTATAAAGTCAATCCTAGGTTTAGGGACATGAAGTATATTTAGTCGTTGGCTATGTCTTGCATTATATTTGAACAATGGCCAAAGGTAACTTGGAGCATTTTGAAATAGGATTTTGTGAATTAGTTTAGCCTTATGAAAAAGTAGACGCTTTTAGAGTGGCAGTAACTGAAGACGTTCATGTAGGTTAGAATTGTTGGTCAGATTTTCACCATTAATTAAGGGAAAGAGAACAAGGTGATGACATAGAGATAAATACATGGATGGCTTGGCCACGTGGCATGGTCGAGAGAAGAACACTGAGCTGATCCACATCTCTGGTGATCGAGTGAAAGGCGAATCATGACCGCACGCGATTATCGGCATGGCATCTGATGGATGGATGGATAATTCCTGTATTCACTTCATATGCCAGACAATAAATGGTGCAACGTATTGTGTGTGGCTTCTGTGTGTACATTCACTAAGGGTATACATTGTTTTTAATATTCCACATGTGCTATCTTTAGTTTAGTGGTCCTGTTCACAATATTTACTTGGTGTGTCATTTCTGTTTACCCGGCCTGAGATCCATGTGAAGTATGTGTGTGCGTTTGTGTTTGTTGCTTCTCACCAAGATCTTAACAAACCGTTTTGTTTCATTGTATGTTATCATTGTGTGACAGTGTCTCCCATGCTCAGTCTTAGGCTTAGATCAGTGGTTCTCAACCTTTTTTGGCCCGTGCCCCCTTTCACCATATTTTCAGAACGTCATTCCCCCTTTCCTATCAAAAATTTGGCCCGTGCCCCCCCCCCTTTTCACCGTATTTTCAGAACGTCATTCCACCCCCCCCCCCTTTCATATTTCCTATCTAAAAATCCCCCCTCCCCCACCCCTACACAGTATACGTAAAAATGTAAGGTAAATATAATAGCACATACTAAAACAAGTCTAGACATCCACATAAAACATGATTTGTGGGTCTACTTACTTTATAAAATGAAGTTTAGAAGGATGAGACGTACTTAACTGTAAAGTATGAAGGGAAAAACAATATCAAGTAATCGGTTCTTGTATTAACGCGATCTTGAAATGGTCTTCATTCCCCCCCCCCCCCTGGAAACCCTAAAATCCCCCCCCCCCCCCCCCCCCCCGGGGGAATTCCCCACCGGTTGAGAACCACTGCTCTGGACCATAATAGTCTATCTGTTCTGCATTATTCACGCGCTTCCAGAGGGCCTTCACCATATCTGCTTTATCATGCATCAAATCACCCCTTGATGATGCGGCACCAGCCAATTTGTCTGCCTTTTCATTTCCAACCACACCAGAGTTTCCTGGAGAAAGGATCCAGCGAATGCTCACAACCCGCGACCTCTGAATCAATGAAGCCATTCAAGCCATCAGCATTCCAGAGTTCACCTTTGTCGCATGCTTTGTGAATCTGTCACAGTCACAAAATACGTATACAGTTTGATCTTCAATCAGGTAGCAGCAATTAGAGTGGTAAATAAGGAGGGCAATTATGAACAAATAATGCTAGGACTACTACAAGGATGTATTTTGTCACTGGATCTCTTCTCCCTCTTATAGCGAAGTAATAATGAGAGAAATCAAAGAGAAGTCGGCAATACTAATCTGAAGTTATAATATAAATATTATACGATATGCAGATGACGCATTATTGATGGCGGAAAATGCAAAAGATCTGTAACAATTGTTGGACTTTGTAGTAACCAGAAAACAATGAAAGGACTGTCCTTGAATATCAAGAAAACAATAACAATTGGTGATATTCAGGGAAAAAAAGTGACACCAAAATGTAAAATGGAAAGAGAGGGGAACATTCTAACGCAAGTGGATACTTTTAAATACCTAGGGACAATTATAACATCACATGTAAAATGCATAACAAAGATTAAGAACATACTAGGGCAAGCAAAAGCTGCATTTCAGAAAATTAAAGGTATCTTACGCAATAAGTCACTATCATTGGATGTAAGAAAGAGAGTGCTGAAATGTTATATAGAATCTGTTTTGTTGTATGACAGCGAATCTTGGAATGTAAATGAACACAATAGGAAACAACTTGGAAGCAACAGAGATGTGGTTCCTGAGACGCATGTTGCGAATTCATTGGACTGCCAGAACAACTTACAACGACTGCATGAAATAGGCTAATGAAATTAGAACATTATATTCAACACTAAAAATGAGATAAACAGTTTTCTTTGGTAATGTGATGAAAAGAGGGGAAATAGAGAACAGCGCCGACTGGATAGATCAAGGGGAAGAGAGGCAGAACAGAACAAAAGGGAAATGATGCTGGATGGATTGAGACGGTGGCATGTAGGAATATTATCAGCAGAATTGACCCAGAAAATCAAAGACCGAGATCTATAGATAGAAATAAACGTTTACGACAGCTGACAGGCACTTGATGTTGATGATACAATGGTCTAGGGATCCCCATATTGCTTTTTATATATTTATTTAGTTTCGCAATGACATATTGATTCACAGCTCAAAAAAGAGAATACCCGTAATTCTCCATTTTCATGTATTACTAAGTCTGTTTTTCCTCTTAACCTCTCCATAACCTGTGTTATCCAATCCTATCCTGGCATTCAGGTCGCCCATCAAAATTTTAACATGACCATTTATAAAAACGAAAAACATGATATTTTGAAGTTTCTTGTAGGATTGCCTCCTAACTGATTCATCCTTATCATTTGTTAGTGCGTAGCGCTTGATCACACGTATGTTTACTTTCTATTTTGAGGTTCTAGATTGTGCTGTTATTATTCTAGAACCTAATGCTTCCCATATTATTAGATATCATTTTTACCACTCCTATACTGTGATAGAATTTGTCTCTTTATGGCCTGATAACAGCATTCTTTTATCTATGATTAGAAGCTTTTTGCCTACCCCTTTCCATCTTATTTCGCATTAAACCAAAATGCTAAATATTTTAATTTTTCTACCACCTTTGTTGTATTTTCCAGTTCAAACACAGTTCTAGCATTCCAGGTGCCAATTCTGGAGCCTTTCCTGGGTGAAAGGTGGTAAGTAGGCGATCCAGACTCCATGCGACTTCCTCCACATCGCATCATACTTCTTTTAGAGAAGCTTCCCTCCATCTTGATTTGCTGAGTTATTCTTCTTTCCTTATCCTTAAACTTATTCATGTTTGGTTGTATTTGCGCAGCTGAAGTTCTCTACCGCGTCAGTCCGATCCCAACCGGCTTTAGTCGCCTCGTATGACAGGCTTCCAATAATAAACGCCCTGCTAACAAACGGACGAGTGGGGAAGATTACGAGGGGTCTTCAAATGACAACCTTAAAAGTGTGATAGCAATGACAATAACCATGCTATTTATTGTCTTATATCCTGTCAATATTGTTGTTAAGGACGTCAAGAGTGTTAGGCACGTGACAACACGGAGTAGACATGCACGGTGACGTCATAAGGACAGTTTATATATAGGCTCTCCACTTTTGACATGCAAAAGTAAATGCAAGTAAAGCAATAATATGGCTCGAGACATAGACATTCACTAGGTCATGTGTCCTTAGCGACTCAATGAAACATGCTCAAGAGGATAGAGACGGGGTGGATCCGAAAAGAGTGGTTGCTGTCTCTGGAGCGGTCTCGGCTGGCAAAGATTAGTTTCATCTTTGTGCCAGTGCATGCGGGAGTACATGGATTTGAGCGGGCTGACAAGCTCGCAGGTATGACTAATATGGAGGGCGGACGCGCCATGGACCAGGCTGACATTCTGAATGCGCTACCAGAAGTAAGACTTTTGTGAGAACCAAGTGATGACTGCGAATGTACAACCATGGTTAGACAGGGAGAATAGCAAATTAAAAGAGGTGTGGCGAAACAAGAACACTACACAGGAAGCCAAAGAAGATTGATAAACCAACACAGAACTGGCGTCGTTAGCCGCTACACGCTGCGGGATTTACTGAGGAAAGGATCCGAGCACTTATGGACTGAAAGGTTCGATGTGTAATGAGGATGATCTGTTGACTAACTAACTAACTAACTAACTAACTAACTAAGTAACTTTTGACATGCACCAAAGAGGAGCAGTGTTCTGTTATCCGTTTTCTGATCACTGAAGGGGTGAAACCCATAGAAAATCATCGGCGAATGAAGGCCCAGTATGGTGATGCATGCCTGTCAGTCCAGAAAAGAGTCATTGGGAGGAAAGACTGTTCTGCCAATAAAGAGGTACAGCATATGATGCACGAGTGGTTACACACGCGACCAAGAGGATTCTTTTTCTACAGAAATCCAAGCACTTTATCGCCGCTGGAGGACTTGCATTGAACGCAGTGGTGGCTACATCGAATAATGATAAATTTGTTCTTTACTTTGTCAGAATATATTCTAACAAACAATGAAGATTTCCATTTGAAGCACCATCATATACATAATCTTCTTAATAAGATACACTGCAAACTTTTATTAAAGAAGAGTTCCTCACTTTCGTTGACAGGATGCAACTTTATTCTTTGATTTAAAAAAAGAAGAAGTTATTTGCACATCATTTACAGAACGTAGCAGTCAACCCCAGCACACTTTTGCTGTTTGTAATCTGTTAGCATGTTTACGTCCAGAAGTTTGCACTTTATTTCTGAACAACCGACACTCAGGCCATTTATTAAAACCAGCGCAAGACGGTCTGCTTTCCCCCGCAGCTTTGTATTGAACGCGGTATGTAGAATTGTTAACCGCGTTTGTAACACCTTTGCCATAGCGCTGGCAAGGGGGGATTTTACGGGGAATACTTCACACTTAATGACGCACTTCAGTAACTGAGAAGGTAGACATGTTCGAAATATAACTGTGCACTGCTTGCCTTCTCTAGTGCTGTGTCTAGGCAGATACTATGACAGGTAACTGGACTGATACCATTAAAGGTAACTGGACTGATACCAAGAATGTAACTGGACTGATACCATGAAAGGTAACCGGACTGATACAATGAAAGGTAACTGGATTGATACCATGAAAGGTAACTGGACTGATACCATGAAAGGTAACTGGACTGATACCAAGAAAGGTAACTGGACCGATACCATGAAAGGTAACTGGACTGATACCATGAAAGGTAACTGGACTGATACCATGAAAGGTAACCGGACTGATACCATGAAAGGTAACGACTGATACCATGAAAGGTAACTGGACCGATACCATGAAAGGTAACTGGACTGATACCAAGAAAGGTAACTGGAGTGATACCATGAAAGATAACTGGACTGATACCATGAAAGGTAATTGGACCGATACCATGAAAGGTAACTGGACTGATACCAAGAAAGGTAACTGGACTGATACCAAGAAAGGTAATTGGACTCATGCCAAGAAAGGTAACTGGACTGATACCAACAAAGGTAACAGGACTGATACAATGAAAGGTAACTGGACTGATACCAAGAAAGGTAACTGGATTGATATCGGGAAAGGTAACAGGACTGATACCATGAAAGATAATAGGACTGATACCATGAAAGATAATAGGACTGATACCATGAAAGGTAATAGGACTGATACCATGAAAGATAACAGGACTGATACCATGAAAGATAATAGGACTGATACCAAGAAAGGTTATAGGACTGATACCATGAAAGGTTATAGGACTGATACCAAGAAAGGTTATAGGACTGATACCAAGAAAGGTAACTGGACTGATACCAAGAAAGGTAACTGGACTGCTACCAAGAAAGGTAACAGGACTGATATCAAGAAAGGTAATTGGACTCATGCCAAGAAAGGTGACTGGACTGATACCAACAAAGGTAACAGGACTGATACAATGAAAGGTAACTGGACTGATACCAAGAAAGGTAACTGGACTGATATCGGGAAAGGTAACAGGACTGATACCATGAAAGATAATAGGACTGATACCATGAAAGATAATAGGACTGATACCATGAAAGGTAATAGGACTGATACCATGAAAGATAACAGGACTGATACCATGAAAGATAATAGGACTGATACCAAGAAAGGTTATAGGACTGATACCATGAAAGGTTATAGGACTGATACCAAGAAAGGTTATAGGACTGATACCAAGAAAGGTAACTGGACTGATACCAAGAAAGGTAACTGGACTGATACCAAGAAAGGTAACTGGACTGATATCATGAAAGATAACTGGACTGATAACATGAAAGGTAATAGGACTGATACCTGAAAGGTAACTGGTCTGATCTACGGAGTGGGTAGTTACCATTCCTTCATCACAACAATTTTGCCAGGACAACATTATTCTGTGTAATTTCTAACTGCCGTAGAATGTTGTAACCTGCTTTAACGTGCCCACGCGATCTTCTGTTTTTCGTTCTCATCCGAGAAGTCTGGATCTATTAGAGACTTGATAATGAGAATTAAAATAACAAACATACACGGTAGTGATATCATTAGATAGAAATAGTTCTTGTAAACATTCCCAGCGGCAGTGATGGTGAAAACTCGGCATCATCTGAGCCATAGAAGGACGCGGAGATCTCCATGACGCCGTCCTTCTTGGTAAGTCAACCCGTAAACGTCAGCAGTAAGTGAAGTCAAGGACCCTTTTACAGTGGGTACATGGTGCTTGTCCCACATTTGTATTAACCAATCGGCGCTCGATGGCTGATCTGATCAATACCAGACAGGCCGCCTTGGCTCCTCGGGACATTTCCTGGTGCTCATTTTAGACTGGGTCGCCCTGGAAGGCATTGGGAATAATATTAGCCTCGACGAAGATGCGTACACAGACCACAAGCCCGGCAGCCAAGCATGCTAGCCAATGAACTACTGCGGTTCTCTAACGTAAACAGTGTTTGTACATGACTCTCTTGTACATCTTTTCTGTCCGCTGTTACTGTTGTAAGTTTAGGTGTCAGATTAGGAATGGCGTTCTGGGATTGGACTTTGGGTGGGCTGTGTACAAGGTGTGTGTATTCTTAGTTTGTGCTGTTTCTCTAATTCATCACCTGTGGGGTTTGCCTCGTGCTCACTTTCCACTGTATCCCACCTGTCAACTCTTTATGTGTGGAACAAAATTAATTGAACTGCAGGAAAGCGGCAGACATACTGTGAATAAATTAAAAAAAAACAAAAACAGAAGCGAATCAGTCAGCTTTACAAGAACACAATTACAATTGACAGAATGAACGTTGCGATCAGAAAGCCTTCGTCAGCACACAAAAACGAAATGACACTGATACAATAAACACAATTACAGACAGTGAACTCATTTACTCACTTATCGAAATAGTGGGATATAGCGTAGGTTCATATGCGAACTCATTGACTCATAAGGTCATGGTATAATTTCTTTGACTAAATCATTAACTTATAGGGCCATGTCGTAGGTTCCTTTACCAGCTCATTTAGTCAGTTGAGCATGGCTTATGTTCATTTACTAACTCATTGGCCCAGAGGGCCATGTCTAAGTTCCTTTACTAACTCATTGACTTTGATGCACATTGAGTAGGGACCTTTGCTAACTCACTAACTCAGAGGAAAATGACCTAGGTTCCTTTCATTCATTTTTAGTTGCATATCCTTTATTGACCTTTTTTATACAACTAAAGGAGACGAAACCTTGTTACAAACCTTTGAGAACAAAGTTTTAAGACGCATCTTTGGGCCCATTAGGGATACACACAGTGGAGAGTGGAAAAGAAGAAGCAACAAAGACATTTATGATCTGTTTAAGTCCCCGCTAGTCACTGGTATCATGAAGGCTAATAGACTGTAATGGCTGGGGCATTTGGAAAGAATGGAAGATAATAGGGAAACAAAACTCGCTTACACTCAAGAAATAAATGACCGTAGACCCCGAGGTAGACCAAGAAGACGGTGGAGAGATAATATACATACAGACCTACAAGCACTTGGAATCAACGACTGGCAAGAGAAGGTCCACCAGAGAGACGAGTGGAGACGGCTTGTATCTGCAGCAAAGAACCTCAATGGCTCAGAATGCTGAAGAAGAAGAAGAAGAAGAAGAAGAAGAAGAAGAAGAAGAAGAAGAAGAAGAAGAAGTAGAAGAAGAAGAAGAAGAAGAAGAAGAAGAAGAAGAAGAAGAAGAAGAGGAAGAAGAAATCCTTTATAGGACGTAGCGGTCAACACAAGCATCTTTTGGGTGTTCGTGATTCCTGGACAAGTTTACGCTCAGTAGTTTGCTATTTGCCGGTCTCCGTGTCGAAGGCGTTATGGATGCGGTTCGTAATCCTGCTTACACGCGTTCAAAACATACTGCGCGCGATTTGGCAGCAGACCGCGTTCTCTAGGTTTTAACGAATTGGGATGGGAACCGGTTGTTCGGAAAGCAATGGCAAACTATTGAACGTAAACTTGCCAAGACATCAACAACAGCAGTAAAATGCTGGTGTCTTGGCATTTAAAAAACAAACAAACCAAAAATCGAAAGGCGGTCTGTTGTCGCTCTTATTTTGGTGGTCATTTATTAACTAAATCCATTAAAGCATTCCTGTTTTAAAATTATTATTTGACTCCGACTGTACCGCCGACTTACTGTATATAAATTGCCATCAATTCACTGGTTACAAAAATATACACATTTTACTGCCGACATTTTAATATGGGATTTCAACACGTTGAAAATTAGAAACATAATCATGTCGACAATCTGGAGTAAAAAGAAAACACAGTTTTCCCCCCTATTAATTGCCCTTATCAATACTGCATGAACTTCAGAGCGAGGCGAAGAGCACTAGGTGAACTTTCTTAAAGAATTCCCATTTGTAAGCAGGGGCAAGCACTCGGCCACTTATCGATTATTCCTGCCTGGGTAAGCACAGATCAAAAGAACATCGGCTACCGTGCTGATAATCTTTTTGTGCGAACCGTGCTGGAAACTGGTGGTTTGTTTATACCAAATATTTGTCCAGCGACCCTAAATGGTCCTCGATGATTTCTGCATAGAGAGCAAATCGATAGTTGATAATACTCCAATGGAACCTGAGTTGGTACATCAAAGGGCGGCCAAAGAGTTCTTGAATAATAGTCATATGTGCGAATGTTATAAGAGAATTTGAGAATCCGAAAATGGAGAGACAGGAAAATGATACCGTGTTGACACGCTTTTGTTTGTACCTTCTTAGAAGTGGGAGGATTGGACGTGTCCGTGGATGTTGTGGTATGGGTGACAGCTGGTCGTGCAGGCGCTGTCATTATCCGGGTCACTGTAAGGGTACGAGCTTTGTTCTGATTGATTAAATTAAAAAGTGAAGGTAGTCACATATTAGCTGCTGCCGTTAGGGTGTAAAGTGCTAGGCAGTAACAATTTCTATATCACAACATGTATGAGATGAGGTAGCCATTTCCCTTTCTCGTAGAATTCCTCCGCAGGAAATAAAAACAAAAAAACAAAAAAAAAAAACAATATATCTGGAACCCATGTTTACGAGGTTCGTTCGACCCCCGAGACACCTTCATTATCATCATGTGCCATGCGGATAAGCGTGGTCATGTTTCACCATCTCACACGACCACCAATTAGGTCTGTGTTCAAGTCTCGATTATGCCATGCGACCAAGCCTTCCAGATATTTATCACCCTGCCTTCCCCTCCAGAAGACCCTTCTCAGCGTACTGGTCAGAAAAAAAAATAATCCTACCTCTGTCGAGAATTTAACCTAGATTACTATATTGACAGGCAAGGAGACTAACCACTATGGAAGCTCGTCTCCATGTTGATTAATTCATTAAACAGAGCCAGTGTCCAAGTACCCAGGTCAAACCAACCTGTGACCTACCTCTTCGGTTAATATAGGACAGAGAAGCAGAATCATATCTATATTTTAAAAAAAAACGTTCATACATGACATATATGTTTTTACAGGTGTAGATATGAGAGCACATCATGATCTGTTAAGTAAAATGAAGTTAAAACTCCAGATAAACTCAAGAGAATTAGCTGCAGCGAATGGAAACCTGATAAACCTTTACATCACCGCAAGAGGAAAAATGTAGGAATATATACCGAAGCACATTAAAAACGCACCACTATTATATACTGATGCCGAGAAGCTGAAAAAAAAGGTGTGGCAATGGATTTTCCCCCTGTTTGTCATGAGGCAGAGAGCAAATGGTTGCTGGAATGGAAAGTGCATGAATCAACCCACTGGTTATTGTACAGAATAATGAAAACAATGAAAGTTACACATGCCTCACGATTTCTAACAGCGATGACCATGCAAATGTGGCATTATACTCGGCAGAAAAAATCCGTTGCGACAAAACACCCAGTTCGTGTGCTTGAAATGCCACGACTATCTGAAAACGATCGCCAAGGTGCCATTGGTATGTTGGAGACCGGAATGAGCTCGCCACTACAGCACTATTGTACGTCTCAAAGTACGTTACGGAACCACTGGCTGTGCTCAGGATAGACTTGGGAGTAGCCAACAACGAGTTACTACCCCTGAGAAAGATTGTCGAGTCTCCTAAAGAATGTTTTCTTCCGGAAAGTCAAACAGCAACAATAGTGGGTAGACGTGGGAATTTGACGTCTCAGAGATACAGGCCTTACTGCAAGACGACCTTATGTTGAGCCAAACTAGACTCACAGACATCGTCAGCAGCCCCTGCAGTGGGCAGAGCAACATGTCAGATGGACTGGACTGCAGTAACAATGGTGTCCTATTCACAGACCTGAGCAGATTCAAGCTAATAGACGTATGTGGATTATGCGACGCTGTGGAGAGCGCTTTGCAAATAGCTGTGTTCGTCAACACAACCGATTTGGAGATGGCAGTATTCATATTTGGGGAGGATTCAGTTTCCACCATCGCTTGCCACTTCACGGCTTCCGTGGAAATGTTAAGGCTGTGACATATCGAAACAAGGTTCTGGATGCATTGGTTGACAAATTATCCAGCCTGCAGCTTCTCGAGCAGGATAACGCACGTGCGCACACCGCATGCATTACACAGCAATATCTACAGCAGAAATTGCAGTAGACTTCCGGTCCAAAACATGGAGGATAGGCATTTGAACGATTAATACCTCTGGAGTGTTTAAGCTTATGGCTACAGTTTGCATTCTTATTTTCCTCATGTTGGACTGGAAGTGCATGGTTCCGTGGCCCTGCTCCTGAGCTGAGTGAGTGGCGCGACACTGTGAGCTGTGAATTTTAGTGTGAAATGCTTTTAAATCTGTCCGCTGTTGTTTGAATTGCATGTTCGGAATAATGGCGGTCGGCTTGTCGCAGAACTGACTGGATTGCCTTATGCAGTAATGTGTGGCTGCTGGTTTTCTAGTGACTACCGCTTCCATCGACGATGAATTGTATTTTTCGTCGAGGACTTTTGTGTTAGCATTGTGGCGGCGGTATTATGCACAATGTACCTGTGCGGGCTGTTGGTTTGTCGAGACTCCTGTCTGTTCCACTTTTCACATGGGGCAGAGAGGAGCATTTTGTGTGATATTCATTGGCACAGGAACTGACCATATGGGAACGACCCTTCCCGTGAAGTAGAAACCGCGACTAACGACTAACTATCTTCAGCAGGAGAACACTGTGACGGTTGATTGTCCTGCCCTATCACCAGACATGTCTCCCATAGAACATCTGTGGGACGAACTTGGACGCGGAGTCTACAGGCAAGGTTCTCCAGCTAATCTACAACACCTCGAAGCTGCTCTTACACGTGAATGGGACTTGATTCCCGTGGAATTTCATTCGGAGACTTGTGCGTTCCATGCGCTGCCTAGCTTGTCTGCCAGAACACGGTGGACATACTAGTTACTGAAGATAGTGTGAATGGTTTTTTTAATTGTCGCATGTTTGGTTTTTTACCTTGCCTGCACAGAATGCAATAAATTTCGTAACAATCAAATGTACAAATTTATAACCAGTATAGATTCAAATGAAAATAAATAAAGATTCCAAATATATAAACTTATAAACACTTATATTTATATTTCACACTCTGTTCCTGAATTATACAGATCGTGCGTTTTTAATGTGCTTCAATATATAATCAATCAAGTGCGCTTATAAAAATAGTGATGGGACGGCTCTTACCAACATTAAATATCAAATTAACAGATGTACCGAATGCTGTGGAAAACTTCTAAATAGACCAGTCCAAAGAGAACCCTCGCCCCGTCACCTCCTCTCTCCCCTCCTCCAATCTTGCAGGATTGCAGCTGGATTTAAACTGTGAGAAACTATCTAAAGAAGAAATTAGAAAAGCTATCAAACTGTTAAAAGATGGGAAAGCTACTGGTCCAGACGGTATCCCATAATATGCCATTAAAGTGATTATAAACACCTCATCTGAATTATTGCATACAGTATGTAGCGCAGCCTCAGAGACTCACTGAGAACAAATATCAGAAGACAGGGGAGAAATATATATTGCTAAAGATAGGAATCCTGCAGGAGTGCGAAAATTGTAGATGAATAATTTATTGCCATTTCCTGGGAACATATTAAGCATGATCATTCGGAGAGATACAGATATGCTATTTACAAATAACTAAGCGATGGACAAACACGCTGTCGACAAACAGACACTGCACTGACCAGATTGGCACATTACGGATACCAATAGAACAAAACGAGTGTTTCCACTGCATCGACTGTCTCTTACTCTTTGGTTCTTACTGATGCACACTCGTCTCCTATCACAATTTGATAAAGAAAAGCATCTCCTCGAGAATGACGGATCACATGCTCCTGACAAATCGTCTCCCGTGCAAGTTTGTGATCGTCGGAAAGCTGTCTTGGGACCCAGCTGCTATACTTTGCTATAACCGAGGTCGTCATAGACAATTTTGTACGCAGTACCATCGGCGGCTTGACAATCCGCCATCATAAAACTCGCCGTTGTTACAAAATCAGATTTCTGGCTCTAAATGTTAGCGCTACGCACAAAAATGGAGAGCCACGACTTCTGCCCTATGCCCCGCCTTAGGCCCAAGAGGAAAGACTAACTAACCATTGCTCATATTGAAATCCACGGCCATTTCAACAACAGTAAGTTGTCTGTTGTCAATGGACTAGCTGATAGTTCGGCCGTTTCACTTTGTCACTTGCCACATTTGCAGGTCTTCACCTGTTACTGATATATTTTCCCTCGTAGAAAGCTGTCGATGGTATAAGTAGAAACAGCGGGCGAGCTAACAACATAAATACACTAAGAGGACAATTAGAGTAAGATGTTAATAATACAAGGAGGACTCGGAGGGAGCTGCGAGAGATCGCAAAGGGTTTGACAATAGTTGGTTTAGGGATTATGCTCTATAGGAAGATGAAAGCCGGTAAGAGAGGAAGAAGAAGAAGAAAAAGAAGAAGAGGAAGAAGGAAAGTAGTGCTAATACTAGCAATGATAGTAGTAGTTGTAGTAGCAGCAGCAGCAGTAATAGAAGTAGTAGTAGTAGTAGTAGTAGTAGTAGTAGTAGTAGTAGTAGTAGTAGTAGTAGTAGTTGTTGTTGTTGTTTTAGTAGTAGTAGTAGTAGTAGTAGTAGTAGTAGTAGTAGTAGTAGTAGTAGTAGTAGTAGTAGTAGTAGTAGTAGTAGTAGTAGTAGTAGTAACAACTGTCAGGTCTGTCGCGTAACGTATTCTACTAGGATGGAATTGGATCAAAGTAGATACTAAATAGACTTCTACAAATAGAGAATCTAACCACTGCTGAAGAAGCGATCAAATGGCTCGCAATTCTAGAAGAATGATTATCAAAGTCCCAGAATGGATCACTACTTCTAAACAGTGCCAGGCGGAAAGTTATGACGACTAACTGTACTAACACATGAAGACAGTATGTCAAGTGATTCCTGCTAACGTGCCTGGATGAAAAAAAATGAGCCCCCACTGCCTAATGTATTCTCACACAACAGGAGATAAGACAGAATGATACGTATAGATGTAGTCCTTTCACTCGTCACACAATCTGATGATGCTAATTCTATAATGACAGACGCAGTTGTTAAAAGTACAAATATAACATAACGTTTAATCCTAAAGAACACTACGTGAGCCCCACTGGGAACTCACTGACACATAAGAGATACGCAGATCCCTGAAATCTTGACAAGATACTGTTCAGCTAGAGGATATAATCATAGACTCTTAGCCAATAGCGGACAAATTAGGATTGCTGTGCAGTGGCAAACGGGTGGGTAGCCACTCATCTGATAATCCTTAGTCTCCTGGATGGTAAGCTGGCAGTGCTGACTGGATCGTGGTATGGACTCCACTCTCTGCTGCATCAAGTGAGTGGTTCGTAGCTCAATCACCGGTCGTGACTACGGCTACAGATGATCAGGGTGCAGGCTCTGTGAATGACAGTGAGAAGGAGTGAATAATTCTTCAAGACAGAATTGTAAATTCTTTTGGCCATGTCCTGCATGGCATGCTTGTCTCATAAATTTTCATAGCATGTATTATTTAAATTTACAGTTTGATTCCTTATCTGAAATCTACAACAGCACACTGATCTAATGGAAACAGCACACAAATGATATCCTATTCTCTCTGCTGACATTTAGATCAAACATGTACAATCACAATGCTCTACTTCAAAGACCACATTCCAAATATATATTCTAAGTCACGATTAATCATGGAAACATGAACCACAATTCACATAATGACTTAACAGTACATATAGGATGACTTCAATGGAATGGAACTCAGACGCCACAACTCCGACGTCACATATACATTAACAAACCATTAAATCAATGAAACACCCCAAGTTCACTTAAAGAGTTATGAGTTGTACTAATAGCAAGTCTTCCTTATATTAATTAAAACATAATTAATTATCTAGAAGATTTCTTAGCTAGGTTTAAGATTATTTTCACTATACACAAGAACAATATTAGGGTTGGAGAATTC
>OY992894.1:43345207-43565207 GCA_963921405.1 Cepaea hortensis | reverse complement strand
CAACCACGTCCGCCCTGTCATGCATCAATACTCCACCAAGTTTCACCGCGCCAGCCAATCTGTCAGCCTGTTCATTCCCCAGCACACCGGCATGCCTCGGAGAAAAGATCCAGGTGATGCTTGCCACCCGCGACCTCCGAAGCGAAGCAAGCCACTCTGCACGAAGCCTGCCTGTCCTCACCCTCCTCAGCATGCTTTCTGAGTCAGTTACAATCACGATGTTTGTATGTATCGTGTTCTCCATCCAGCGGAAAGCTGCACTGACCGCCTCCACCTCCATTCTTAAGCTAAATATTGGGGTGTCTCTGGTGCATCCCAGAATGACTCGCATCGCTTCGTTCTGTATGCGCTCTAATTTCACCAGCTGACTGTTTGAGACAGTGAGCAGTCCTAGTCCATAATAAATCACTGAGAGGATCAAGTGCTTGTATAGTGTGAAGAGGATTCTCTGCTCTGTGTCCATTGCAGCCATAGTTTTAAGTGCATTGAGTCCCTTTTGAGATCTTGTCACAACCGTCTCTACATGGTCCTTGAAGGACAGACTCCTGTCAAATGTGATTCCCAGATACTTCAGTTTGTTCTCTCTGTTGACGCTTCTACCATCTATCATGAGGCTTGGGACATCAGCTCTCACAATCCTGTTGTCCAGAGAGCACCACAAAGCAGACGCCTTTTCCGGGTGGATGACAGCACTCATTTCAGTGCACCAATCAATCACTCTGTCAACTGTCGCTTATAGCTCATGGGCTGTGTGCTCTATATGCAAGAATATCATCTGCAAATGTTAGTATCCTTCCAACCCCTAGTGCTTCTAGGTTTGCAATCTTACTCGTATACACGTTAAAGAGCACCGGTGAGATTGTAGATCCCTGTGGCAGTCCCGGGGTTTAAATATTGGGCTCTGAGGTCCATGCACCCAGACGGAGAGCAACCCGACGAGAATGCAGGACGGTTGCTATCCAGTTCACCAAACAGGGATTGACCCCCTTCTTCATCAGTACGGTCATCAAAATATCATAGCGAACTCCATTGTACGCATCCTCGAGATCAAGCGTTGCCGTCATCGTTTCCTGTCTACTCTGGAACCACTCATAAACATCAAAGGCAAGTGGCTGCATTTGACCAGGTATATTTTCCTGGCCCGTAGCTCCCCAGGCCTCTTGAAAGAAGCTTCCCCCTTTCCAACAACTCTTGCAGCTTGACAGCGACTATCTTCTCTAAAACCTTCCCAAATGTATTTTGAAGGGTGATGCTCCTAAAGCCGCTAAGCTTCCAGCTGTTGACTCGTAAACGACTCGAAAAAAGGGACAGGTAATGACTTCATGGACAGAGAAGAAAGCAAATGTTGAGAACTGCGTTTGTTACAATATAACTCAACAACGCCAAAAGGGAAAGGCACTTGAAATTTACATGGCATATCAACAGCAGAGGCAGAATATAGCATTATATGTAGAAAATACTCGGCAAAAGAGGCAGAGGAAGACAGAAAAAATGTAAATGGAAAGCTTAAACAGCCGAGAAAGAGATAATTATATAAGCAATACCAGCTTCATCAAAATATCAAAAGTCGGAGAGGACTGGAGGGTCATGATGGCCAATGTCTATTTCAGACAGGCACCTGAAGAAGAGCAAGATGACTGGCTTCAACACGGTAGGCAAGCAAATTACTTACCCACAGAGCATGCTTGTGAGTTCTCCAAGCGGTGAGTGTAAGATGGGGTGCTGATCATCTAGCATCAGTGTGGGAAACTGCTGAATATTTTGTAGGCTGCTAGCGGGAAATGTTTGTAACAACGGGGAAATCGGCCATGATCCCCGGATGTGAGGACTTTTAAAATTGACCTACGTTCTCAGGTCGACCTATCATAAAATGTGTACCAGGTAATGTTTTGAAAGTAAAGACGGTCGTTTTGATAGTGATTGTACGCGTATCACTAACCTTATGGCGATTGGTCTGAGAGTATTGTTATAGCACCGTTTTCTCAATGCGCCTTAAAACGTGTAAATGGTTTCTTTATCTTTTACATTACCAAAACCCATTAAATACCATGTTCTAGGCTAGTGGTATTCAATATTTTAACCCACACAACCCTACAGGTTCTTGCTGAGTAACACAAAGTCAACCCTCTCTGTCATGTCAAATTTGTGTGAATTAGCATTCCTTATAATACTACCTACTGTCCAGCTGCTTAGCTTTCCACTATACGGTTGTATGTCTTAGTTTTCTTCTCTTACATATTAGCTTCCCACATAATATTCCACCATATATTCCACCTGTTCTGTTGATATATGTACTGTTTAAAAAAAAACAAAACGCTAAATTATTGCAGTTTCAATTGCAATCCCGTCTCCAGGCATTTCCAACAGTCCATTGACGATGCTGATTCTCCCACTGAAGTTGGTTCTGACGATGCCGATCCATAAGAACAGGGGTATGTAGGATCTTCTATCCCAAAGACCAGCGTCGTACAACCGGTTCCTGACCGTTTGATCTGAAATTCGACGAGCTCCTGGCGTTGACTGGCAGTGGAAGACGCAGATGAAAATCTATTCCTAAGATGACGAAGTCGCATGAAGCGATCTTCGGCAGCAGTTGTGATTCTGGATCTTTTACTATGCGGTCGGTCTGCCACTGAGCCAGTTTCTGGAAATCGCTCCCAAAGGCGACTATTAGTGCTTCTAACCACATTAAATTCTCTGGCGACTACACTTTGTGACTGTCCAGCCTGTAAACGTCCAATTATGATGAGTTGTTATTCTGTTGTGAGATGAGACATACTTGCGCATTGCATTTTCAATGAATTTATTCGAGGAGCGTCAATCTTTTATGAGCATTCAATAATATGGTCAGAGAGGTTTGTGTTCAGTAAGTTTCACGGGATTATCATGAACCTGTCACGAGATATTGTTAAAAATGTTGTTTTGACCTCTTTCATAGCCGCATGAATCACTAGGTGAGCACAATTCAGGTAACCACGAGAAGTTAATGACCAGATGGACATAGCCGATAGGTTGATTGATGTCTAATCAGCGAATATCTTTTATAAAATAATTTGCGTTTCCTGTTTTTTTTAACAACTGTTGCTTTCAGTGCATCCCAGTTTGTTCACTTCTCTGCTCACAATATGCTCGTCATTATTTATAAAAACCACATCTCCAATTCCCCAGTCACTTCAACATTTCATAACTCATTGTACAGCATACGGGGTATGCAAATGGCCAGACGGTCAGCATAGCCGAATGGATAAGACCGCTCATTCTTAAACATCCGGGGTGCTGATGCTTAGGTAGCGGGTTCAACCCCTACACCGGACAGTTGAACTAAAATGTTCACTTATCGTCATTGACTTGTGGACATAAATTATAAGTACCTCTGAAGTCGGAGTGGGTTCACCTGATAGCGAGGGACACTGGTAATAGGGAAAATGCAATACACACACACAAATAAGTTCATTGCTACTAGAAGTAGTAGCACGTGTATGAACTACGCCCGAGTTCAAAGAGAGCGAACGCAAAATAATAATTTAAAAAAATGGTCTGATCACACATAATCTCTCAGACAGCGGATATCTGAGGTGATGGTTCTGCAGTATTCTGAAAGACTGAGTTTAAACTCTTAAATCCAATGCAAGGGCGTTATGGCCACCTAGGATCTGATAATGGCTTTAGTCTGTCTGTGGGAGAATGAAATAGAGGCTTTTCTCGCGATCCGGTACTAAGTACTAACTTCAAGGGGACTGTGTTGTAGACCTTGTCTCCCCCTCCTCAAGCTCAGAAACAAGCGGGGCGTGCAAGAACTCTGACATCGTGGTATAGTGGTTATGAATGAATTACCAAATGAGCGCCAATCATGGCGATCCATTCATTGCCTTTTAAAGCTTTACTGCAGTTCCACTTATTCTTATTCTGGTTAACCTCTGATATTGTGATTAGTGCGCTTGTTTATCAACACGTATTACAAAGCTAAATCTCCAGTATGAATGCACCGCTGAGCTCATCAATAGAAATCTTATCAAGAATGCACACCTTGATCTCTTATTTCTCTTCAGTTGCCCCTCTATTTCCTCTTCATTGCAGGAGTATAGAGATATTTTCTGAGGATTTTGTTCAGTTGTACACATACGTGAACATTCGACATAACTCACTGGTATTCCCCGAAACAGTACGACCCAGTGGGAGCATACAGCCTTAGTCAATTCAGAGGTGTTTCCAATGCAACAGGGCCGGGTTATATACTGGCCAAGACCTATTGACGCGTCCTCATCGAGCGTCCTGGGCAACAGGTCCCTTCGGGGTCCTGGCTAAAGTAGTAGGATCGCCGATTCCTCCGAAGTCGGAGAGTGTCTGCCTGTACGGCGAGGAACCACCAGTCTGCACACCAATAAGCCAGACATGGGACAACGGATACTCACAAAACCTCAGTCCGGTATGATATCACACTGATGTTGGATAACAGGATGTCTTCATCCAATATACAGGACTTCACGCTAGAGATCACAGCCAGCGAACGCAAGCAAGCAAACAGTCACCATCCTATGCTGGACCTCGTCCCCATAATAGTTCTTCAACATTTATATTTGTTATGAGCCCGAAGTTCTGCCATTATTGTTGTCATATATGTATTATCATATCTTGATCCCATCTACATTGTGGTCTTCCCCTTTTCCTCTTCCCCTGTGCACTTTCCTGCATAGTTATCTATTCCGGACGTTCGTGTCTTTTATGATAAGGTCAGTTTATAATACAGTTTGTAGTTTGTAAGGATGTCCAGAAGCTGGGCCTGGTATAGCCATCGGCTAGTGCATTTTTCTATTGCTGAGACTGTGGAGGAGAGACGGACACGACTTGATACAATTATATGATGTTGGTCCATCAAGTATGATGATGACCTTTAAATTCATACAGTGAGGTTTGGCAGTTTTTAGCGGTGAGTTTTAAAGTGGCTGGTAAGGCATATTTTGGCTCGAAATGTTCTTTGATAATGTGGACAAAGAATGCCTGACTTTCCAGCAGGAGAATCACTCTGGCAGTCCTGTTTGCTTAGCAAATGACTACACCCTTCCGTAATGATGTACGCCATGCATTTCGGTCTTTGGCAGCTGTCTCCCACGTGTCGTGATGAATTCCAAAAGCTTTGAGCGTTATCTTAAGAGTGTCTTTAAAGCGCTTCGTTTGACCGCCTTGGGAGCATTTACCACAACGCAACTCACCGTAAAAAAGTCCGTTAGGGAGCCTGTGATCTGGCATGCGGGTCAAATGACGAGCCCAGCGAACCTGACCCTTTATTAGTATAGTATGGATACTGGGCATGGACGCTCTTCCTAAGACTTCAGTGTCTGGGATCTTGTCTTGCAATTTGATCTTCAGTATTTAAATACCACGTGAGTTAAAACATCTTTCATCATGAATGAAACATCTTTCTTATGTTAGTCTTTTTCACTATGGGATTGCCTATGGACATAAAGTAAGTAAAGGTCCTTCAGACGCACTGGGCATATGTTGCTAAGCCCATCTTTTAATATACAAATTTGCACTCCTATGTGATGTGGTCGGTATCACTCTAGCCACCCTTACTTCTCAACACATTTCCTGGGTCGACCTGAAATCCAGGTCAGTTTTTAAAATTCCAATCCGCCCCAATAGATATGGAACCCACGAACACCGAGACAGCAGGCGTGTGCCATATCACACCGCACTACCGCGTCTCCCATTGCCTTTAAGGTTTATGCACAAGGAGTCAGCATACATTCAGCCGTGTTGTTTTCCTTTCGATTAAGCTTAAAGTGTGCCGGAACTCCGGTGAGACTGGCCTTATCTCACAATCGCACTTCCTGATTTATTGTGTGCGCTTGGTCGCCAGTCACATCCCAACCGGGATGTGGATACAACAGACGCACTTATTTTAACGAGTAAATTTGCACTCAAAAGGATGCACAATGCGAATTTAACCTAGTTAAGTTACCCCTCCTTCTTCACAATTTTTTTTTTATCAAAACCCATCCGTGCTGAAATAAATTTCTTATCTGTTTCTGCCTGGAGGGAAAGGCATCATTCGGGAATTTAACCTTTTGTTTCCACTCTTCACGGCCTTAGTTTACCCATCTCTGCCCCTATTCTATCGAAACTGCTGCATTTTGGAAGGTTACTTCAATTTGATTGAATGTGCAATGTTGACGTTGGCTTTAGTGCATATTACGGGATGTGCGACGTTTGTTGCAGTGCTGCAAATTTCAGTGAAAGAGAAAAGTTGGTAGAGAAAGCAAGAAATGTGTTAACTTTGTCAACACCAAGTAGCTCATTACACGTCGAACTATGACTATAATGGAAAACTATGACTATAATAGGAGAACTATGACTATAATAGGAGAACTATGACTATAATGGGAGAACTATGACTATAATGGGAGAACTATGACTATAATGGGAGAACTATGACTATAATGGAAATCTATGACTATAATAGGAGAACTATGACTATAATGGGAGAAATATGACTATAATAGGAGAACTATGACTATAATGGGAGAACTATGACTATAATGGGAGAACTATGACTGTAATGAGAGAACTATGACTATAATGGGAGAACTATGACTATAATGGGAGAACTATGACTATAATGGAAATCTATGACTATAATAGGAGAACTATGACTATAATAGGAGAACTATGACTATAATGGGAGAACTATGACTATAATGGGAGAACTATGACTATAATGGGAGAACTATGACTATAATTGGAGAACTATGACTATAATGGAAGAACCATGACTAAAATGGGAGAACTATGACTAAAATGGGAGAACTATGACTAAAATGGGAGAACTATGACTATAATAGAAAAACTGTGACTATAATGGGAGAACTATGACTATAATGGGAGAACTATGACTAAAATAGGAGATAGATTGCTGTTTTGTGATCACGTGGGCTATACGTTGTGTCAGGTGTGTTCTCCTAGTAACGAAATGTGAATAAGGTCATACATCATACCTACCTACCTACCTACTTACCTACCTACCTACCTACCTACCCACCTGAATGCATGTCTGCCTGTCTGCCTGCCTAACTACCTACCTACCTGCCTGTTTACCTACCTACCTACCTACGAGCCTTAGTGCCTCTATGTGTGTGTCTAATGACAATGTTTTCGTATAAGTATTTCAGTAAGTAACGAATCCTTTCACACGCCGTAACACGCATTACACATACTTTGCTATACCCATGTGTCTAGACCAGCCGGCTCTCGGTGGGGGATGTGGGCAGTACCACACCGGCTGTCTTTACTTCCCCAGACATGTCTTGGTACCTATTTTAGGCTGGGTCGACCAGGTCAGATTTAAAAATGAGAATTCGCCGTGATGTGAATTGACCATCAGGTCAGTAGGCGAATGTCTAGCCCAGTGTTTCCCAACGTGGGGCCCACGCCCCACAGGGGGGCAATTTGACTGTTAAGGGGGGCAATTCGAAAATGGAAGAAATCGGCTGAATATAACAAAATGGGGAGACTTGAGATCTCTTTGCAGCAAGCATCAAGCGCAAGGATCTAACTAAATTTAAATAATAAATAATTACTAATAATTAAAATAATATAGAAAAATCTTTCATTAAAATTATTTTGTACTTGAATTTCAGTTCTCCATTATATGTTTTGAAAATTTACTTACTGTGTTTGCTCAATAATTACCTAGTGATTTCTTCCTAAAACCTATCATTCAAGTTTCTTTAGTGAACATTTAAATTTTTGAATATTAAAAATAATGTATATGTTGAGGGGGGGGGGGGGCATGGGGCGGGAGAGGGGGGCAATATGAATTTTAGAAAGGCTTAAGTGGGGCATGGTACAAAAAAGGTTGGGAAACACTGGTCTAGCCTATAAGTTATCGCAGCAGTGTTCACCCACTTTCCATTCCTGTAGCTAGTTACTGAAACGGGAAAATATTTTTAACTTCATAATTATTGTCAGTTGTAATAGTAAATACGCTTTATTGCTAGTGAATATTCAGAGCAATTAGGAATTACAAGTGAGCTGACAGAAAAAAAAAAAAAATAGAAATCAGACAAATCTAATTTTACGGCCAGTTTACTGACATCACATTCTTGCGAAAGCCATAGTAATGGATACAGTTGAAAACAACGAGCAAATTAGGTAATCATCGATACAATTAGGTAGATAACACCAAGAGATGAACAAATAACAGTCTGCTAGATTGTACGACCTGGGCAAGAGACAGACAAATCCGCAGCCACCAACCCTGCTTTGTGGAGTCGGCACTTAATTTGCTTGAGTAATGCATACGAGGTAACCCATTGGGCAAGTAAAAGCCTTGTGCAATCTAAACCATCATTTGACTGGGTTTATTTCCGCTGCCAATTGCTAATCTGAGGCATGTGTGTAGCGTTTGCTGGAATTGAAGACAGAACGGATGCACCACTTCAGGTAGGAAAACACCACTCCAAGGAACCGGATGTTTGGTTTCAATTATGGCCCCTGCAGTTTATTTTCAATTGCCATCTCTGATGTATTCCGTTTAATCTAAATCCTAGTTGATCATCATCATCATTATGTGCCACCGCAAATCTGCAGGATATCGTGGTCCCTGAACCAAGCTGCAAATGTCTAGGATATCTTCTACCGATGGCCAGTGTTTGTATTACTTTGCCAACTCATTCAAAATTCTCCGACTCTGCTGACCTCCGTCTCTAACACC
The DNA here is from genome assembly GCA_963921405.1 of Cepaea hortensis. NCBI lineage: Eukaryota > Metazoa > Mollusca > Gastropoda > Stylommatophora > Helicidae > Cepaea > Cepaea hortensis. The sequence goes on along the minus strand of OY992894.1, from coordinate 43,556,494 downwards.
ATTAAGTTACCCGTAGTTAACTTTGGAGCCGCGGTGACATAAGTGCTAGCTGTTCTTCCCCCGACCCGTGGTCATGGGTTTGAACCCGCATGAGGACTGGTTTTTACAACTGGCCTCGACACGTCCCACAATGGGTATCAAGATATGTCTTAGGAAGTAAAGACGGCTGGCGAGATAGTGACTACAGCACCGAATGCTGACTGTTCTGTTGTTTGAAAGCCCATTGAGGAGGGTGTTAACATTGACCAGAGCTTCCAGGTCCACCCCAACCTAAAACTAGTACAAGGAAATGTTATGGGAAGTAAAGGCGTCCGATGTGATATTGTCCACATCAAGCATCCAATGCCGATCGGCTTATACAAATATTGTAGGCTAACATCTGGTTGGGTTAATGACTGCCGCTTCCATCAAGGATGAACGGCATGTTTCGTAGAGGACTTTTGTGATGGCATTCTGGCGACGGAATTATGTACAGTGAAAGTTTTTTTTTTTTTTTTACATTTGTCCGAAGTTGTTTTGTTGCGTGAACTGCATTTCGGAGATAAAATGGCGTGGCTGGCTAGAAAACATCTAGAAACGGAACGCCAACATCTAGAAACATCGAGACTTTGTAAGTGAACATCTGGTTGGGAAAGTGACTGCCACTTCCATCAAGGATGAATGTTTCATAGAGGACTTTTGTGGTGACATTCTGATGGCGGCATTATGCAAAGTGTGCCTGAGTGGGAGACTCAGAGACTCCTGTCGAGACTCCTGTCTTTTCCACATTTCACATGGGGCAGTGAGGCACATTTTATGTGATATTCACTGGCACAGGAGCGGAGCATAATGACGACCCGTTGCTGGGATGTTGGAGCCACGACTGAATTGAACTGAATTGAACTTGTACTAGCACCATATACTTTATGCGCCTCAAGAAACGTTAAAGTTCCATTCACTTTAGAAAGTAAAGGATCTTTTCACACACGTTAAGGTGCATTGAGTATACAGTGTTGTACCTATATTGTTATAGACCAAACGGCACTCGGGGGCTGATTAGTCAGTATCACGCCGGTCGCCTTGACTTCCCAAGACATTTCCTGGTACCCATTAGAGCTCGGTCAGACTGGGAGCCCATGTGAATTTGAACAACTCGAATTCGCCCCGGTACGGATCAAACCTATAACCGTCGGCGCACGAGCGAGCGTCTAGCCACTACGCTAGCGCAGATTCCTCTCCTCTACTTTAATATAATAATGGAGAGAACAGTGCTGCAGGGAGTGGCCAGAGGATCTGGCCGACACTCAGAACTCCAAGGAAATGCCAGACGGATACATAATCAGACTGTTACTGGTAACAACAGTATTGGGACTCTTCGCTGGTTGTTGAAGATGAGGACGGAGCACAAATGGGAATGCCCAGAGTGCTGTGATGTCGGTTCTTGACTAAGGTCAACGCAACTCAACTTTAGTAAAGGAATTAAAAACACCACGGGTTCTTTTATATGTGAAAGCAATGTATTTCTCTTGTTTCTTACGGAAAAAAACTATTATTATGTTAATAATATACTATACCTCTATACTATCTATATCCTTCGTATGTTACCGTGGCCCCAATGTGGAAGTAAAGAACAGCAACGCTTTAGAGTTTCTACGCATTTCATGTTGGTCTGAGAATGGCTGTCTCACGCTGCAGATTAAAAAAAAAAATAAAATCAGGCAACATCCAGTCAATTATGAACTGGCCTACAAAGGGCTGGTCATGCGTGGTTGTGAGACTATTCTCTACTAGGGTTTCAAGGACAAAAGGAAGCAGATGAAACACTATAACATTTGTTATGTTTTAACTGCCATCAACACTATATCAACGCTAAAATATTACACATTTTAAAATAGATAATCAGATAGCAACGGATCATCAAGAACACCATTTGCAAACAATTATAATAATAGAAGATATACCAATAATCTTGGGTGAAGAAGAAGAAGAAGAAGAAGAAGAAGAAGAAGAAGAAGAAGAAGAGCGTCGCAACCCTCGCCTCCATGTCCGCCACCGCCGCCGCAGCAGCAGCAGAAGTAGAGGATTAATAATAATAATAATAATAATAATAATAATAATAATAATAATAATAATAATAATAATAATATAGGGTGTATTTTTAATGACTTTGGGGTTTTTGACAATATTGCCGTTCCAAGTTTTGTATTCACCCTATGTGGAGATCATACAACATAAAAAGTAAACTTGAAACGGCAATATTTTAAACCCCATAGTCATAAAAAATACACCCTGTAATAATAATAATAAGATACTGATGATGATGATGATGATGATGATGATGATGATGATGATGATGATGATGATGATGAAAGAAGACGCAGAAGAAACAGTTTGAACCCAACAGGCTACATTGTTCCTACTTTTGCTTACCATTTTTGTTAATTCTATTTCTTTAAAGTAAATGGAATAACAACAATCATGAGAATAATATATCACACTAAAGTCTATGACATCTATGCTCAACATAATATTCTCCTGAAATAATAATTATAATTTTAACCAGTGAAACTTGATTCGGTGTTTAGTTGTGAATCCTCTGGATTTCTGAGTTTTATCTCTTCAGTCCTATGCCTTATGCATCAGGTCGTTTCATCCATGAACCAGGCTTACATCCATCGGAGCCAGGCTGGGCCTTTTACTCGACTAGATAACAAGTACCATCTGCATGAGGACTGTTATAGAGCTCACTGTTATTTCTCCTAGCTCATATACCAACTGGATGTGTAAGACTGATACTGGAACTTGACATCTGCAGAGTTAGTTAGAAGGGGATTTGTAAAATAGTACAGACAGAGAGTCGCCGTTTTCTTCAGATGGTAAGTTAATGGGGTTATGGTTCTAGGCTTATATTTTCTTGATAAAACGCCTCACTCAAGAGAGGTGATTGGTCAGTAATATATCGATAATCATCCCTCGCTGACAACTTCTGGTACACATCTTGAGAGGATGGGTCCACTCAGCAGCCAAGTGTCGACCAAATACCCCACAAAGATTCCCGTGGCTTCCGTGGCGTAGCGTTTAAGCGGCCTGCCTCGCGCTCCGAAGGTTGTGGACTTCATTCCGGACTCCGTCATTCTGTTCACAAGTGCAATTTTTTTCGGAGTCTCCTTGAGGTCGTCGCTGGAGTTACGGAGTTGGTGCTTTGGGCAACACTGTCGGCAGGGCGCCATGGACAAAGAGACTGAGCTCTATGGGTTAAACCCGGTTAAATGAAATGGTTCTTGCGTCTTTAAACTCTTTAAACCCCCCCCCCCCTTTTTTTTTGGCATATCCTTTACAGAACATCGCTGTCAACACCGGCATTTTACTGATGTTGTGATCTCTTAGCAAGTTTACTTTCAGTAGTTTGCCATTGCTTTCTGAACGACCGACACCCATACTATTTACGTAAAAAAAACAACAACCCAGCGCAACACGGGTATTCGGGATCACGAACCGCGTTCGTAAGCCCTTCGCCGCGGAGACGGCTATGTTACTATGGCTTCGTAAATAATGGGATGTCCCTTACAGCCCTCCTTCTTTGTCATAGCTTGAAGAGAAGGTGAACATCCAAGATCTAGGATCTCTCTCTCTCTCACTCTCTCTCTCTCTCTCTCTCTCTCTCTCTCTCTCTCTCTCTCTCTCTCTCTCTCTCTCCCCTCTTCCCTCTCCACGTAAGGTCATATTGGCTCTATGAAAGCCTACACCAATATATTAACTCTGCACAGTTGAGTTTGAGAATATTTTCAAGCTGCATTAGTTACACTTTGATCATAGCTTTGCATTCTTTTGGAGGCAATTTGTAGTTAGGAGATACTAGATACATTTATCAGGTGCGCCCGTTTTAACATTAAAGTTGTTTTGGATTTCAAAGCAGTAATAACTGACTGACGCGCTATTACAGATATCTTACAATTATGTCTAGTTTTAATCGACTTCTAGAGACTGTTATCTACTTTAATTTGGTATTATCTATAACAAGCTTTTCATCTACAAATGCCAACATTAAACACTCTTTTTTCCCCTTTTATTTGACCAACATTGAGATTATTTTCGAAATGTTTAGATTGTGTTCAAAACATCAAGTGAACTAACACTGAACTTAAGGGGACACAACTGGATGTCCCTGAGTTCACCCACATGTTAGTTAGCTGCAAGTCTTGTTTAGAGGACGTCGCAATCAACTCAATCATTTATTGATAGTTTCTTATTGTCTAGGGAAGTTTACCTTCAGTTGACTACTTTTCTTTCTGAACGACCGAAATCATATCATAGCGAAATCAACGCAACGCGATCTGCTCTTAAATCACCGGCGGCTGACTTCAGACCCGGTATGTCGGGATTATGGAGCTGCATTCATCACCACTAAGCCACAGACGTAGACTCAGACACACGGGACGGGACATACAGGCAACAATTATCTGATGCGCTGGGAGACCTGTGGAATGGACAAGATACAGGGACCAGTTAAGGAGTGTTTGTAGTTTATTAGTATTTGGTTTAGTCGTTCATCGTGTTATTAGTAATTGGTTTAGTCGGTCATCGTGTTTCTCATCCCTTCAGCAGTACATATCTCATTTTAGAGTTAAATATTCCACGTTTTTCTGCGCTCACTCGCTTTGTACTCAAGCGTAGTACATCACGTGCTACTATTTATATTGCACTGGACTGATGTTTACGTGTGGGTTAGTTTTCCCTATTACCAGTGTTCATCGCCATCAGGCGAACCCACTCCGACCTCAGAGATACTTGTAATTAACCACCCCATGTCAAGGACGAGAAGTCAACGTTTTAATCCAACTGACCGGGTTAGGTGTTGAACCCGTTACCTCGGCATCAGCACACCGGATGTTTATGAACGAGTGCTCTTTTCCATTCCATGCTATCATATATTTGACGTATTTGATGTGTGTTATTTAGAGAGAGAGAGAGAGAGAGAGAGAGAGAGAGAGAGAGAGAGAGAGAGAGAGAGAGACAGAGAAAGAGAGACATAGAGATAGAAATACATAGAGAGAGAAAAAGAGGAAGGGAGAACAAACGAATGCACGAACGAACTTTGTTTTCAAAGGATCACAAATTCAAATTGGGCACGCAGGTCCGTTTTACATTCGACCCTTCCAATCACTCATCTTTCGTGCATCAATGAACTATTTTGCATGTTACATTCACATAGGAAAAAAAAATGTCAAATGAAAGTTGTGAACATAAACAATGCCTATTATCATGTTATGAGACTGGCAGGCAGCCAGACACACATACACAGCACATGCATAAACACATACATACGTAACTGTATACATGCCTACATAATTTACACAAACTCTTAAAGTTATGCACTCACTCAGTAAGACTCAAATACACACTCCCTCTCATACACATATACTCACTCACAATCACAAACTTACTAACAAAACTTTATTGATGCATGCATACTCTTTCTTGTTCCATTTCTCTCTCTCTCTCTCTCTCTCTCTCTCTCTCTCTCTCTCTCTCTCTCTATCTCTCTCTCTCTCTCTCTCTCTCTCTCTCTCTCTCTGACGTCCATATATCCTCATTCATACATACAACAAGGTAGATACATAAACTCCATGCCATACTCACATAGTCAACACATAAATACTTTGCCACACGCAAATACACAATTCTAATACAGTCGAACATCTACACAGTCACACACCCACACACACTTCCTTACATACACGCACATATTGTGTGTTTGTATATCCTTTACAGGACATTGCTGTCAACATCAGCATCTTTCAGCTGATTGTTGATTTCTTGGCAAGATTACGCTCAGTAGTTTGCCATTGCTTTCTGAGCGGCCGGCTCACATACCCTGTAAGTTGCCGACGCGATTCGAACCACTGCTGATTCTCACCATCGTCACGTTACTTACGAGAGTATACGAGATTACGGAGAAAAGTCGCTAACCTCTAAGCCAAGAAGCCGGCTACACGCACTTATAACCACACACAATTACAAACACTAAGTCATCAACTCATTCATTCTCTCTCTCTCTCTCTCTCTCTCTCTCTTTCTCTCTCTCTCTCTCTCTCTCTAGAGAGAGAGAGAGAGAGAGAGAGAGAGAGAGAGAGGAGGGAGGGGAGGAAAGACTGATAATTTAGAGAGCTTCAGGTAATGAACAAGTTGTATATGCGATGCGTCAGTATATATTTGAGCGTATGTTGTATCTATGTTTATGTATGTGTGTATGTTCGCTGTTCCTGACATTTCCTCAGCTACTCTTCAGGTAAATGTATAATAAAAGGATACTTGACCTCCTGCACTTACCAGACCAACAGCCTCAGACCCAGTAAATATCTCTTTGAACCAAAGTGCTCATTTCAGCCAGCATACAGGTGAGGTCCTTTCGCCGAGCTAACAAACGAGTGAATAAAACCAGGAGTTCATTGTGTTTATAGATACAGAGAAAAAAATGGCGCCAACAAATATAAATAATTTATTGTATTGTGAAGACATGTGAGGATCTGGCGATGGGCAAAAAGAGATGTGTTTATGTCTTGGAGAATGACAGGGAATGAGTCTGATTGTTGCCTGGAGAAACAGAAAGTGACTACGCTCTGGAAGATTCCAACACAAGCGTCTTTAAAAATCAAATTACACCTGTTTCTTGATCTTCAGTTTCAGTGCTCAGGTGCGGACTGTGAAATCACAAGTCGGAGAAGCGGATTCACTACTGAAGAAAAGAAGAATCAGCCAGGAAAAGGGGTTTAGAATGTGGAGGGAATTCCTGACTAGAACATTCTTGATAAAGGAAATTAAGTTGAAGACTTTGTGCATGTTACAAATCTCTCGTCTGTTAGAAATCGCAGAGCCAGCGAAATACGACGCTATATACTTACCTGTATTCTATGGTCCAACACAAACCGCCTTGTGTTGGTTTCCATACAATTGTATGGTTGCCGGTCTTTCAGAAAGGAAAACAAACTTCTGAACGTAAACTCACGAAATCGCAGACAGCAAACAAAAAAAAAAAAAAAAAACAAAAAAAAAAAAAAAAAAAAAAATTAAAAAAAATGCTGAAGTTGACTGCGACGTCTTGTAAAATAAATGCAACTAACTTTTTTATGGTCTAACATATGTGGAGATCTACCACCTCACACCTCTCTGGTAGTATCCGACCCAGAGTTTCTTTTACAATTACCGTTGCTCTATAGTATCTTGACAGACTCACGGACTCTGTAGTACCATCAAAATAGTCATGGATGGCTGATTGATGAATTTTCCAGTGGACTAAGTTTTAACTAAGCCCAATGCTCTGACTTCCTCCATGGCGATGGCGTTGAGAACGCTATTCGTAATTCCGGTTACCCGCGTTCGAAACACAGCGGTGACCGATTTGGCAGCAGACCGTGTCACGCTGGTTTTAACGTGTTGGAATGGGAGCCGGTCATTCAGAAAGCAATGGTAAACTACTGAACGTAAAAGCTTGCCAAGACATCAACAACGGCAGTAAAATGCTGGTGTTGATAGCAACGTCCTGTAAAGCATATGCAACTTAAAAAAAAATGCTCTGACGTTTAGGTAATTTGAGTTCCAAAATGGGTTTGCATCAGTCGGAGTGAGGTTGATACAGAGTTTTTCCTTTCAACCCGGTACTAAAGTCCCATCTCCACGGGTATTGTATTTCAATGCCCTCCTTCCCCTCTCCGAGCTCAGAAACCCGACGGGTGTTCAAGACTATTACTGGAACGTGTTATCCCCGGAGAGATGTTTGAGGATATAACCAGGTAATGATTCAGCACATCACTGACAAACTGGCTGAGATGAAACCTGGGTTGGTGATGGTTCATCCACGGGTAGATGATGGTTCCTCCACGGGTTGGTGAAGGTTCATGCACGGGTTGGTGATGGTTCATCCACGGATTGGTGATGGTTTCTTCACGGGTTGGTGATGGTTCGTCCACGGGTTGGTGATGGTTCATCCACGGGGTGGTGATGGTTCGTCCACGGGTTGGTGATGGTTCATCCACGGGGTGGTGATGGTTCGTCCACGGATTGGTGATGGTTCATCCACGGGTAGGTGATGGTTCCTCCACGGGTTGATGATGGTTCCTCCACGGGTTGGTGATGGTTCCTCCACGAGTTGGTGATGGTTCATCCACGGGTTGGTGATGGTTCATCCACGGGTTGGTGATGGTTCATCCACGGGTTAGTGATGGTTCATCCACGGGTTGGTGATTGTTCATCCACGGGTTGGTGATGGTTCATCCACGGGTTGGTGATGGTTCATCCACGGGTTGGTGATGGTTTCTCCACAGGTTGGTGATGTTTCCTCTACGGGTTGGTGATGGTTCCTCCGCGGGTAGGTGATGATTCCTCTACGGGTTGGTAATGGTTCCTTTACGGGTTGGTGATGGTTCCTCTACGGGTTGGTGATGGTTCCTCCACCAGGTCATGATTCATTAAAGTACATATAGACTGGCTGAGATTAGGCATGGGTTGGGGATGGTTCCTTCACAGGTTAGTGAAGGTTCTTCCACAGGATGTTAAAGGTTCCTCCGCGGGTTGGTGAAGGGTCCTACTCGGGTTGGTGATGGTTTCTCCACGGGTTGGTGATGGTTCCTACCTGGGCTAGTAATAGTTCCACCACGAGTTGGTGATGGTTCCTCCGCGGGCTGGGGATGGTTCCTCCACAGGTATTAAGATCACACTGTCAGCAGAACCCAACCCATTACCCAGGAGAAATGACGTCATGGTGACGTACTGCACAATACGTTACTGGCAACTGTTCAACACTCGGGTGGCTTCTTGCATCTTTCTTGATCCCTGTACCTTACTTTGATTATCACCTGGATTCTAAATGAGCTTCCCCCCAAACAGATGTTCTTTCACATTTCACGACTTAGCAAGGTAGTAACTTACCGCATACAAAAACAAGTGATAAAAAACACACACACTTGGGCTCACATAAAAAATTTTCAATGCAAAGGTGAAAAAAAAGAGGCAGGCAATGGTGCAAGAAAATAACGAATTGCTATACGTTTTCTAAAAGGAAACTAATTGTCTGAAATAATAATAATAATAATAATAATAATAATAATAATAATAATAATAATAATAATAATAATAATAATAATTGTCATGAAGCAGTTTCATGGTATAGGCTGTGATGTGACGGAACCATCGCATGTTGTAGGCCTGAGTGCACGGAGGAATGGGTCTCCAATTTCCCCCTCACTTAGCAGGCGGCGAGCCTAGGCAATGAACCATCGTTCGACCGTGTTTATGACATTATCAGTACAGTTCCATATCAACTTCGCTAAAGCTTCCGCTATGATGATGATGATGATGATGATGATGATGATAATAATATTACTTACAACAGCAGATACTATAGTATATGTTGTTGTAAGTATTATTATTATGGTACGCAATTATAACCGAGCATGGCTGAAAATGATATCTTTTCGAAAACAACAATGTTGTCTAAAATCCACAATGGCCGTTTTAACCAGAAACAATTCTGCACTTATTGGTGCACTTAACATAAATAATCATGTATTTATTTGTGGACTTAACAACAGAAAAACAGAGCTGCATTTATATTTTTCGTCTCTGACTCGTGGAGAAAACTTCTTCTTCAGAGGTCAGCGTGGCCGAGAGGCTTAAGGCACTTGTGGTGAAACTTCATGCATACTGAAGGCGGGGTAGTGAGATCGTTCCCCACAGGTCAGTTGGACTTGGATGTTGACTTCTTGTTCAGAAAACAATGGCAATCTGGTTAATTAGTTTAGTTAGTTAGTTAGTTAGTTAGTTAGTTAGTTAGTTAGTTAGTTAGTTTAGTTTAGTTTAGTTTAGTTTAGTTTAGTTTAGTTAGTTAGTCGAAAGATTGCACATCGAACCATTCAGTCTGTAAGTGCTCGGATCTCCATTTCAATAAATCCCACAGCATGTAGTAACTGACGACACCAGTTCTGTGTTGGTTTATTAATTTTCTTTGGTTTCCTGCACAGTGTTCTTGGTTGGCCACACCTCCTTTAACTTGCTGCTCTCGCAGTCTGACCACGGTTGCAGCTTCACAGTCATCTCTTGGTTCTCGCAAATGACTTACCTCTCGTAGGGCATTCAGTATACTAGCCTGGTCCATGATTCGTCCACCCTCCACAGTAGCCTTACTGCAAGCCTGTCAGCCTGCTCATTTTCCGGTATACCCACATACCCTGGCATGAAAACGTAACTAATCACCAGAGACAGGTTACTAAACAATGGCAATTTACTGAACGTAAACTTGCCTAGAAAATCAACCTTGGATTTATCGAAAAGTAGTGCAAAGAACATGCAGCATTTTAATTTCTTCTTCATAGTATTTTCATATGTGTCGTTAGACGTTGTGGTAGAGATATATCCCTCTCTCTCTGAAACCCATGTGCGTCAGTTGTTGTAGTCCTTGCTAATGACGTTTTTGCCTAATGCCGCCAATCCATCACTTATTTGATCTTCCTCTAGTTCTACTGTCTTCATGCTGTAGTAATATTCTGTTGCTAGTTAATTGCATATCTGTCATACGACTTCGCAGTCAACCCCAACATATTTTGGCTATTTGTTTGATTTTTTGGCGAGTCCACGTTCAATAGTTTGCCATTGCTTTCTGAGCGACCGACACTGATGCCATTTTATGAAAACCAATGCAAGGCGTTCTGCTGGCAAATCGACCCATAGCTGTGTTTCGAACGCGGTATGCGGAATTACGAATTGCGTCCGTAACCCCTTAGCCACAAGGCCGTAACTGCTACATATGTGGACATTCTCGTTAGATGTTGTAACTGCTACATATGTGGACATTCTTGTTAGATGTTGTAACTGCTACATATGTGGACATTCTTGTTAGATGTCGTAACTGCTACATATGTGGACATTCTTGTTAGATGTCGTAACGACAAGATTCTGTGACTTTTTATCGGAATGTTATTTTTACAATCTATCGCTTCTTCAAGATGAAAAATAAAGATTGAAATTAATGAACAGCTATATGAATATGTGGAAGCTGAAAGGTAATAAACAATTCATTACCCACATTACGAACAATAATAGAGAGATCAACAGAGATACAGAAATACATTATACTCTGCTTTGTAGATTATACCAAAGCTTGTGATAAAATGAAACATCATGAAATAATCAAAATTTTGGAAGATATTAAAATCTGTACAACGAAAACACAAACAATAGATTGCACGATTTATGGCCTGGAATATTTCTCTGCATCTCGTCAGGAGCAATTAAAATGGGAAATAAAGACTGCTACTACAAACAGAACCGGTGCTGTGGCTTAGGGATAGTGAATCTGCGTTCAGCAATTGCCCGTCATACGCAGTCGAGGGTTCGAAATCAGCCGAGGCCGATTTGAAAGCAAACCGCTTATCGTTGACATCCATGGTACGTGGCGTTGGTAGTTCGGAGAGCTATGGCAAACTGCTGAACTAAATAAATTGCCTAATAAACCACAAACAGCTAATAAATGCTGGGTTTGATTGCACCGTTATGTAGGTTTGATTGAACTGTTAGGTGAGTTTGATTGCACTGTTATGTAGGTTTGATTGCACCATTATGTGGGTTTCATTGCACTGTTATGTAGGTTTGATTGCACCGTTATGTAGGTTTGATTGCACCGTTATGTAGGTTTGATTGCACCGTTATGTAGGTTTGATTGCACCGTACTGAAGGGTTGATTGCGTCGTTATGTGGGATTGATTGCACCGTTAGGTGGCGTTGATTGCACCGTTATGTGGCTTTGATTGCACCGTTATGTGGGTTTGACTGCACCGTTCTGTGGGGTTGATTACACGTTCTGTGGGGGTGATTGCACCGTTAGGTGGGATTCATTGCACCGTTAGGTGGCGTTGATTGCACCGTTAACTGGCTTTGATTGCACCGTTATGTGGCGATGATTGCACCGTTATGTGGGTTTGACTGCACCGTTCTGTGAGGTTGATTACACGTTCTGTGGGGGTGATTGCACCGTTCTGTAAAGGACACTCAAGTAACTCTATTATCAACAGATAAGCAAGGAGTAAGGCAATGATGTTTTGTGTCACCAGATTCCATCTTTCTCTTTATCAAAGTCATAATCAGATATAAAAAAAGGGATCAGACATACGAGTTAGTGTTTATAATACAATTTACACCTGACATACGAGTTAGTGGCTAAAATACAATTTACACCTGATATACGAGTTGGTGGTTATAATACAATTTACACAAGATATACGAGTTAGTGGTTATAATACAATCTACACCAGATGTACGAGTTAGTGGTTATAATACAATCTACACCAGATGTACGAGTTAGTGGTTATAATACATTTTACACCTGACATATGAGTTAGTGGTTATAATACAATTTACAACTGACATACGAGTTAGTGGTTATAATACAATTTACACCTGACATACGAGTTAGTGGTTATAATACATTTTACACCTGACATACGAGTTAGTGGTTATAATACAATTTACACCTGACATACGAGTTAGTGGTTATAATACAATCTACACCAGATGTACGAGTTAGTGGTTATAATACAATCTACACCAGATGTACGAGTTAGTGGTTATAGTACAATTTACACCTGACATATGAGTTAGTGGTTATAATACAATTTACACAAGATATACGAGTTAGTGGTTATAATACAATCTACACCAGATGTACGAGTTAGTGGTTATAATACAATTTACAAGAGACATACGAGTTAGTGGTTATAATATATGTCAGCGACTTGCTTGCGACAGGTATTTCAGGACTCCCCTACTTTTGCACCACACAAAATAATAACTCGTGTCATTTGCAAAAGGGATACAATTTATTTAGAGCTGATTACAAACAAGCTCCGCGAGCGGAATACTTCATTGACAATAAACATCATAGTACGTTACACAGATGCAATAAAGATGTGATAATGATACTATTAATCACTGAATGGAATCTAAAGCCCAACAATCACTATTGTCTATAAACTTATAGTATTCATAAGGAACACGTCTACTCTCTAGCCGTCTCAGTCGCAGTCTGAGCCACGCTTCTAGTTGCGTGTTCAAACACGGACGTTGGATCCTCCGTGCGCTGGCGAGTCTTGCGTGCGTGGTGTCCCAGCACGCTGGTCAGTTAACTAGAGTAACCTGTACTCCATGGTTACTCGTCGAGGCGAGTTTCCTAGTGTCTTGGGAAACCCTCGCTCACTTACACTCAATGCCCTCTTGGTTGACACAAGTGTGTCCTGTTGTAAAGCTATTTATAGCGCTTGTGTCTCTACTGTCTGGTGTTCTCTAATGGTCTCCGTCTTAGCTCTATTTCTTATATTCTTAACTCTGTAAACTCTTATCCAGATCTTTGACAGGCTCCTCTCCTCTCCGTGTAGTGTTACAACCCTTTAACTCATGTCTGTAACACGTTGTATGGTCACCGAAAAATTGGCTGTCCAATTTTGTCAAAGATCTCATAAGTTGTAAATCTCTCTTCTGGGGATAGAACAAACTCTCTCCTTTCCTTACTCACACTGTTCTATTAATTCACTCGGCTAATTGAATAGCCCAGCGTATCAGTACAGTTGGCTATAGATCTTCTTGGGAATTGTTTTGATCCGGAACCGTTGTCTTATGACTTATGTCCTGACTTCCGTCTTATGACCCATGTCTTCTGACTTCTGTCCGTTGACTTAAGTCTTTTGACCTGTCCTCATATTGCCCAAAATGACAACCCAATACAAGTTGACTCTGTTATGAGTACAACACATGAGCATCGAATGTTCATGTTCCCAATAATATCAGCCCCAACTCGTATACATTAAGTTCTACTTTTCACCTTCTAGCTTCCGCTTGTGAAGAAATATTTTCAATGTTACATTAAGGTTTTTAAAGACGTTATTGTGTCCCCTGATTTGAGTTACTGTTCTTTGAAGCAAATGGTGTATGCAACTTTTATGTGTTCGTTTTTCTGTTTGTTTGAGTGTTTTCTAATAAACTACAGTGTACTTAATTTGCTAACATGTGTATGCGTTTCTATTCTACATGTGTGTCTTTCTTCGAGCGCCGTAAATCGGTTTATTGTGGCTACAAATGTCTGTTATTCTTATTTATGACCACAATTCCGTTTCAAGATGCTCAAAGTATTTTCTGTATATAATACTACTAAAGTATTGCAGTAACACACTTAAAACTTGACAACACATTGGTTACACAGATTGACACAGACAAGTCACAACAAGACGTTTTAAGCGGTGAACAAAAAATTTGCCACTACCTCTCTCTCTCTCTCTCTCTCTCTCTCTCTCTCTCTCTTTCAATGTTTACTAATTTATTCATTCTCTCCTCTCATTTACACATCTTTCATTCACTTTCATACTATCGTTATGTTAAAACATACATTCGTCATTAAAATATGGTTCATAATATAAAGTAAATGAACATTACATATTTACACTAAATGATTGGCTGAATTGTACAAGTTTTCACGCCAAATGACTGTGCGGTTTCTTTGCACGTGTCATGCCTATACAAAACATACAAGTTTGTGAGGATGGTTTGTTACCGATCCTATAATACTAATCTAACTAACTGATGTAATTTGGTGTGCTGTTCTAAATTTATCCTAAGGGAAATAATTTAACTAATTAATTACATTTAAGCAAAATGGGTTAGTTACCTTCAAGTGTTATTGGTACATGAAATGATGTTAATTCCTAAATGGTTGGGTTAGTTTAGAAATGATATTTTAAATAAATGAATTTATAAATGATTATGTTTATGCTGTGATAAGGTAAAGTAATATCTAATAATTGCATTTCTAATATAGGTGTTGACTTCACTGGGTTCTTAACTAAATGTAGGTGACTTATAACTATCACATGAGATAAATAAAGTTATATATGTACTTGAACATTTTGCAATTCAATTATTAATACAAAAATGAAGTTATGCGTACTGTTTATAAACCACAGTTATATACATATCACAATTACTTTTTATATATAATTACACTAAACTAATGTCGTCCTTTCGGGTGTGATGATGGAGCTCTGTTCTTTGTAGACTATTTTCATAACATAGTTCATTTAGCCAAAGTCTTATATGCTCTCCTTCCTGGATAGTGTTTATATATATAGTTCCCTACCAATATATGTAAGGTTAACATCTAACACTTCAATGTAAATATGGCTTATATATGTGTTAGCGATGTAGACATACTACGTATGCGTCTGTTTGTTTCACTCATAATGGCAATGTTACTCTTACACAGTTTAAACGCTTGGCGCTGATAACGCACTTATAATGTAACTTTTTCACCACATACGGCACTGATCTAAATAGCAATTACAGTGTCACTGTTTCTGGTGATCTCTGGTCGATCTCTTCCTGTACCTCAGGTATCTCAATGTTTGACGGTCGACTCAGGGTGTCTGCCAAAGAGTTCAAACTCCCCTTCAAATGCTGGATGGTAAAGGCATAGTTCTGCAGTATCAAGGCCCATCTGTAGACCCTATTGTTCTGGGGAATGCCAGACTGCATAACAATAAGTGGAGAATTGTCGGTTTCGATCACAAACTGTATTACTGCCAGAAACCTATGAAGTTTTCTAACACAATAGATTAAGCTAAGGCCCTCCAATTCAGATGCTGAGTATCTCGATTCAGCTGGGCTGATCTTAAGGCTTACGTACATTACTGGGTGGAACTTCCCTTCGTAAAACTGGCCTAGGACTCCCGATATGGAAATAGCACTTGCGTCTGTACGTAAAAAATAGGTAAGATTTTGGTTAGGCAAACGCAGAATAGGTGGAACGCTGAATAAATACTTCAATTTTGATAAAGCACTAATCAACCGTGCATCTTGAACATTCAATTTTGCCGAAGCTTTCAAAATATTGAAAAAATGTAGCAGAATGTATTAGTTAGGTGTGCAAGGCTACAGCACGCTTGAGCATCAGGATGGGATGAGGAGAGAGATGCTCAAGTCGTGACGTAGTTTGTTGTTAGGGCAGTCAGTAAACATCTAGGACTAGAAGAGAGAAGTCACCCTGAGTTTGGAATTGTAATAAGATTCTTGTAGTGGTCATCAATATGAAATAAAACTCCATTTATATTCAACCAACAGAGTCAGTTAGTCCTCTCTGTGTGCGCTTTGTTATAAAGGACGAAATGGTGCCCACGAACCAGGATTCCTAGTTGGGTTGTTGCGGAATCTCAAAACACTGTCTACATCGACACATCGAAGTAACACGTCGAAGTAGCTCCAAAATTTTGAAGATCTTTGTTCTGCTCGTATCAATTGCCCGAAGACAGGATTACGGCACAGTTCTACACTCATATTGAACGTAAAACGAGTTTGATAAATGGCCACTACGTCGTCTGTGAGAGTTACAGCAGCCAAAAGCCCGGCTAGGGGTGGTTGTCTGTAAGTATTCTTCGCTGTACGGACCTGCTATCAAGAATCCTAGCTGTACAGGCGGTTGTTGTCAGGAGAAGTATGAAAACCGGCTTGCCATAACGGGTTGCGGTGCGTGCGATTGTCACCATCCTACTGAGCAAAAGAATAAGAACAACCAGCACGTTTTCTCGGGCTCCTGCGAAACAAGAGGCTCAAGAAGAAGAAACTTGAAGGCAAATATAGTCCAGTAGAGACGTTATACTGAGAGAATAATATCTACTCTGCATCAAGATTTCCTGGAGCGAACTGAAAGCCGTTGAAGCGTGACCTTGAATAAGTCAAACAAGTCAATCGCTCATTTGAAAAATAAGAAGAAATGAGAAGGCTTTCAACACAGGCGATGTTGTTAGGGAACCCTCGGAGGTGGTTGGGCGGACTGGGCTGCCGACCTGCTGAAGAGGGGACCCAAAGTTAAATCGCTTTACTGAGCTACTTTGGTTTTTCAAGTCGTCGCTTTGATGTGCCCTATTCGGGGTGAAAAGAAGCCAGAAATCTGGTAGGGGCCGACCAGGGGCTGAAGTTACTGAAGCGTTCGAAGAAGAAACTCCCTGAAGTACGTGATCGGTTGGAGGAGCATTTCAACTAACACAGACTCCTATCGTTTGAGTTCTACCTGACAAGAAAACTTTCAGCGAACATAGAGGAATCCGTCTGTCTTGGATCGGGAGCAGAGCTAATGGTAATTAGTAAACCTTAAATATCATTGTAGATACCATTGACTGCTTGAACAATTCTTATTGTGTAAAGTAAATACGATCATATCTTTAAATTAGCTGGTTACAAATGTAAAGTTGATTTATTAGGGTATACAGAAGTATTTCAGCATGACAGAACAAGATTCATTGGCACAAGTTTTGACGGGGGTAGGAACGGTGATAGATAGACTTAACACAGTCATGAAACAACAAGGAATGGCAACTGAAATTGTTAAGTTTAGCGGACAAGCAAGAGATTTTAAGAAGTGGGTAACTTCCATAGAGAAATATGCATATTTGGTGTCAGCATCAGATGAAGAGAAAATGAAACTTGCTTATCAAGCAGCAACAGAACCGGTTTCAGATCATATCAGAAGAAAATTAGAGGCTAGAGTAGATGAGACATGGGAACAGTTCAAAGACGACCTGGCCCATAAGTACGCGGAAATAACGGACCCACAACATGCATTTTCGGTGTTAAGACAGTCTAAACAAAACACTGGAGAGACGGTACAATTGTTCAGCGATAGGTTGATTAACTTGGCTGAAGAGGCATTCTTAGGACAGAATGTACGAGGAGAAGAGGTGGAGAAGATGTTAGTCGGGATTTTTGTAGATGGCATAAAATCCGATGGACTGAAGTTTAAGTTGATGAGAGAAAACCCCGAGAGGTTATCACAAGCTGTAGATATTGCGGTACAAGAAGAAAATTTGAGACGTAGATTTAGATTGAGAACAGGACGAGAAATAGGAACTAGTCGAGAAGACAGGATTGAAGAGCCTATGGAGATAGGACAAACAAGGTTCGGATGGAATAGGAGAGGAAGTATACAGACGTTACAAGGTAGTAATAGAAATGCTTATGATGGAAGTAGACAAAGGCGATATCCTACAAGTGAGACAGTAGGAAACACAAATAGCACAAATATAGTCTGTTGGTTTTGTGGTCAACGCGGACACGGGTTTCGCTGTTGTGGTAACAGGCGTGTCCAGTCGAATACACAAAGTAGAAATGGCAGTGGCAGGTTGAATAGGAATGTTGAAGATAGACACAGAAATTTTACAGGTACAAGAACGCAGGAAAACCGGCGCCCTACCTATTAAATAGGACCTGTAGTAGGAGGGAAAATAACAAGGTCCCAAGATTTAAAGAATATGTTAATAACAGGTATAGTAGGACGAGTAGAGAATACTTTCAACTAGATGAAATCAAACAGTTTACGGAAAATAAAACAGATCCTAGCTCATGTATAATAGAAATAGGAAAATATAGAGTTCGTACATTAATTGATTCAGGAGCTCAGGTTAGTGTAATTAAAGAAAGTTTTTTATATAAAATAATGAGAAATTGTAGAATATTTAAGAGTCATAATAATCTTCACTCTGTTACAGGACAGAATTTACAAGTAATTGGACAAACAATGATCAATTTTAAATTAGGAGGGATCAACGTAAGACATCTTTTTCATGTAGTGAAAGATTTAAATAGAAATATGCTTGTAGGAAGAGATTTTTTAATAAAAAATGGAATAAGACTTTTCTTTGATTTACACAAATTAAAATTCAAGGACGTATATGTAGATATGGAAGAAGACATGCATATATCAGCACTAGTTAGAGTTAAAATGTCTACGACGTTAAAACCACAGTCGGTTAATTTGATACAAGCAAAGGTAAAGAGAAACCCATACTATGTGGCAGGACACACAGTTAGAATCACTGAATTGCAAAAGGAAGTAATTGATGAGCCTGGTCTAGAAGTCCCGGATGGAATAATATCATTAGATAAACACTTAACCTTTCCATTGATGGTTATTAACAACACAGGTAGAGAAATTAGACTATACAGAGGATGTGTAATAGCCAAACTAGAACATAACATTAGTGACATATTAGTAACAGATAGGTTAAAAATGCCGGGAACAAACTATTCAGAAACTCCTACTGAAAGAATTAATAACAGAAGCAGACGCGGAAGAAAAGGGAACATGCAGAAGGATGAATTGATCCATCCATTCAGAAGAAATATAGCCCAAATACATTCATTAGACAAAATGACAAGGGAACAAGAATTGTTGACACAGTTAAAGGCTCCACCAGAAAATAAGGAAGTATTAGAACAACTTATAAAAGAAAATCAGGATGTATTCGCAATTAATGATTTAGTATTGGGAAGGACAAAAACAGTTACAATGGAAATAGATACGGGAAATCATCCACCAATTAGTTTAAAACCGTATAGAACTCCCTTAAGGAATAGAGAAATTGTTGAAAAGGCAATAGAAGATATGTTGAAAGCAGGAATAATAACAAGATCGAAGTCAGAATGGTCATCTCCGATCGTCATCGTGACCAAACCTGACGGTTCACATCGATTCTGTTGTGACTACAGGGCGTTGAACAAAATCACTAAGAATGTAGCGTACCCATTGCCGGTGATTGATGATATTTTGGGGTTGCTTAATGGCTCTACATTTTTTACAACACTAGACGCAAGATCAGGATTCTGGTGTATTCCGATGTCGGAAGATGCTCAAAAGAAAAGTGCTTTCTGTACTCATATGGGTTCTTACGAATTTTTACGAATGCCATTCGGGGTTCGAACGGCTCCATCTCACTACATGCTGTTAATAAATGAGGTATTAGAGGGTATGCAAAAGTTTGCACTGGCATACATAGACGACATTCTAATCTATACAGCAGGGGATGTGGATGATCACTTAAAACATGTAAGATTAGTATTCGACAGATTAAGAGTACATGATGTTAAATTGAAGCTTAGTAAATGCGAGTTTTTAAAAACAGAAACAAAATATTTGGGGTATATTATTAATAGAGACGGAATTAAACCAGACCAAGACAAGATAAAGGTTATTAAAGTCTGTTACTAATATGTCACTAATGTTATGTTCTAGTTTGGCTATTACACATCCTCTGTATAGTCTAATTTCTCCAACCTCCTCCAACTAACGTAAAAGAAGTGCGTGCGTTTATTGGAACCTGTGGGTATTATAGGCGGTTCATTCCAGGGTTCTCAAAGATAGCAGAACCTATTACTAATTTAACTGGAAAATACGCTAGATTTAAGTGGGATGATGAGTGTCAAAAAGCGTTCGAGTTTTTAAAAAACAGCTTAACAGTGGTACCACTATTGACGCATCCAGATTTGAATAAACAGCTAGTACTATATACAGATGCTTCCGATAATGCTATAGGAGCCTGTTTGGTTCAACCATATGAAGGAAAAGAATCTGGAATACCAGGGGTTAAAAGTGAAAGGCCAATATATTTCTTGTCTCATAAACTTAGCAGGTCTCAGCGCAAATGGTCGACTATCGAGAAAGAGGCTTATGCTATTCATTATGCTCTACAGAAACTTAACTACTATTTACATAACGCAAATTTTGTTATTAGAACTGACCACATTCCTTTAAAATCTCTGTTAGAAGCTCCAGTGCAGAACAGGAAAATACAGACGTGGGCATTGAATCTACAGGGATACAATACAAGAATTGAATACATACCAGGTAGGATTAACACACGTGCTGATTTATTGTCTAGGATCCCGTATCCACAGTCATCAGGAGACACAGAAGATGAGGGTGAACCGGAGATAGACGACCGAAACTGG
This sequence comes from Cepaea hortensis, assembly GCA_963921405.1. Classification (NCBI taxonomy): domain Eukaryota; kingdom Metazoa; phylum Mollusca; class Gastropoda; order Stylommatophora; family Helicidae; genus Cepaea; species Cepaea hortensis. Next base: position 43,535,704 of record OY992894.1, on the reverse strand, counting down.
CAAGTTAATATATTAGATTCTGCCATAATAAACAGAGAAAATTTTGAGAGTTTACCATCGGATCAAGAGTCTGAACCTAGAGCAGAAGACCCACATTTAGCACAATTTAATATGAAAGAAGAACAAGAATTAGATCCAAAAGTCTTACAAATAAAACAGAAATTAAAAGAAACGGAGGAGAATAAATATAAGAAGAATTATTTAGTTTTGCAAGAGGATGAACAGTTATATTATATGAGTGAAAGGAACGAACAGCTAAGGAAATATATTCCAAAACATTTGGAAGATGAAGTTTTAAAAGCATATCATGATGAGAATGGTCATCTCGGTCGTGATAAATTAGTGAAAGCACTTACGAGTAAATATTATTGGCCGAACTTATTTAAATCTGCTTGTAAATATGTAGATACGTGTGAAAGATGCAGATTAAGGAATATGAAAACAATTAAGTGTCCCTTACAAGATACAGATATTCCTCAGTTTCCAATGCAAAAAATTAGTTTAGATATATCGGGTCCTCACCCTAGAACATTATCAGGGAACGTGTATTTAATTCATATGGTAGACGTCTATAGTCTTTGGCCGGAAGTTTATGCAATCCCAGATAAGAGCGCAGATACTGTCATTAATATTTTTTTACAGGAGTTCGTACCAAGATTTAGTTGTCCACAGATTGTACTCACGGATAATGGTAAAGAATTTGTGAATAAGAAATTCGAAAAGTTATTAAAAGATTTGAATATAAAACATATAAAGACCTCATACTACAGACCTTCTTCAAATGCTAAGAACGAACGACAACATAGGACATTATACGATATTATAGCAAAGATTGTTGATGAACATGAAAAAGATTGGGATTTATTCCTAGGACCTGCGCTTAGCGCTATACGCACAAATCAAAATGAGAGCACGGGGTTTTCACCATTCTATTTAATACACGGGAGAGAACCAATACTACCTATAGATAATCTGTTAAAACCAAGACGGAAATATATGGGGGAAGACTTTCAAGAGACTATCATACAAGAAATGCATAAAGCACACGTAAGATTAAAGAATAATATAATTAAAGCTAGAGAAAGACAGAAAAAGTACAAAAACGTGAATACAAAATTACAGGAGTTTAAAGTGGGTGATAGAGTTTATTACAAGAAGCATAGAAGGAACTCTAAGTTTGATGCTCGATGGGTCCCAGGTTTTTACGTTTTGGAAAAGCTAGGAAATGTATCGTATAGTATCAAGAACCAGATCACGGGACATGTGGCAAGGGCACACGTCGAACACTTAAGAAGAGATGAGGATGAGAAGGGAAATAATAATTATAATAATAATTATTATTCAGACACCGGATACTTAGATGGACAAGTCGTCAGGGGAGCTACAATAACCCCAGCTTTTAGAAAAGATCCAGTACAAAATCAGTTAATAACAACTCCAGTGTGCGATGATACTCAAGAACAGACAATGCCGAAAACGATAGAAGAAGAAAATGTAAATGAGGATGATCATTATGATAGTATAGAGTCTATGGAAGAGGAAATAGGTGCTCCATTTAAGAATACTAGACAAGCAACGAAAAGAAGAATGGATAAACAAAGAGAAAAAGAAGTAAAAAGACAGAGAAGAATCAGAGATTATTCAACAAGCGGTGAAGATATGCCTCTACTAGAAAGGTTCTTAAGAAATAATGATAGACAAATTAGATGGGATATTGAACGGAAGAAATTAGCGGCTGCTAGCGAGAGACATACAGATGAAGAAGAGGAAATGGATGAAAAGTCAGAATCAAATAGTAGTATGGAAGAAACTAATAAGTTATACGAAGAAGAAGATATTGGTGTAAAGATAGCACTTATTCAAAGAAACTTGGAGTTATTGAAGAAGTGGAAACGTAGGAAGTAAATGGATAGAAAATACTGCAGATAGCAAGAAATAAGTTTCATGATTTAAAAAGGAAAGAGATACTTGATGAAGTATATGAGACAGTTGAAATGGAAAAGGCTTCTATTGATACTTTTCATAAATGGTTTTGAGGAGAGTTAGGTATTAAGATAACTAATATAGATGTAAATTCGGGTGAAGCATATGTTTCAACTTCTTGAGTTTGCTTAGTCAATAGTACAGCAGGTAGATGTACTCTATAGTAAATAGACAAGTTTTTGGTGCTAGAAATACAGTGATTAATGGTAATGATTAAGAAGTTGCTACAAATGAAAGGGAAACAATTGGTGTGCCGAACCACAAGTTCTATTGGTAGATAGTACGGTCATTGTTGGTTAATGACTTTTATTGAGAGAACAGATATTGTTTTAAGTTAGGAATTGGTCTGTAGGTAACAGATATATATACTTGGCAGTGAGTTGTGGTGTTCTCTCGGTTATAAAAATAATGGAATGACTTGTGTGAATAGATATGTGTTACATTGGTTCGTATAGGAGGCCAAGGTTGCTGGGTCACTTTACGTAGTTAATTCTAAGTGAATTATATTTTTTTTGAAAACCTTCTCTTTAGCGAGAAGACAGTTGTTTTTATTGAATTTGAGCTTTTTAATGCCTCATATGTAATATGTTTTTTTGCTTGATTTGGTCCTGTAAAATGATTGTTATTATTTGATTTTAGAATAGGGTTATTGTGTTCTTAGACTTTTGCGTACAAACTATTGGTCCGTAAAAGAGACCAGTAGTGTTAGGTAATACTAGAATATTTTCTTCTGATTTGATATAATGCATGTTATATTATTTTAAAATGTGTTTTCCTTTGAATGAGTTGACATCTTTAATTAATATGAGGGGAAACATAAATATGTATAAAAAACTATTTGGGGGGTATGATGTCCTGTTTTGATTTTATTTAGCTAAGTTGTTTTGTGTGTTAGGTTACCTTGTTAGTAAATATGTTACAAATTTAGTTAAGTAAGTTTAATTTTTAAATAATTATGGTGTTGGCTAGAATAAAGAAAATACATGGGGCTTTATTTAAGACCCTTCGTTCAGAAAAGAGTTAATAAAACTACCGAGGGCTAATAGAGAGACACATTCTCTTTGTGAATATTAAGTTGCTGTAATAATCGACATGAAGAGGTTCTTATGGATATTAGAAACATAGCTCGGGGATGGCTATGAGAAAGTAAAGTAGGAGCTGCATTAAAGTCAGCATTATGTGAAGATATAAGGTTGGGTATATAGAAAAAAAGAAGAAAGGGGGGGGGGGGAGACTGTGAATGGCAGCATATAAGCTGAGGTATATATAGGTAGACAAGGAAGCATGTGAGGGGGCAAGATATAGGAGCTGTGAAAAATCAGCGTTAATTAATTTAAAATGTTCATGGAATATGAACATTGGTTCGTGGTTGGAGATGAGATATCAGAAATATAGACAAGGTTGTGGATGGCAATATAAATGTTGAATATATATAAGTTAGAGCAACTTAATTTATAGTAAACGGATATGTATTTCATAAGATTTTAGAAAAAACTTTCTACAAATGTTTTTTCGTGGGAAAGAGAGGTAAATGAGATTGTGTTGACTATTCATTCATTATACTTCTAGTACTTTTCACAAACTGGGTGCGCACCCCTTCTTTACTTTTTCTGGCTACATTGTTTTCTGTCTATCCTGTGTTGTGAAAGAGTGAGGAATTTCATAATGTCAAATGTCTGATAATGATTTATACGAGCTGTTCTTATGATGTATATATTTTGTAAAGGAACCAAGAACGAACAAGAAATGTATAGTGGTTTACTATATGGCAGGGGAAAGAGTTACGAATAGATTGTTGGTTTGGGGGAAGATTAGAGGGGTTGTGAAAGGAAAGAGAGGGTATAGAGGGATTAGGAGTAAAGACTTTTTGAAGGGAAAAAGTCTTTTCAAAACATAGGAAGGTGTAGCAGAATGTATTAGTTAGGTTTGCAAGGCTACAGCACGCTTGAGCATCAGGATGGGATGAGGAGAGAGATGCTCAAGTCGTGACGTAGTTTGTTGTTAGGGCAGTCAGTAAACATCTAGGACTAGAAGAGAGAAGTCACCCTGAGTTTGGAATTGTAATAAGATTCTTGTAGTGGTCATCAATATGAAATAAAACTCCATTTATATTCAACCAACAGAGTCAGTTAGTCCTCTCTGTGTGCGCTTTGTTATAAAGGACACTGGTAATTTCCGCCAGATTGGGAATAAATTTACTATAATAATTAACGAGACCAAGTAGACTTCGGACCTGTTTCTTGGTCGTTGGCATAGTCAAATTGAGAATCTTGGTCACAATTTTTCCATCTGTTCTGAGTTGGCCCCTGCAGATGGTATGGCCTAGGAAGTCAATTTCTTCCATGCCCAACTCTACTTTAGTTGGTTTGACTGTAAGCCCGAATACTCGCAACCTATCAAAGACATGTCGCAGTTTCTGTAGGTGTGATGTGCAGTCTACAGTATGGATACATATGTCATCTATGTATGTAGAAGTATTTGTTACCTCGTGGAGAAGATTCCTAGTTAGACGGACAAAAGTGGCTGGAGTATTACGAAGGTCAAAAGGAAGAAATCGCCACTCATAGACACCTAAAGGTGTGGAAAAAGCTGTTAAAGGAATTGAATTTTCTTAAATCGGGACCTGCCAATATCCTTTCGTGAGGTCGAGTTTGGAAAAGATGCGAGATTTAGACATATCAAGGATCAAATCCTCGCATGCTGGGATTGGCTCAGCATCAATTTTGGTCACTCTGTTTAAACGTCGATAATCGACGCAGAGTAGAATTGTTGAGTCCTTTTTGGCGACAAGGACGATAGGGAAAGAATATTCTGACTGAGATTTCTGAATTATTCGACTCGACTCAAGAGATAGTAATTCTTTGTCGAGATTAGCCCTATAATTTAGTGGGATGGAATAAGGTCGACACTTGATTGGGGTGTTATCATTCAGAATAATGGAGTGCTCTATTCTGTCTGTCTTTCCTGGGATGTCGGAGAAAATGTCTTTGTACTCCGTCACTAATTCTATCATCTGTCGTCGTTGCTCGTCTGTAAGTTTGGTTTCTCTCCGTATGCTCTTGATGGTCCCAGTCGTGTCTACTGTAGGGACTGGTAATTCTATTCCGTAGTCATCTGTCTCGTTCAGTACTGTTGTTGTACTAGCTGTGTGTGCTATACCTGGCTAAGTGTGTTTGCGATGTCGTTGTCCTGTGTCGCCCTACCTAGTGTAGTTGTGTTGTGTACGTCTGTCGTCCGATTAATTGGTGCGGGTGCATCTTGTTCGTCTGTCGGTAGTTCTTGTCGTGAAAAGTATGGTTTCAGCATGTTGATATGAAATATCTTTAATTTTCCCTTTATCGATATTTCATAATCGACATCTGATATTTTCCGTTCAACGTTGAATGGTCCTTGCCACGATGTTAGTAACAAATTACGTTTATCTGGTAGTAAAAGCAGAACCTTCTGATTAGGTTTAAGGTGTATTGTTTTAGCACCCTTATTTGCATAGTCGCGGTACATCTGTCCTTTCTTCTCCAAAGATGATTTGGCTATTACACACGCTTTCATTATTCTATCGCGTGTCTCTGTTACCATCTCATACGGTGTTACTGATGTTGGGTTTTCTGGTAAGCTAGTGATTAGCTGATGGTAAATTGTTAGGGGTCCTCAAGGGTTCGCCCCATACACTAATTCAAAAGGTGAGAAACCCGTACTCGAGTGCGGAATTTCTCGATGGGCAAATAGCACTGCTGGCAATAGCGTGTCCCAATCAGATGGGTTTTCTGCTGTTACCTTCGCCAGCATGTGTTTGAGATCCCCGTTAATTTTTTCTATGATCCCGTTGCTCATTGGGTGGTACGGGGTACAGAAATGCTGTTCTATTCCTAACAATTTTGTTAAGGCTTGCGTAGCAGCCGAAATAAACTGCGTTCTACGATCTGATAGAATAGTTCGCGGAAAGCCAAAACGACAAAATAAGTGCAAAAATACATTTGCCACATCTTTGGAGGTGATGTATTTTAGTGGAATAGCTTCGATCCACCTGGTACATAGATCCACGAGAGTACGTATGAATCGGTTTCCTTTGCTCGACACCTGATTTAGGGGTCCAACAATATCGACCGCTACACACTCAAATGGCCTAGATGCTAATAATGACCGTTGAACTTCGGCCGTCACATGCTTTCCCTTTCTTACAAGATGTTGACAAATAGTACATGAACGACAGAAAATTTTTATATCAGTACAGAATTTAGGCCAGTAGAAGTGTGACAAAATTCTGGCTCTGGTTTTGTCATAGGCCAAATGTCCAGCAAACGGTGACTCATGTGCGATCTTTAGCACATTTTGTCGGTATGTTACAGGTAACACCGTCTGCTGAATTTCATGGTTATTATTTGTGTAATAACGCATGAGAATTCCGTTGTGTATTCTAAAATACCAAGATGCATTTTTAGTCACTTTCGCTCGCTCACCTAACAATTTAAAATAAGGTGCGATAGTTTTATCGGTGCGTTGTGCCTCGATAAATTCTTGTCGAGTAGTGTTGTTATTGGCACCGCTGGGTGTTAACAGCTGTAACATCTCATTTTGTAGGTCAGTATAGTGTGTTTGAGTATCTGACCTTGTTACAGCATTAGCCATGTTTGTTTGTTTCCAGGCTAATATGTCGTCGTCAGTACATTGCTTTAATGAAACTAAACAGCCTAAAATCAGATCCGTGCAGGGATCTTGCAGGATTGCGCAAGTAAATGTGCCGGTAAGGAACGGGGTATTAATATGCGCTTTTGCCAGTGGGTATTTCTCAATGGTTCCAGAGAAAGTACGGCATTTGACAAATTCACCCGTGTAATCTTCTGGTCTAACCAGCTCTTTTCTTAAACCAAGTAAAGTGCTGCCGCTATCCAGTAAACAATGGCATGGTTGACCAGTGCATCGTAGAACTTCAGCTTACCTCTGGAGGCACTAGCTGCATTAGCATCTTCGTTGGAACATGGTATAACATGACCACATTTCAAATTCTCATCCGCATGAAACTGGTGACATGTGTCACATCTCTTAAAGTCTAATATGTCAGTAACTACTGCCACACTTTCACAATCACTCTCTGGTAATACATTTACAAGTTCAGAGTCATTTACACTATCATCGTCTGATGACGTATCGATGAGCACAGCATTATTTGCCTTCATTCGTTGCCTACCAAGGCACTTAGAACTATAGTGGCCATAGCTAGAACAAAAGTAGCATTTAACAGCACGTTTAAATGAATTTCGTCTACTTTCTTGCTTCTTTATTATGGTTTCTAAGTGTGAGGGATATGCCGGGTTCTTGTCGCACATAGAGTAGCTAGGATGAAATAATTTACAATATCCACACTGTGGTGGCTTCTGGTAAGGTTTGTCTTTCTTATGATACTCTTTCTGTTTATAAGATCTACTAGGTATGTTCTTAACAAAAGCAGTGATCTCTGTATCATGTGTGGTGGTCTTAAATATGTCACGATTAGAGGAAAAATATGCTGATCCCCGTTTTTCTAGTTGTTCAATGGATTCGATGTCTGATTGTTGGAGAAACTTAGCAAAAGGGGTCGGGACTGTGGATATAACCTTATCCATTACCATGAGATCTTGTAATTTATCAAAGTTTTTGCCCACTTTCGCTGCTTTAATCCATTTATTAAATGTACTTTGAACGTTTGAGATGTAATCTAGAAAGGTTTTAGTTGGCTTTGGTTTTATTTGGGAAAACTGAATCTGATACACAGTGGCATCCAGAAGGAAATGCTGCATAATCCTATCGTGGATGTACTGATAATAACTCCTTAGTTCTGTAGGTATTGATTCTATAACCTTTAATGGCTCCCCACTGAGATTTCTCATGTAGATCATTACCCAATCTTCTAATGGTATTTTCTGAGTCTTAAGTTGAAACTCTATATTCTCAGTCCATGCTGAGATTGAGTCGCCTACGCTATATGGTTTGATCAGGCCTTTATATTTACTAAATTTATTTTGTTCTTCCTCGCTCTTTTGTTTACTAGAGGCTATCTGGATATTTGAATCTATCTCCATTTCTTTCATCTTTAATTTAGTGGCTTCTTCTACTTGTTTCATCTCTTTTTGATGTTGCCTTTCTAATGCTCTTTCGTCTCTCTCTAGAGCAGCTTTTCTCTCTGTTTCTTCCTTGTATCTTTGATCTGCCCATTTCTCTAATTTCTCTCCAGTATGGCCTAGTTCTTTGCCCGCCTGGATGCGATCATTTAATGATTCCATTTTGTGGCTTTATGTTATTTCATAATGATATCACAGTAGTTTTACACAATGGCTTGTAGTTATGTGTTAGTTATTTACATTCTCACTGAAAATAAAGATGCATGGTTAACATAGTGAATATCAGAATAATTCAAAAATATACTCATCTAATTTGTCGGAAAATACGGCCCTTGGGATGTATCCACCGCTGTCTTCCGGACACAAAAATGATCGACTTGACAACAGAACGGATGCTTCTGTTTAGTAGAGCATCAATACTTTAGAAACATGCATATGATATAAATACATGTTCATATTTCATGCGGCTGATGAATCATAAATGTGATCTAGATAATGATAAATGATGTTAATGAATGAATGTTATGATAGTATAAATGATCGTCATGATTTGTAAGATGATTCGTCATATGAATGTCAATGTCGTCTTGTCTTCACTTTCTAGCTTGTTTGGTATAACTACGTTCTATGGCTTCCGTTCAGTAGCTAATTTACTTTCTTTGTGCAAAGAAACTTATTTTGCACAAATATCTAAATGAATGTGATGAATGGTAACATTAATGGCTGTATCACAGAAAATGAAATGTACACGATGGTTTGCTTGACAATTTAAATACATATTTGTATACATTTTCATTACCACAAATTCATACACATTTCCTATTAATTTCCGTAGAATAACACAACTTGTAAATTAATCTTTCTTCATTGTGGTTCAAGCTCCACGAATGGTAACATAATAAATATCAAGTAGTACTGGTGTTGATCACTAACTTTCACTCGCAAAACAAAATTATTTCTGACATTGTATGGTAATTAATTCACGTTAGTTTTATGTACTTTTAACACAGAAATAATGCCAAATGGTGCCTGTTGACGTTGGTTCAGGCACTTCTGACACCAAATGGGGTCCTGCCTGTCAGCGACTTGCTTGCGACAGGTATTTCAGGACTCCCCTACTTTTGCACCACACGAAATAATAAATCGTGTCATGTGCAAAAGGGATACAATTTATTTAGAGCTTATTACAAACAAGCTCCGCGAGCGGAATACTTCATTGACAATAAACATCATAGTACGTTACACAGATGCAATAAAGAGGTGATAATGATACTATTAATCACTGAATGAAATCTAAAGCCTAACAATCACTATTGTCTATAAACTTATAGTATTCATAAGGAACACGTCTACTCTCTAGCCGTCTCAGTCGCAGTCTGAGCCACGCTTCTAGTTGCGTGTTCAAACACGGACGTTGGATCCTGGTCAGTTAACTAGAGTAACCTGTACTCCATGGTTACTCGTCGAGGCGAGTTTCATAGTGTCTTGGGAAACCCTCGCTCACTTACACTCAATGCCTTCTTGGTTGACACAAGTGTGTCCTGTTGTAAAGCTGTTTATAGCGCTTGTGTCTCTACTGTCCGGTGTTCTCTAATGGTCTCCGTCTTAGCTCTACTTCTTATATTCTTAACTCTGTAAACTCTTATCCAGATCTTTGACACAAGACATACGAGTTAGTGGTTATAATACAATTTACACAAGACATACGAGTTAGTGGTTATAATACAATTTACACAAGATATATGAGTTAGTGGTTATAATACATTTTACTCCTGACATACGAGTTAGTGGTTATAATACAATTTACACCTGACATACGAGTTAGTGGTTATAATACAATCTACACCAGGTGTACGAGTTAGTGGTTATAAAACAATTTACACAAGATATGAGTTAGTGGTTATAATACAATTTACACAAGATATACGAGTTAGTGGTTTTAATACAATCTACACCAGATGTACGAGTTAGTGGTTATAATACAATCTACACCAGATGTACGAGTTAGTGGTTATATTACAATTTACACCTGACATACGAGTTAGTGGTTATAATACAATCTACACCAGGTGTACGAGTTAGTGGTTATAAAACAATTTACACAAGACATACGAGTTAGTGGTTATAATACAATTTACACAAGACATACGAGTTAGTGGTTATAATATAATTTACACAAGACATACGAGTTAGAGGTTAAAATACAATGTACACCTGACATACGAGTTGGTGGTTATAATACAATTTACACCATACATACGAGGTGATGGTTATAATACAATCTACGCTAAGCAAATAACACAGTATTGATAGGTGAGATCTGCAACATTTCTTTGACATTGTAGTAAAAGCTATAAACAAACTCATCGCGCAAGTCATTCTTCATCCTATTGTCTTCATCATTCCTGATGGACAAACTTGGATGCAATGAATGGTCATCATCATTCTTGATGGACAAACATAAAATGAAGTACTTGTCATTTTGCAGAAGGTTAAGATAAACTCTAGTTTGATTAACCAGGCAATTTTGCCTTCAGTAGTTTGCTATTGCTTTCTGAGCAAGAAGTCAACGTTTAAGTCCAACTAACAGATGTGTGGGGTGATCGTTCGTAGAAATAGAGAAAGAAAAAAGAGAACTATCTCTGAATATCAAGAAAACAAATACAAAAGAAAAGATACCACCAAAAACTGAAATAACAATAGAAAGGAAAGTACTTCACCAAGTCAGTCAATTCGCCACCGTTAGAACATGTGGATTACATTTCTGTGATTGAGATACTCCAGTCTTCCAGCTAAGTATTCTTACTTGTTTGTTCTGTGATAATGACTTTAGTCCAAGCATTCGCTTGTTTTTGTGTGCGTTTTTCTTCCGTCGAGTTTTCCAGTTATATTGTTTTTTCATTTAGATACATAAAGTTAGTGCACCACACATCTGATTTGTGCGAACTGTTTGTCTTTGAAGCACAAGTGCTAGTTTTTTAAAAAAAGAAAAAAACTCGGGATACGAAGACAAAAATCTGCTTTTTTTTCTTGCAACATCTAAAATTTCTCTAAAGAACTGTGAAGAGATAGCAATCCTTTCTCCTGTGGAGAAAATAGTTTCTCCACCTGGCCTCACAAAGCTGTTAACGGAATCTACGATGAGAATAAAGACACATTTATGTGAATGCGGCTTTGAACTGTGCATGCTCAAAGTAAATACCAGGATTGCCGCAGGTGTATTGCCGCAGGTGAGAAGCAACATTGGAAAGAATACAAATGTATTTTTTGGTATGTTTAGAAAAGACTTTTTGTTTCTTTCTTGTTTCATTGCTTGGTATATCTGATGACCCGGGGTGTGGAGGAAAATAAGATCGCATGGTGTTAATTACTTCATCATCATTATCAGCTCATCATCTCATCATCGTCCTCATCATCGTCCTCATCATTATCATCCTCATCATCGTCCTCATCATTATCATCCTCATCATTGTCGCCATCTATATCATCATCACGTGCCCTGCCAACTGGCGAAGCCATTCATGTCTCTCCACAGAGCTCAATACTTGGTGCACTATATGAACTCTGCTGATTCCTTTTTTAGCGCTCGCTCGCTTTGAACTCAAGCGTAGTCCATTCACACTACTTCCAGTAGTGCTGGACTGAATATTTCGTGTGGATTAGCTTTACCTATTAACAGTGTCCCTCACCCCCAGGCGAACCCACTCCGACTTCAGAGGTACTTGTAATTAAAAAGTGTCTAAAGTCGAGAGGATCGACTTCATTGCACCTGATCTGATCCCATACGGCTCGGTCTCTTTCAGCAGGGCGGCCTGCCGAAAGCGTCGCACAAAGCACGAACTCCGTAGCTCCAGCGACGAACTCCAGGAGTCTCCGAAAGCAAATCCACTCGTCAACCGAAAGACGTAGCCTGGAATCGAACCCACAACCTTCAGAGCGCGAGGCAGACGGCTTTACCACTTCGCCACGGAGACTCCCTGAGGTACTTTAACATTATATACAATTGTAAGACTTGTAATTAACGTCCCCTAGTCCAGAAGGATAAGTCAATATTTTAATCCAACTGTTCAATGTAGGGGGTGCCCCTTGCCTCGGCATCAGCACACCTGTTATTTAAGAACACGCGTTCTTATCCATTCGGCCATGCTGACCTACTACTCTGCTGATGATTTTCTTCTTCGCCACGGCCTCACCCTATCCAGCATCATTTCTCTCGGTCTGCCTTTGCTCCCCTGATCGCTCCAGTCATCAAGATGTTTTCCAATGCTTCCCTACTCATCTAATGACCAAAGAAAGCCGTTTGTCTCCTTCTTATCACTGTAGATAATGTTCTAGTTTCATGAGCCTCTTCCGGGCATGCACTGTTAGTTATTCTGAGAGTTATGTTTATCTGGCTGAGAAATATTCTAACACACATCACATCTCACATGTATACACATATACCTCGACGTGCGTGCTCTCTCTCCCTCTCTTCCTCTCCCCTCTTTGTGCCTCTCTCTCTCTCTCTCCCTCTCTCTCACTCTCCCTCTCTCTCCCCTCTTTCTGCCTCTCTCTCTCTCTCTCCCCCTCTCTTTCCTCGCTTTGGAATTAGCGATTGGCAAGAGAAGGTCAACCAGAGAGACGAATGGAGACGGCTTGTATCTGCAGCAAAGAACCTCAATGGCTCGGAATGCTGAAGAAGAAGAAGAAGAAGAAGAAGAAGAAGAAGAAGAAGAAGAAGAAGAAGAAGAAGAAGAAGAAGAAGAAGAAGAAGAAGAAGAAGGTAAACAAATCTGCCTAAATAACTAACAGTACACGACCGGAAGAAGTTAATGCAATTAGAACATTACATACTATCATATAAAAGAGACAAACAGCCTTCTTTGGTCATGGGATAACTAGATGCATGTGAGTTTGTGTCTTCTACTACAAGTGTCCCATGCCATGAGGTGAATCCACTCCGGCTTCTGAGGTACTTGTTATTTCCGTCCTCAATTTAAGGACGAATAGCCTACATTTATGACAATTTGACCGGCGTGCGGGAGATACCTTGTTGCTGTCAATAGAGACAGTTTGAGACCCAGCGCGTTAAACCTTTTCGGCCACGTCAACGTTGCTGATATCTGATATTTTGCATGCGTTTATATTATTAGCTGCCCTGCTTTTTAAGCCTTCGTTATACACATTCCACTGTATTTCTTTGCTTCTCTTGCCGACAGTATTTTATCCACAAGGTGACTTTATTTCAACTTTTTTGTTGATGTACCCCTAACATTTTATTTCTTTGTGGGTTCCTTCTAAACATCAGAGACCACAACGAGTCATACATACAAATATCGCACAGGCGAATCCCTCAACCCACATACTCTCTCTCTCTCTCTCTCTCTCTCTCTCTCTCTCTCTCTCTCTCTCTCTCTCTCTCTCTCTCTGTATGTCCGCATCTCACTCTCTTATTCGGAGGTCGGTGTAGCTGAGTGGTTTAACGCGCTCCTGGATGCATTCTTTGTTGTGGTCAAGCTGTGTGGGTTTATTCCGCCCATCGGTCAGTTAGAATTAAATATTGACTTCTGGGCCTGGACTTGGGACATACAATCAGTCAGCTGCACCCATTAGTGCTAGCAGAAACTGCTGGTAGCAGCTGCACTTATGTAGACGACGCTCGAGTTCAGATGGAACGAACGCAAAAGAATTCCCCTCTAATTCTCTCTCACTCTCTTTCCACACACACACACACACACACACACACACACACACACACACACACACACACACACACACACACACACACACACACACACACACACACAAATACACACACACATCACACACACAAACACATACACACACACGCTTAATCGCTTCCTCTCTCTCCATCTCTTCCTTCTCTGTCTCTGTCTGCCTGTCTGTCTCCCCATTCCCCCCCCCCCCCCCATATCGTCAAAGTGTTTTTCTATCACGTATTTAAAAAAACCACCCACAAAAATCAAAAATACTAAAAACTACCCGAATGAAACTATCTCGTCTTTTCATGGGAGCCTTTTAATTAATTAAAAACAAATCTCTAATCTTTTCTTTGACCGTCTCCTTATCAACAGAAAACGTCTACATATAGATAATGCATGTTAAAATCTACACTCTACTGACAATCTATTACGATTCTTATCGTTTGTATGGTGTTAACTTATAGGAACTCACAGAAGGCAACTGGCTACGTCGTGCAGACAACTTCATTTTTAGCTAACCAAAAAAATCACGTTTTTAAGTGTCAGATATATTTTTTATACAAGATATCTTCTAGAACTGAAGAATTGCATGTTCAACGTACTTCAAAGTCGCTCGGTTTTGAACTGAAAATGTGCTGCATAAAATTCGACATTATGTGTGAATAAGAAGTCGAATATTTTATGTGTGTTTTCGTGACTAATCTGTCTGTCTTTCTATCTGGCGAACTGTCTATCTCTCTATCTATTCCTGTTTGTATATTCGTCAGTTCGCTATACGCGTACCTATCCGCTTTCAAATATATCTATCTTCCTGTTTATTTTCCTGTCTGTGTGTCTGTCTGTCTAATTGCTTGTTGTTCGTCAATCTAACTTAACAGCTTCTTTTATTTATACGACGCATTTACTCGTTTTCTTTACGCACAAATAAACAAACACACACACATACACACATGCATACATACAACACAAATACATAGGGTTTCTGGTTTATCTCCCAAATCATGGTTTCTAGATTCTTGGCCTGGATAGAAAGTGTGGGCAGCCGGAAGCAAATTAAGATTCCAAATGCCAAGGTTGAATGTCTGCGGGACGCACATGTCTGATATCGTTTGAAAAACAACAGGAGTTAAAAAAAAAATGGTACTGCCTTAACGGTTCTGAATTCTGATATTTTCACATATGTGATATAATTGTATGGTGAGGTGTCTATTGCCATTTCTCGCGGCCTTTAATTAAAAGAATGTCATGTAACTGTTTAGCAATTTGGTTCATTTGGCGTTGTTGTGGTTTGATTGTCCACTGTGAAGGTGAGAGATACTACCTTGTCTGCAGGATATTAACACATTCACTGGTATTAATTCACACTCAATTAAACAGAAGGAAAAAGTAGAGATTAGATGACACCTTAGACAATATACACATTGAAAGATATAGTTACCATACCGGATTCGAAACTGTCACTTGAAAATTACGACATCGCATCGCTGTATGATTTTTTGTGGTTTAATCTAGTGGATTTTCGTGATGTCATTTATTCTCCCACTGATCTATTAAGTCATCTTGATGTCTTTCGATGCCTCTCTTCTCATTTATGGCCATGTTTGGTATAAATACAAGTTTCTAGTTGTTTGTAAAGTGCACACACACACACACACACACACACACACACACACACACGCACATGCATGAACGCAGAGAGCGAGAGAGAGAGAGAGAGAGAGAGATAGAGAGAGAGAGGATTAACATAATATTTTGCGTGTAAAGATAATACAATGTTTTATGCAGATCAACATCTGTAGGTTTGTGATATGAGCTGTGAAGTTGGTCCGGCTCTCGGATCGTGATAATTCTCTGAGTTATAAAGTAAAGCTGAATAATTCATAAACTAACGCTCGAACTTAAACGTCCTGGGTTCTAGTGGTGGGGTAATGGGTTAATTCCACACGCAGATCAGCTGGACGTAGATGTTGATTTCTCGTTCAGAAAGCAATGGCAAACTACTCACCGTAACATTTCCTAGAAAATCAGCATGGGTTTGATCGCAACGTCCTGCAAAGGACAAGCAACATATGTTAATATACTATTTTGATTATTAACCCCGTATTTGTAATAGCTAACTCCATGAGAACAATTCTGCACAAAATACCACATATCCTTTAGAGTTAATAAAATACCTGTTTGGGACATAGGCGTTGAGAAAGTAAATTTGAAACCCTATAACTCATAAGAGAACGTGGTATTTTCCCAATAATGGTTCCGAATGATTCTGTCTCTGTTTGAGTTTCTCTACGCAGCTGAAGTTTGCAGTTAGTTATTTCCACGATTTTGTTTCAAAATATTATTAACACAATACACAGTTATATGGGATTAATTTGAAAAGTATAACCAGGAAAACACAACAATTAAAAGATTATACCAATTATCAGCCACGATTATTGGCTTCCCATTCTTCTTCTGCCACCTATCCTTTATTAAATCAAAGGCCTGAAACCAACTAACACCATCTCTGTCTCTAGTTCTTTTCTACGTCTGTTATGAGGCCGCCCTCTATTTTATTTTACGTGTGAGTTCTAGTGCAAAGACTTTCTAGTTATTAGGTTTTCCCAATGTGTGTCATATTCAGCGTTAGCGTCTATTCCTCATCTCTTTTTTTTTTCCTTCGCTAACATTTAACTCAAGCGTAGTCCATATACTCTAGTACAGTGAATTCTCCCCCAGGTGGGAATTTTAGGATTTCGGGGGGGGGGGGGGCCGTGGATGAATTAAGGTTATTTCAAGGTCGCATTAATACAAGGACCGATTACTTCATGTTGTTTGTCCCTCAATACTTTACGGCTATGTACTTCTCGCCCTTCTGAAATTTGTTTTATAACATAAGTAGTCTCGCAAATCACGTTTTATGTAGACGTCTCGACTTGTTCTAGTATGTGTTATTAAATTTAGCTTTCATTTGTACGTATACTATGTAGGGGCGGTGATTAGGGGGGGGGGGATTTATAGGGAGGAAATACGAAAGGGTAGAATGATATTCTGAACATATGGTGAAGGGGTGCATGGACCAAAAAAGGTTGAGAACCACTGCTCTAGTAGCGCTGGGTTCATTTTTGCGTGTGGATTAGCTTTCCCTGTTTACCAGTTTTCAACAGCATGAAATCAATATTAACGTCTAGACAGATTAAAAACGCATTAAATATGTGAATTGTCAAATGTTACATATATTTAATATTATATGGCGCGGAAGCCTGGACATTGAACTATCCATCCATCTCGTGTCATGCCCGAAAGCGTGGGCCGTCATGACTCGCCATTTCACTCAATCACCAGAGTCGTGGATTAGCTCAGTGTTTTTGTCTCGACCATGCCATGTGGCCGAGCCATCCAGGTATTGACTTCTCTGTCTTCCCCTTGGTCTGTTCCCTTCGATCTTGCCGGTTGTCACTAAGTTCTCCATTGAACAAGCAACTAAAAAAGCCGAATAGAGGCCATTGAGATGTGGATATACAGACGAATATGTCGCATTTCATGTAAACAAAAACAATCAAATACAGAGGTTCTAGAAAAACTAGGAATGAAAAGAGAGTTGATGAAAAAGATAAAAAAGAGGCAAGTGAAATATTTCGGCCACTTTAAAAGACCTCATATAAAAACCATACTGAAGGCCAAGGCCAGGGGCAAGCGAGCAAGAGGTAGACAAAACGATACAAGTCAATCTGACATAATGTACAATCAGGGCAAGAGATAGACACTGTTGGAGTTCCATGGCAGCCAACCTTCATTGTGGAGATGACACCTGATTCATTGATTGACTGATTGATTTACCAGTGACCCTAGTCATAAGGCGAACGCACTCTGACTTCAGAGGATATTTGTAATTTAAGTCCTCATGTCAAGGACGAGAAGTCAACAGTTTAGTCTAACTGACCTGTGTAGGGCTTGAACTCAAAAACTCGGTATCAGAACACCGGATCTTCAAGAACGAGCGCTCTTTTCCATTCGGCCATGCTGACCATACCTCATCTCTTGATTGGTTGGGATCGGTCTAGTTCTTCCCTAAGCTCCGCATTAGTGGTCCTGTCATTCTATTTTAGTCCTTCTGTTCTGTGCAAGCACCTGTTAATGAGTGTTTGACATTTACTCGGACATGTTTTAGTTGTACTGATTCTACAGTTATCTTCTAAGGTTGGTACTAGTTTTATTTCCCCCCCCCCCTCTCTCTCTCTCTCTCTCTCTCTCTCTCTCTTTCTTTCTTTGTGTATCTCTGTCAGTCTATCTGTCTGTCTGTTTCTCTTTTTCTCTGTGTGTGTAATGTGATATCCACACATTCCCCAATGCCATTAAAATTCCCCGTACTTTAGTATTCTTAAGTTACTGGTTCTAAATACTAGCTCTCGATGGTTGTACATTTCTGTCATGATATGATCATGCTAAGGCCGTAAATCAAACATCCAAGCCACTGTTCCAGCGAGAGACAATCTGCCATTTCAGCATTTTCTTTCCGTCTCAAGATTTAACCATCGGCAACTGGAGAAATCGTCTTTGAGATACTGAACGAGCACCCTGATTAGTGGTATAGTATACTAGGGTACATCTGAGCCAACAGTCTTGCCATTGAACTGACTCCATCTCGGTGGCGTGACAGACAAGAATTACCTCACTGTAAACAAAATATAAAATAGCATAAAGTAATGCAGCTTTAAAGAACACAATTACGTAAAACATAGGACGTTGCGGCCGTTAGCCTTCGTTAGCAAATACATATACAAAACACAACATATAAAAAGACGGGGATGGCACTACAGTGACTACATTAGGGCATAAGAACGGGATTAGAAGAATGGAAGGTATAAAAAAATGAGAACAATGAAAGATAAAATTAAAAATTTGCTTCTTATCTCAGAATCCTAGGCTCTGATATTAAACATGTTTTGTTTATTTGTTTGCTGATAAAGGCCGCAACGTCCTGTGCTTTTGGTAATTGTATTCTGTAAAACTGCATTACTTTGTGTTATTTTATAGTGTTTACATGTTCACAGCTTTACTGCAGTTCCACTAATTTTATTACCTCACTGAACCTTCATTTGTCCGTGCATTTCTATGAGTGTTAACCTTCCGCTGCTACAATAACGGATAAAACCGCTGCTTCTATAGTGCGTGCTACTAGTTGGGTTGTTATTTATATCTCCTATTGTGACATCATGTGATTCTTCTCTATCGTGATACCATCTATTGGACACTCTTTAAGGAATACTATTGCCAGCAAACATTATAACTTGCAGTTTTTTTTTCTTTCAAATTTTCTATAGGCATTTTAAGGTTTTAATTTGCATCCCTCTTATATGACTTTATCGTGTGAACAACATAGCGAACAAAAGGCATGAAATCATGTTTCTATTTTCTCAGTGATGGCAAAATCAGATAGTTAAAAAATAAATTGTCGCCTCTCTCTGTCTTTCCCAAAATCTCTAACGCTACAGGAGCTGAACAAATTGTGTATTTTTCTGTGCTTGTGAGCCATGCAATCTTCTTGTAATGAACTTTCGCACCTGCTGTAGCTCCACAAATTCACGGGTGAGTGATGACGTGCAGATGTCATTGAAAGGTAGGTAGAGGTATGAGCAAACAGAGAGAGGATTGACTCTAGTTAGCAGAAGGCAAGCATTGTATGAGTCGTCTAAGTGATAAACCTTAACAAACAATCCTGTCTCTGAGCATCGCAGCTGTCTTGTGCTCACGTTTGGGGGAATTTCAGTGAGCGATTCTCGGATTTCCCCAGTATAATTAGCTTTGCGTACATTAGCGTGAAATTACCATGAAAATATGAGGGTGCTGTCATCATGCGAGAAAATTAGCCGAACTATTTTTATGTTTCAGTGCAGTTGATCTCCATTTTCTGATTGATCCTTCAGCTTCTTCTATCTTGTCTGTATGTTGTCAAGCAGTTGTTGCCTGCGATCATTACGCACTATTGTTTATTGCTTTCATCTTGAAAAATTGACATAGTCAGACATAGCTGTCTCTTAGTGCCCTGGTTTCTATAAATCAGATACTTATTGAGAACAGCTGGCGCAATTATACGGGAGCTTCAAGCTTTAATAACAGAAGTTCAAGGCGAGAGGATCTATTAATTGCACCGTGTTTTATCCCACATGGTTCGGTGTCTTTCCGAAGGTCGGAGGCAGAAAGCGTCACACAGAGCACGACCTCCGTTGCTCCAGGAGACTCCGAGAAAATTGCACTCGTGAGCAGAATTTCGAGGCCCAGATTCGAACCAGCATCCTTTGGAGCACGAAGCAAGCGGCTTAACCACTTCGTCATTGAGACTTCCGAAAAAATAAAATCTTTCCAATTTCCCATTCCGGGAATCGAACATGAGCCACCAAAGGCAGAATGTTAACCACAAGACAACATAGGAGACATAGGTGTAAAGAGAGTATCTATGCCTAAAATAAGATATTGTGGTCCTATATAATATGTTGCGGTTATCGACATACATTGGCTATTTTTCACTTACCTGATATTATCATGTAATATACTGTAACAACTGGTGAGACTGTTGGAATGAGGCAAATAAAACTGGACAGAGCTGCTCCATGGTGAGGGAAGATGAGGCATGAATTGATACACATCACAATGAGTCTATGGAGCGGTGCTGTAGAGAAGTGGCTAGATGCTCGCCTGCCGGCCGGGTGTTAACGGTTTCGATCCGGAGCGGGGCGGATTCACATTTTTAAACTTGACCTGGACTTCCCAGATCCACCCAGCCTAAAATAGGTACTAGGACATATATCTTGGGAAGTAAATTCGGTCGGCGTGATACTGGTTACTTCACACACCGAGCGCCGATTGGTCTATAAAATGTGGATCTGACTTCATTTACCCAATGAGCTTTAAGGCGTGTATACAGGTCCTCTGCTTTTTGTTTTACTTACAAAGAATGCAGGTTATTGGCAGAGATGCTTCTCTTTCTGTGAGAAATTTCTTACGGTCAGAGATCTATATTCCACGATGAGTTTCCTTCATGCAACCAATCGACAGGACAAGGTCATCAGAGAGGTCGCATAAACTGTTTTAGATTGTAGTTTCCTTTCGGAGACTTCGAAATGTTGTCGTGGATACAATTTAGTTCGTGTAGGGAAGATACAATATAGTTCGACTATTGACGACATGGTTGTCATTGATACAATATAGTTCGACTAGGGAAGATTCAACATAGTTCGACTATTGACGACATGGTTGACAACTGATAGTCTCAGAAACTTCAACATAGATCTTGCCTATTTCTGACCTACACAAATGTTTGCACCAATCTACCCAGTCATACTCGTACTTATAACTCGGAAGCCTTCTATTACAGACAATTATCGTACCAATCTACTTATATGCGTTACTATTAAGTTAAAGTTAGTAGGATGTCATTTTTAAGGGACGCTTCAGTCAATACCAACATGTATTGGCGGTTTGTCATTTACTTGGTAATGTAACGTTCAGTAGTTTGCCATTGCTTTCTGAACGCGACTGTACTTCTATAGAAATCAACACAAAGCGATCTGCTCCTAAATCGCCTGAGGCTAATATTGACACCTGGACCCGGTGTGTCGGGGAATGGTGAAACACTGGACTAGGTGTGTCGGGGAATGGTGAAATGCTGGACCCGGTGTATCCGGAAATGGTAAAAATCTCGACCCAATGTGTCGGGGAATGGTGAAAACCTGGACTAGGTGTGTCTGGCGGGGAATGGTGAAATCCTGGACCCGGTGTATCGGGGAATGGTGAACCCCCATGGACCAGGTGTGTCGGGGAATGGTGAAAACCTCGACCCAGTGTGTCGGGGAGTGGTAAAACCATGGACCAGGTATGTCGGGGAATAGTGAAACTGAACGCCTTCTATTTTAGACACATGTTGCACTGACTCGTTCTATTCCAGATTTATCTAGAACTCATATACTTTCAGACGTGTATAACTTTTGTTTATTCTGATCCCCTGTATTTACGAGAATAATAAATGACCGGGACATAAGTAGTTAGTGTCCTAGTGTAATCAATGAACGTGCTAGTTGATGTAATGGTTTGGACGGAACGATGATAATGACATGAGTACTGTTGGGAGAGGTTTGATGTCAGATCTAAACGTTCACTAGGGGAGTGAAAAATGGAATAGTTTGTCAGGAGGTATTTGATACCTAAATCTGGTTGGCAACCATCGATAAATCCTCATATAGGGGTTTTAACACCACCCCCCCCCTTCCCCCCTGTTTCATCACAAAAACGGACCACAATTGACCTTTGAATTAACAAGGGATGTAACTCGTGAATAACAAAAGGACTGGATTATTGCGGTTTTCTCCCTTTTTAAAGCAATTAAAATTTTTTTTTTTTCAAATGAAAATAAAAGATAACGGTTATTAGTGGTATTTCTTGGACGGGGTTAATCACTATCATCATACGGTCTCAGAGCTTCAAATGAAAATCTTAATAAAGTAAAGATGGTGGTTAGTAGCGGGTGTAGAGGTTGGAATCTCTGTGTGTGTGTGTGTGTGTGTGTGTGTGTGTGTGTGTGTGTGTATGTGTGTGTGTGTACAGTGGTGGGTAAGAACTACGTGGGGTGGATGCGGTGGTGAGGGCGCGTAGGGTGGGGCGAGCGAGTTCGAACCCTCGAACCGAGACGGGTGTCATATAAAAATCGAAATAGGTAACAATGTAAATATGGCGGTTATATGATCTGTAGAGTTTTCTAGTGGACTATACACTATCATCATACGGGTTACAGAGCATTTGATGAAAACCTTAACAAAATTAAAGCTGGCCAGTAATACTTGTTGTAATGGTTATGGCTCAGTGAAATTCATTGTTAAAGGGTGGATGAGTGGTAGAGTAGGTAGATAAGTGCTTCCAAACACTATAAGCATACGGTTTTAGTGCTTCAAATTAAAACCTTTGAAAAATAAAGATGGCCAGTATTATTGGTTCTAGTCGGCATGTCTTAGTGTCAATCGTTGTTAAGGGGTGTGTGGTGGTTATTAGTGATCTGTAGAGGGTCGTAGTGGTTTAAACACTATAATCATACGGGTTACAAATGAACAACTTAAAAAGTAAAGATGGCCGGTATTATTGGATGCAGTGGGTATGGCCTACTTAAATTCGTTGGTAAGGGGCGAGTGAGTGGATTAGTAGCTTCCGATAGATAAGTGCTTCCGATCTTTAATAAGGGGTGAGCGAGAGGTGGAGTGACTATATAAGAGCTTCTGATCATTGGTAAGGGGTGAGCGAGGGGCGGAGTGGCTAAATAAATAGTCTGTTCCTTGTTAAGAGACGAATGTTAAACTCTTATTAAAGTCAAAAGCTTGAACTCATAGTTGGCTGACCTGAAGGTGACCTCCTGGGTGTCTCAATACTTGGCGATGCCATAGGTGAATGTGCGTGAAAGTGTTCAGACATGTCTTTGCGGAAAACTGAAGGATGAATCAGAGCGTGCTGATAGCGGTAAACCTGCTTGAACATGTTTAGACATGTTTTCTATGTTGCATCAGCCACACAATCTGTATAAAAAGGACCGCAATGGTTGACTAAAGACACTACGTTTGCAACAAGACCTATCGAAAACAGCTCACCGAAGAGACCACAGTTGTAAGCACTCTATGTGTAGTATACATTCTCGTTACACGCCGTCAATGCGGTATAGTATTGTTGCTGGTGTATTTCTCAGAAAATAAGGTACATGGTGCTAAATTCGGTTTTTCACCTAATGATAAATCAGATGCACACGATATCAAAATACTCAGTCTGGTGTATATATCCCTTCACACTGGGTCAAATCTGGTCTGCATAAAGGTCATATGGATGGTGTCATACTGTGTAAATTTTTCATATGCATATTATGTCACTTGTTGTATCACCTATAATATTTGATCGCTTCTCCAGATTCAGAATTTACTGACACAAACAGGAAAAAGCTAGCTTATTGAGTTGTATATAAGAAGTGAAAGCTCTGACAGTCTACCGCAAAATATTGGTATGTATGCTTTCATCATTGCTCACTAACTGATGTTCACTAGTGCTCACTAACTGTCCATCAGTGCTTGTATTCGCCTTTGCTCACTAATATAGTACTTAAAGCAGCTCTATGTCGGTAACATACTGCATAAAATAACACAGAGTAGGGCAGCTTTAGAGAATTGCGAAACATACAGGATGTTGCTAGCCTTAATCACTAAACACAAAGCATAGTCACGGAGAAGACCCTCGGGTGACTTAAGACATCAGGTATGAGAAGAATTAAAATGAGAACAATGGAGAGAACATGAAATATTTTACTACATATGACGTCTTGGTGCATGCATCCTCATAATACGCAAATGTCAAATGGGTACTTTTTCTATTGATATTTCTTGGTTAAAATGTTAGTAGTTTTGATTTGAAAACATGCTGGCTATTATTTTCTGTAGTCGATGTAAATCACTAGCATCAAAATAATATTAGTTGTCGCATGTTTTGAAGCATCAAATATAAGTCATGTAAAATATCAATGGTGGACTGTAATGATTTGTCTTTTATTCAAAGCTGTATGACTTCGGCGTCCAGTACTTACACCAGAACGACTTGTGAAAGTGTGGAGCTACAGGAATCTTCTTCTTCTTCTTCTTCTTCTTCTTCTTCTTCTTCTTCTTCTTCTTCTTCTTCTTCTTCTTCTTCTTCTTCTTCTTCTTCTTCTTCTTCTTCTTCTTCTTCTTCTTCTTCTTCTTCTTCTTCTTCTTCTTCTTCTTCAGCGTTCCGAGCCATTGAGTTTCGATGCTGCAGATACAATCCGTCTCCATTCGTCTCTCTGGGTGACCTTCTCTTGCCAGTCGTTGATTCCAAGTGCTTGTAGGTCTGTATATATATTATCTCTCCATCGTCTTCTTGGTCTACCTCGGGGTCTACGGTCATTTATTTCCTGAGTGTAAGCGAGTTTTCTTTCCCTAATATCTTCCATTCTTTCTATATGCCCCAGCCATTGTAGTCTATTAGCCTTCATGATACCAGTGATTAGCGGGGACTTAAACAGATCATAAATGTCTTTGTTACTTCTTCTTTTCCACTCTCCACTTTGTGTATCCCTAATGGGTCCAAAGATGTGTCTTAAAACTTTGTTCTCACAGGTTTGTAACAAGGCTTCGTCTCCTTTCGTTGTACTCGGCTAGGTTTCAGAGCCATACAGCACAACTAGTCTGATCAGTGTTTTTTATATTGTGATTTTGGTGTTACGAAACAGGAATATACACAAATTATATAGTGTTGGATCACTCTACAGCATCAACACTTCACAAATGCAATTACACAAAAGAGTATTGTGCTAACTATTAACGCTCCATTAGCTGGTGCCAGAAACTACAACCGGATTGGAATAAGTGCCTTATAACCCTTACGTTTTCCAAATAATGACCACCAACCAGAAAAATGTCTGTGTCCTACATGTAGTCAATTCTTTACATAAAACCGCAAGCTTACACGTCACGTTAACACAGTTCACAACACCGAAAATCACACATGCCACCTCTGTGGAAATCTATATAACACAATAGACAACCTACAACGACACATAAAAACAAAGCATCAGACACCAGCTTCATATACAACTATGGGCACTACACCCTCAACACCTATGACAACTACACCCTCAGCCTCATCACACAAAAGGAAAACACCTTCAGACACACACAAACTAAATGCTCACATTGCATGATCCATTTCATATAATAACATGATGCTATTTTATTCTTGTAAAAATGTACTGCAAATACTGTAAATAAACAGGTATATATTATAACTATATAACGTCTTGGTTGTTGATGTGTTTTAGTGTTGATGGTATATATAGTTGTCATGTGGTGAGAGAATATTGCATATTGATGACCCATTCTAGAAATATATCGACAAAACTAAGGAAACGTGTTAACCAAGGTAGGAAAAATGTTAATCAAATGAAGAAATATCTCAACCGAAATAAGAATATGTTAGCCAAAGTAGTAAATATGTTGACCAAATTCAGAAATAGCTTATCCAAACGTATAAAAAGTAGGACAATGTGTTAACCAAACGGGAGAAATGTTGGCCGAATACAGAAATAGCTTAAGCAAATTTATAAAAGATAGGAAAATTTGTTAGCCAAATGGGAAAAAAATATTGGTCAAACTTATACATATCTCGCCAAAACCTATAAAAAGTAGCAACATTTGTTAGTCAAAGCTATACATTTCTCTTTATTGTTTCCAATTTGAATATTTCATGTAGAAATGTAATTTTTGATTGTTGTGAAATGTTGTTGTTGACATTTAATTTTTTCATTCAACGATAGTGACTTATTGCATGAGTTACTTTTCATTATCTGAAATACAGCTGTTGTTAGCATAGGTGACAGACGGTTATCTCCAGTAGTGTGGGAAATTTGCTCAGTCAGCAGAAAACCGGTTGTGGTATGAAACGTGGAAAGTTGGTTATAAGATGCGGTAGATGGTATTCAAGGGGTCAATAAGACAGACATGGTGTTAAGAAAGGTCGACTTCAGGAAAGACACTGTTGGTTAGTAGGAGATTTGACGCTATTGCTGATGTGAAATGACAAAGTGAGATAGGGGTGGATAAAGTAAGAAATATTATATTATCTAGACTTCGAGAAAACCCGAATACTGTTGCGAGATAGAACAAAAGAAGGTTAGTGTGGCGGACACTGTGGTATGGAAAATTGATGATGTCAGCCGTGGGAATTGGCCCTTTCATGATGAATACTCCGATGATATCGAAACTATCCGAGGTGGAGCCACAGACTGCATTGTCATAAATATTGTTATGACTGTTTCAGTGGAGCTCATGTACATCGAAAGTTTGGAGTTCTAAGTGCTGTGACATGGAAATGTTATTAAGCTATCCAAGAAAGACAGAGCCACTTTGTGGTAAAAAAAAAAAAAAACCAAGAGTGTGGAGTGATACGTGATTAGTCTGTTAAATGCTTCTATAGCTCATACTTTGGAAAGGTAAGTTGAAGCTTCCGGTAATGTAAAAGGGGGAACGAGCTGACGTTGATGCTTATGTAGTGTGAAATGCCTTTTCAGATACAAGTTCAAGACATTCTTGACATAACTAAAGAAGCTACCTATTTCCTAGTTTGGATAACCCATTTTCTTAATTTGGTCGACCTATTTCTTATCCATGCCTTGTGGAATGGTCGAGGCAGAAACACGGAACTGATCCATGACTCTGGTGACCGAGTGAGATGGCAGAACATGACCACCCACGCTTACCGGCATGGCACAAGATGGATGGATGGATGGATTTCTTACTGTGCCATATCTATTTGTTAGTTTGGTCAACATATTTTCCTACTTTTTTTTATAAATTTGGTTGATATATTTCTTTACTTTGTCAATATTTTTTTACCATTTGGTTTACAAAGTTTCCTACTTTTCATAAATTTGATGAGATATTTATAAATTTGATTGACATATGTCTTTACAAGACCAATATTTTTTGTCACCCATTTGGCTAACTATTTTTCCTACTTTTATAAGTTTGGATGCGAATTTTTTTTTACTTGGCAAATATTTTTCACCTTTGGTTAACAATATTTCCTACTTGTCATAAGTTTGGATGAGATATTTCCTATATTGGCCAACATTTTTCCTATTCGGTTAATACATTTTCCTACTTGTCATAAGTTTCGACGCGGTATTTCTTTACTTGGCAAATACGTTTCACGTTTGGTTAACAAAATTTCCTACTTTTCATAAGTTTAGATGAGCTATTTCCTATTTGGTCAACATTTTCCCCATGTGGTTAACAAATGTTCCTACTTTATATAAGATTGGTCGAGCTATTTGCAAGTTTGGTTGAAATATGTTTTTACTTGGCGCATATCTTTCACATTTGGTTAACAAAGATTCCTACATTTTATAAGTTTGATCGAGCTATTTCCTATTTTGGCCAATATTTTTTTTCCCAGTTGGTTAACACACATTCCTTCTTTGCATAAGTTTTGATGCAATACTTCTTTTCTTGAACAATATTTTTCACCTTTTGTTAACACACATTCCTACTTTTAATAAGTTTGGGTGAGATATTCCCTATTTTGGTCAACATTTTCCCCCTTTGGTTAACAAATATTTCTACTTTTCATTTTTTTGGGGTGCAATATTTCATTATATGGACAATATGTTTTTCATCTATGGTTAACAAAATTTTCCACTTTTCATAAGTTTTGACGAGCTATTTATAAGTTTGGTTGAAATATGTTTTTACTTAGCCAATATTTTTCCCATTTGGTTAACAAACGTTCCTACTCTTCATAAGTTTAAATGCGATATTTCTTTACTTGAACAATATTTTTTTCACCTTTAGTTAACAAAATTTCCTACATTTCTTTAAATTGGTTGAAATATGTCTTTATTTCTCCAATATTTTTTCTTATTTGATTAACAATTTTCCTAATTTTTAAAAATTTGGATGAAATATTTCTTTACTTGACCAATATATTTCCTATTTGGCTTACAAATTTTCCTAATTATTATAAGTTTGGACGTGATATTTCTTTACTTGAGCAATATTTTTACCGTTTGGTTAATAAATTTTCCTACTTTTTATACGTTTGGATGAATTATTTCTTTACTCGACCAATATATTTCTCATTTGGCTAAAACATTTTCCTACTTTTGATAAGTCTGGAAGCGATATTTGTTTACTTTTTTCAATATTTTTCCGAGTTTGGCTAACACATTTCCCCACTTTTCATAAATTTGGTTGAAATATTTCTTTACTTGGCCAATATGTTTTCTCATTTGGTTAACAAATTTGACTAATTTTTATAAGTTTGGTTGAAATATGTCTTTAATTGACAAAAAATTTTCACATTTGGCTAATAAATTTTCCAAATTTGTATAAGTTTAGATGAGATATTTATTAGTTTGATTGAGCTGTTTCCTATTTCGGTCATCATATTTATTTGGCTAACATATCTTCTTATTTCGGTCGACATATTTATAAGTCTGGTTGAGATATTTCTTATTTTGGTCAACAGTTTATTAGTTTGGCTAACGAAATTTCCTTTATTTTTAAGTTTGGTCGAGATATTTCTGTATTTGGCCAACATTTTCCAACTTGGCTAACATATTTTCTTACTTCGGGCAACACATTTATTAGTGTGCCATACATATTTCTTGCTTTTGCAAAATGTTTTCGTGATTTGGCCTCGTTAAAAAATGAAGTCTTAAGCTATTTCTGAATTTGGTCAACATATTTACAATTTTGTCTAACTTATTTTCTTATTTCGTTTCAGATATTTCTTCATTTGATGAATATTTTTCCTAACTTGGTTAAAACGTACACATAATGAATTTGACACATTGTGACACCATCATATGACCTTTATGCAGACCAGCTTTGACCCAGTGTGAAGGAATATATACACCAGATAGAGTATGTTGATATCGTGCGCATCTGATATTTCTTGAGGTGTACACCTGAATGTTGCACCATGTACCTTATTTTCTGAGAAATACATCAGCGACAACACTATACTGACTTGACGGCGTGTAACGAGAATGTATAATACACATAGAGAACTTATTACTGTGGTCTCTTCGGTGAGCTGTT
The DNA here is from genome assembly GCA_963921405.1 of Cepaea hortensis. Taxonomy (NCBI): domain Eukaryota; kingdom Metazoa; phylum Mollusca; class Gastropoda; order Stylommatophora; family Helicidae; genus Cepaea; species Cepaea hortensis. Next base: position 43,506,307 of record OY992894.1, on the reverse strand, counting down.
TTCGATAGGTGTTGTTGCAAACGCAGTGTCTTTAGCCCACCACTGATGTACGTTTTATAAGACTGTGCGGCTTATGCAACATTGAAAACATGTCTAAACATGCTCAAGCAGGTTTACCGTGGTCGGCACGCTCTGAGTCATCCTCCAGTTTTCCCCAAAGACATGTCTGAACACGTTCACACACGTTCACCGATGGCATTGACGCGTGTTGGGTCACCCAGTAGGTTACCCGCAGGTCAGCCAACTATGAGTTCAAGCTTCAGACTTTAAATGAGCTTTAACCGTCGTCTCTTAACAAGGAACAGACGTATTTATCTAGCGACTCCTCCCCTCGTCTACCCCCTACGAATGACCAAAAGCACTTATCTAGCCACTCCACCTCGTGCTCAACCCTTACTAAAGATCGGAGACACCTATCTAGATACACTTCCACTCACTCGCCCCTTACTAACGAATTTCACTAGGCCATACCTACTACATCCAATAATATCATCCATCTTTACTTTTTAATGTTTTCATTTGCAACTCTATGATGATAGTATTTAAACCACTACGACCCTCTAAAAATCACTAATAACCGCTACCCACCCCTTAACAACGAATGACACCAAGCCGTACCCACTAGAACCAATAATAACGGACACCATTACTTTTTAAATGTTTTCATGTGTACCTCCATGATGATAATATTTACTCCACTACGACCCTCTACAGATCACTAATACCTACTCCCAACCCCTTAACAACGAATGCCACTAAGCCATACCGACTAGAACCAATAACACCCACCATCTTTTCTTTTTTAATGTTTTGATTTGAGGCTCTGAAGCCCTATGTTGATAGTGTTTGGAAACACTTATCTACCTTCTTCACCACTCACCCACCCCTTAACAATGAATGACACTAAGCCATACCCATTACAATGACTATCATATGCCAGATTTATTTTACTGAGGTTTTGATTTGTTGCTCTGCAACCCGTATGATGATAGTGTATATGCCACTACATCCCTCTACAGATTATATAACCACCATATTTACATTTTTACCTTTTACAGTTTTTATATGACACCCATCTCGGCTCAAGGGTTCGAACCAGCTCTCTCCAGCCTACCCACCCGTACTACCGGTGGGCAGCCTCACCTCACGTCTGTCTATCCCGCCCACGCACACACACATCCCGAACACTAAACCCGCTACTAACACAATTTTTACTATATTAAGATTTTCATTTGATGCTCTGAGACCATATGATGATAGTGATTCATTAACGACCACTAAAGGCCACTAATAACCGCTATCTTTTATTTTCATTTGAAAAATAAAAATTTGAAGGAAAAAAATCGCTTTAAAAATGTGCGAAAATCGCAATAATCCAGTCGGTTTATTTTAGACATGAGTTATATCCATTGTTGGGTCAAAGGTCAATTGTGGCCCGGTTTTGTCACGAAACACGGGGTCTGGGGAGTGTTATAACCCCTATATAAGGATTTATCGATGGTTGGCAACCAGATTTAGGTATCAAATACCTCCTGACATACTACTAACTGGCCGCCGATTTCTCCGTACACTCAGGTCAATAAAACGTGAGGGTTCAACACTTCACATACCCACAACAGGTTCATGCTACCAGGCGTTCCCCTCCCCTCCCTCCACCCCTCTACCTGTAATATATGCAACATGGAAAGGACGCATGCGGCTTTGTTACCAGCTGGATGAAGATCAAGATACACTGTTACCTCAAGGTAAAAAAAAAGTTGCATATCCTTTACAGGACGTCGCAGTCATCGCCAATAATTTTATTCTGTTTGTGATCTCTTGACAAGTTTACGTTCAGTAGATTACCGTTGCTTTCTGAACGACCAGCACCAATACCATTTCGTAAAAAAAAAACAGCTGTGTTTGTTACCTAAAGGATTCAACGAAATCGATAGGATGTGTCGTGTTCTAATATTGCGATCTGGGATTCATATGTTCTCTGTTGTCACTGTGTACCGTGATACTTACCACCTATCCTTTGTACCCAATAAGTACCAATCAATATTTTAAGTTTGCTACATGTCCTTTATAGGACGTCGCAGCATTTTCTTTTAGCTGTTCGTGATTTATTATGCAAGTTTACTTTCAGTAGTTTGCCATTGCTTTCTGAACAACCGACAGTCATACCTTTGCTGAAAATCAACACAAGGCGGTGTGCTTCCAAATCGCCTGCATCTGATTTCGAACGCTGCATGCGGGATTCGCTACTCTTCGCAACAGGCACAGGCTCAATACTTAGGTATAAAGAGACTTCTTCAAGCTCAATTTCTTTGCCTTGAAAAAACAACTCCTCCAAACGCACCCATTTGATTGGTTTCCACTGAGAGAAAAAGTGCCTCCCAATGACGTCATGTCTAATTAGGCTATCATTGGCCGAAATGTCCGAGAAACAATGAAAAGATTATTATCCCGCCAAACGAAACTTGAGCAATGATTGAGTTTCAATGGAATCGTTCTGCGCCAGAAGCAAGTATGAGAGCAAGATTTAATTGCATGCACAGGGTACCAATGAAAACGGCGATGCTGTTTTTAATTTATTCATATTCAGGATACAAACACAGCTGTCGGAAACGGAGCGAGTCATTAACCGCAAGTCGAAGTGGAAAGAGAAATTTCATAATCCTACGCATTGTTGTTTTTTAATCAGAAAATTGATTTCACGGCCAATAATGGAGTAATGAATAAAACAAAGGATTGGGCAAGAAATGTGGGAGGAAACACGAACATGAGGAAAAGAGAAGAAAGGGGAAGTTTGCAGCTAAGAATGTAAAGAAAGTTAAATTGACTGGGTTCATGTGCCATTTAAGTTCGGCTTCGGGTTTCATAAACGGGTGTGTAGCGTGAGTTTTGTGGCATAGTTTCTGTACAGACTTGTATATAAACAATTTACAGTAGTTTAGTGGAAGTAGGCACTTTATGCTTATTGAAAGAACAATGTGGATCATGGCTTTAAAAAACATTCAATGAACAATATCAAAGACAGCCATGTAAGGAATGAATGATATACAGCGTTGACTATTTATTGAATGAATTATTATAATAATGCACCCTTTATTGCATAACTGTTATAAAATATGGGATATTTATTTAACTTTCCCCCTCCCCCAAAAGTACTGCTTAATTAATTGATTGATACTAGCACATCAAACTAACCGCTTCCATGATTGCACAAATATGACATTAGTCGACATCCTTTATATGAAAACTTTGCGGTTATGCCAGAAATCTGGAACTATGTTTATTGTAGTCATTAACACGGAGGTCTCAGTGCAAGCGAAGAAAGGAAAGAAAATGAATCCTGCGACTTGGCATGTCCGCTATTTTCTTGTACTTTTAAATTTTTTATTCTGTTTATTTTGTGTTTGAATGGTGATTAAAGTGAAACTGGCTCAAAAATGACACCATGTCTCGGAAACAAAACATTCTCGGGTATATTAAACCTCACAGAGATTTAGAGAGAGAAAAAAAAAAAAAAAAGAAAGCAAAAGCATGGATCGACCATTACGAATGTGGAGACAGAACATAAAAGACATCATGAGCATGACATAGAATGAATCAGGAGAAATGACCAAAGATGTGGTTTTTTCCGGAAGGCCTTGGTGAGAACGAGGCTCTTGCAAGGATCTGCTACATCATGAAAGTGGTCATACTGATGTTACTATTGCTGTGAAGGTATAACTGTTCTCCGCATCATTCTTTATTTAACTGATCTACGTTAAGTTACAAAACTTTGAGAACAAAGTCTTAAGACGCATCTTTGGACCAATTAGGGATACACAAAGTGGAGAGTGGAAAAGAAGAAGCAACAAAGACATTTATTATCTGTTTAAGTCCCCGCTAATCACTGGTATCATGAAGGCTAATAGACTAATGGCTGGGGCATATAGAAAGAATGGAAGATAATAGGGAAACAAAACTCGCTTACACTCAGGAAATAAATGACCATAGACCCCGAGGTAGACTTAGAAGACGGTGGAGAGATAATATACATAGAGATCTACAAGCACTTGGAATCAGCGACTGGCAAGAGAAGGTAAACCAGAGAGACGAATGGAGGCGGCTTGTATCTGCAGCAAAGAACTTCAATGGCTCGGAATGCTGAAGAAGAAGAAGAAGACGTTAAGTTATCATTATTCTTATATACTAAACACATTTCTCTGATGTATGTTTAATTCTCCTTATGTTAACACACAAAATATATTTTTTCTGATATATGTTTAATTCTCTTTATTCTAACTCACAAATATATTTCTCTGATATATGTTTAATTCTCTAACATACAAAATATATTTCTCTGATATGTTTAATTCTCCTTATTCTAACATATAAAATTCATGTCTCTCAAATAGCTTTAACGCTCCTTAATCTAACATACAAAATACACTTCTCCAGGACTTTTGGCTTTTGAATTTTATGGCATCAGTGCATATAGTGTCGAGGCCTGTGGCCAAAGAGTAGTGAACGCAGTTCAAAATCTCGACTTACCGGGTTCAGTGCCAACAGCAAGGCGATTTAGGAGCATATCGCTTTGTGTTGATTTTCATAATGATATAAGCGTAAGAAAGCAATGACAAACTAGTGAACGTAAACTTACACAGAAAATCACAAATAGTCAATAAATACTGGGGTTGATTGTTTAGTCCTACAAAAGACATTCAACTAATTTTGTTTCAGTTGCATTTGGCAGCAGTTTAAGTTTTCCATAGGGGATATGAGTGGTCTCGAGGTATGGTGTCCGTCTCTGGTACTGGAGGTCCCGGGTCCAAGCACCGGTTAGGGTCGGGATTTTTTTCACATGGACTTTTAGTAAAAAAAAATGTCCCCTGGTCTCTGGGTAGTGAGATCGGACGCCCGTGTGTATAGCTGTGCACGTAAAAAATCCCTTGGCAGTTGGAAATCGAAAAAGAGTAGTCTAACGGCGCTGCCCAGGCAACATTTCCAGTTAACAATCTACCCAAAGTATTTCAAGATCCTCGCCGGTGCTACGGAGTTCGTGCACTGAGCTGAGAGTCTCCGGACTCAGGCTTGAGTTAGGAGTAGAACTTAGCACTTATGGGTTACACCCGTGTGCCGTGATGTTGATCCGTCGACTAAACTAAACTTAAGTTTTCCTGTTATTTCACAAGATTAGGAAACTCTCCGATACATTACATTGTGGAAATTTAAGTGGGAAATACTTTCTGTCCTCAGTGACTTCTGACTTGGTTGAGCAGACATTAGCAGTACTTCAAGTGTTCAATGGGGTGCAGAGCAGGAATATTCCAGAATGGAGTCCCAGCTTCCCGTACTCCAGAACCGTTTCACCACGTGCAATGAACTTTGTCAAACTTTAACTAGCAAAAAACTCCAAACGCCCTGTCAACGTTTTCTGCCAATTATTTCCTCTCTTCAAATGCCTAACGTCTGTGAGATGCTCTATATCTTTATTTGAGAGTACATCCGGTTGGCAGAGGCTCTTGATTCGAGTGGAGGACTCCTAGCCTAGCATGAGTGAAATACATGCACTTAGAAATTTCTGAGACATTCGGATGGCAGGTAACAACGGAGGCTCTTCAACCTAGGTCCTTCAAGGTAACCGTTGCCTGTAGATTAAGGCAACGTGTACTATTCTTTCTTTCTTTTTTTTTTTTTTTTTGTAACTGCCTGCGATGGTGGAGAAATATTTGAGGAAATCTGCACTTTAAGCTGTTTATCTTTTATCTTTGGGTTGGAGTTGCTTAGTGACATTGCGTCCGCCTGCGAATCTAACAGTCCGGTTGCGATTCTCGGTGAACAGGATGGGTGTGTACAAATTATGCAGACCAGAGATAGTATACTTCCATTTGATCCTGTGGTAGTGCAATCCCGGTCCGGAAAGATTGAAATATCAGAATGACGTAACCTGTGTGTTAAATGCGCCGATAAAGGAAAACAAAGAATAGTATCATTGCAATCTACGAGCGCCGTTCAGAAAGTAATGCACCACATCGTTGTTCTCAGCTAATAATGAAGACAGAAGCATGCAATTTTGCAAACTTCAAATATGCGCCGATTGTGTGCACCAGATTGCACCCCAAACGGCCAAATATTATGGCTGCCCTAAACCGTTGAAATGGAGGGTGTTAGCAACTTGCGTTATAAGCAACGACATTGTGATAGCATTTCTCGTTGCAGAGAAGGGAACTATTGTAAACATTCACAAGCATCAATGTGATGTGTATGGATGTTTTGCAGTTGACAGGAGTACAGTCAGTCGCTGGATTCAGATAATCAAAGAATCAGGGAGTGGAGATACGGAACTGCTTAATCGGCCACGCTGTGGACGTCCTGCCACAGCCACCGATGCATAAATGTTGAAATGCACTGAGGGCATTATTTTCAACACTACGAGTAGGAATCCTATCAACGCAACATTGTATTTCTATGAAGAGTTAGTCATGAATGCACACATTTGGAACTTGGTGCAATGTTCAGATGTGCTGATGCCGAGGTAGCAGGTTCAACCCTTACACCGATCAGTTTAATAAAATGTTGATGTCTCGTCCTTGACTTGATGAAGTAAATTATAAGTACCTCAGAAATCGGAGTGAGTTCGCCTGATGGCGAGGGACACTGGTAAAAGGGAAAGATAATTCACACGCAAAAGTACACCAGAAGTAGTAGCACCTGTATAACTACGTTTGAGTTCAAAGCGAGTAAACGCCTAAAACAATCTTTGTGTAGTCTATAGGATGAGACTGTGTGACTTATGGAGATATCCGTGTGCATTGTAACTGATCCTTTATAAAACAAACAAAATCACAACTTTCAGTGTTATATTAATTACAATGTCATTGTAGGTTTGACATATCTTGAATCCACAATTAACAACAATAGGACAAAAACAACACTGACGTAGACTGGCCTTAGCAACGCAGAGGTTACACAGTATTAAGAGCCTGTGGCACAACATCGCCAGATCTATAATCGCCAGAGATAAGTAAGATCTTTGAGAAATGCATTTTCCTCGTGGCAACTTACGGATATCATTTAGTCTACAATGGGTGATGTAAAATTCTGGTATGGATAATTTGGTCGCGTCTAGCGTGAGTCGCGTGGTCAAGCAGTTGCACACCCGCCTCACACGCCAGTGAACAGGAGTTCGATCCATGGTTCAGTCAAGGATATGCACTACTGACGAGCTCAAACGAGAGCGAAACTCGAGTCTAGTGCTTCCAGTCTGACGTGGACAAGGACCAAGGTTCGTACCTGAATACGACCAGCGTTGCCAGTAGTGGGTTGTGCTAAATCTTCATACTGATATGAGTCAGAATCGTTTCGCAATCACGGAAGAAAATGATTGAGGTTTGTGAACTGAAATATTTCAGAACAATTATTAGAATACCGTGGACCAAGAAGAAGAATACTAATATTCTACAGCAGTGGTTGTCAACCTTTTTTGGTCCATGCACCCCTTCACAATATGTTCATAATGTCATTCCCCCCCGCCCCTTTTCTAAATGCCTCCCTATAAATTTCCCCCGCCCCTACACACTATACGTAAAAATGGAAGCTAAAACAAGTCTAGGCGTCAACATAAAACGTGATTTGCATGTCTACTTACATTATAAAACGAATTTCAGAAGAGAGAGAAGTACAGAATAGTAAAGTATGAATGGAAAAACAATATGAAATAATCGGTTCTTGTATTAACGCGATCTTGGACTAATTTTTATTCTCTCCCTGGACACCCCCAAATCCCCCCCCCCCCCCCCCAAAAAAAAAAAAAAAAAATGGGAAGAGGGGGTGAGGGAGGAATTCCCCACTGGTTGAGAAACACTGTTCTATAGCAGTTGAATATCAAGCAAACTTGCCCTTAAACATGTCCCAGCCTTAATACATGTCACAGAGGCTTGGACAGAACAGTGATGGAAGGCACGGTTTCCAGCGTGTATTTTTATGACTGTGAGGTTTTTGAAAATATTGCCGTTCCAAGTTTTGTATTTACCCTTTATGTTGCACGAGTTCACAGAAGGTGAATAAAAAACTTGGAACGGCAATAGTTAAAAAAAAAAACAAAACCCCCACAATAATTTAAAATACACCCTATAGAAAGAAGGCGGTTCAGGTGGTCGTCCTCAGGACGATGGACACACGACATTGACAGGCATGCAGCTGCAGGAGGGAAGATAACTGGAAACAGATGGATACTATTTTCCGCAGGCCGGGATGAGGGCAAGGCTCTGGATAAAACCCATTACATGATGATGGTGATATTTGTAGTGCTGTCTGTTGTCATGTCAGTTCAGTATTTACGAAAAAGAAAACACACACATATAAGCTCGGCCTCGTTCAACCTGCTTCTTCATCATAGGTTATAACTGAAGTCAGTTTTTGTGTGGATTTTGATTATCTCTCCTTTGTTTTCTCTCTTTCGAGTTAGTCCTCAACAGCATGTCCTTTACAGGTTGTCTCAGCCAACCCTAGAACTTGTGGCTGTTTGTGATTTCTTGGCAAGTTCAGCAGTTTGCCACTGCTTTCTGAACGACCGGTACTCATACCATTGTATGAAAATCAACGCAAGGCGGTTTGCTGCCAAATCGTCCGCAGCTGTGTTTTGAACGCAGTATGCGGGATTGCGAATTGCCTCCGTAACTCCTTCGCCACAGCGCCTATACAGGACAGGTTATATTGTTCCCCCTGTGTTCGTCGGGTACGGTTGGGTCTGGTGGGGCTCACGCCGACTGGCATTTTCTTTATTACGTCACTTCTCTTCTTATGATTTCTATCTCGCAATGAAGCATCATCCCTCAACCAAATCACGCCAAATCCCGTGTGAACTTGTGCATGATTAGTTTGCTTCCCCAAAGAGAACCCGTAACACCCAGACGACGTGAAGGATTCTCCCACATTTATTTGTGTAACACATTTGATCATCTTTTGATTTAATTACATTGTTATCATTTGTTATTTAACTGATTAAGTGCCATGGGGGGGATTAATTGTCATTAGCGAATTGTCGTATTTGCCAGGGGCTTATATGTCACCGAAATAATGTCATTGCGTTATAATAAAACATGTCTGCTACAATATTAACCACTTTTAATTCATAATTGTGACAGACTTTCCATTTTCCGTCATCCATTTTTGGTTGATCCATACCTAATTTTTGTTTGGCACTGCATCGGTTAATATAACTGAAATGTATTTATTACACTTGATAGTTCCTCATTGCGTACCTTCTTTCCTCCACTCCATTATTTGTTTCTGGTTATGTACCAACTCATGCCAAGACCTTGTAGATATGTTCATGGCTGGTTACAATTTAATACACGCACTTAACTTAGTAGCTGGGCAACGGAACCACGCACTAGCAGTCCAATATGAGGAAAATGCGCAAGCAAACCGTAGCCACAAGCATAAATACCACAGAGGCCTTAATACATCAACCGCCTATCCTCCATGTTGGACCGGAAGTATGACAATTATCATGTCATGATCAAAGAATGTTGACAATTTTAATGATAATTACAATTCTCAGCTAGTTTTCTATGGAATGAGGTGGCCGATCTCACGGCAACCAACCGTAAGCCTCTATCGAGGCGTGGTAGGTTATAGGGTTGCTATTCTTTGCTTCCCTAAAGGGTCCCGGTAACACTCAGACGATGTTAGGGATTCCCACACTTTTATTTTGGTAAAACTTCTTATCATCTAATAGTTCTATTACATTGTATCGTTTATTATTTAATATAACTGTCATGCATTATTACGTATGATAGTTACTCATTGCATACCTTCTTTACTCCACTCCATTATTTGTTTCTGGTTATATTCGCGCTTCGTCTTATATTTCCTCTCCATATCTTTGAGCTTTTTATTGTTCTTTTATTGCAACTTTCATAAACATAACGCCAGATGTTTTTCTGCTTGTTTACTCAGTTGGATCCGGTCTATACCTGTTGTAGATAACTCCCCTGTATAGATGAACGAGAAACAGAGCCAATAAATCTTGAATGCAATGGAAATACCTGTCGTGCTGGTAAAAAAGGGTAACATGGGACGAAAAACAAAAAACAAAAGTGACAAAATAAAACTGAAAAGTATACTTCAAAACAATTTGTTTGGTAAATGATCCTTCTCTCATGGCATGCGTTGGAGACTGTACAGTAATGTCTATTTATCGTCTCTTTAACAAGCACAATTCAAAGTTAACAAAACATGGCGCAGACAGAAGATGATTGTTTCAGTCATTGCAGGGTATTTCTCTACCTTCTGAAATGATTGCACGCTGTATTCAAAATTTTTTTTTAAAAATTACCTTGTCGAAGGGCGATCATTGCGCTCCATAACCCCCGTTCGCTATTCACCACGATGCTGAAGATAGTGATGATAATCAAGTGCCATCTCTGCATGAGTTTCGGCTCTAAATAATCTCCAACAGCCTTTATCCCGAGTTCTCACTGTGCACTCATGAAGCCTTCTTGCAGCCAATCTAATGATGTTGACCACTCTCACGTAAAGTCGTCTTCCTCTTGCATGCTTCCACGCCACCACCTCCTTCCCACAGGACTTCCTCAAATACAGTGTCTTATTATATGACCGAAGTGCCTTAATTGTCTGGCATCATCTCAAACTCATTCAATAATTTTTGTTTCCCATTCCCATTGTTGTAGTACTTCTTTATCAGTTTTTATTTCCTCATGTGGTTTTTCTCTTATTTGTCCAGTTAATCATATTTTAAAAGCATAAATTCTAGTCTTACATGTTTATTCATCGTTTCTTTACTTATTCAGTCGTGGAGATTTGTCCGCAACAGACGAGCAATATCTCCGGCTGGCCTATTCTCGCTGGTCGCGAGATCCGCACAGTAGCAAGCAGGGAGATTTGCTCGCAGAGGAGAGCAATATCTCCGGCGGGCCTACTCTCGTTGGTTGCGGGAGCCGCACGAGTCAGGCGGGGAGTCTGACGTTAGTACACGCTTTCAAGGTCCAAAAACTTGCGTTTGACAGGTGTACGCGACCAGTGGTCCGGACGCGTATACGATCCTTACCTGCGGGATTTGGCTGAAACGCCGCTAAGTCAAATCCAAAGGGTTTAGTATCAGGCCATCGCTCGTCTCCTGCTCGTGAAGGCGAGGTCGCGGAGATTTGACGCTGAACCGCCAGCGTCAGCAGCTTACTTTGTTCCAGACGTATTGGTTATCCATTCCTCTGGGTCAAACGAGGCAAGACCGAGAGAGGGAACATGTCACTTGGGTACCACATGTTCTCTAAAGCTCTGCCTAGGCATTGTGATGGAATTTTGGCCAAATTCCAACTCACATACTTTGGTCTGTCAAGACTGCAAGGTGCCATTCACGATGCAGTAATGAATATTAAATGCACCACTTAACTATTCTTCAGCGGCGCGTTAGCGTAGTTGATAAGAAGCTGCGCCGATAATGTTATGACCTTTGTCGAACGAAGGTTAGACGCCTGTGTTCATCGTCTCACTAAGTGAGAAAAAGATGGTCACCGGTTCCTCCGTGCATGCAGGCATACAACATGTGATGGCATTATCACATCACAGAAACAGAGTAGGAAACTATAGGGTGTAGTTTTAATGACAGTGCAGTGTTTGAAAATATTGCCGGTCCAAGATTTGTATTCACCCTCTGTAAAGTTCATGCAGCATAATAGGCAATATTTTCAAACACTGCACATTCATTAAATATACACCCTGTATTTGGAGACATTTGTTTAAAGAAAACCACGCTGCATGTTAACTAGTAACTTGGCGTTTTAGGAGTGAAAAACTTCCATATTGTTAAGTGTTAAATGTGGTCATTTCTCATTGTGCCTTTCGTAATTTTCCCTCATTTGCCTTCGTCTGTTATTAATTGTCCGTGCAAGGAAAAACTATGGATTGTTAGAAAGTTTTTCTGTTAATGTTATTTGACAAATTGGATTACTACTATCTTTTTTTTTTTTTTTTTATAACAATAGTGTCTGCTTTTCTTTATGTGTCTAAGATATTATTTTATGTGATGTGCTTAATTCTTGAAGATCCGGTGCTTCTTCAGCCAATAAAACTGTATCGTCTGCGTAATGTACATTATTTATGTAATTTATATCAATGTTTAATATTGGTCTCTATTTTACAATGCATATTCCGATATCTTTACATGAAAACATATGCACACTACAATGGATAATATGCACCATCCTGTTTGCTACTTATGCTGGAGTAGACTCATAGCCAAGACTGATCGCAGAAGAAAAGGAAACGGAGAGTGGTTAACATTGACAATGGAAACGATAGACGTGTGCAGGGAGAAAGTATTAGTTGCATTCTGGACTTCCTGGTCAAGCCAGCTTAAAATTGGAAACAAATCATGTTCTGGGAAGTAAAAGCAATCGACGTGGTAGTTACCACCTCACCCTTCCAGTGCTGATTAGTCTGTACAGATATGGGATTAGTAAACATTATACTCATTAAGATTTAGGGTGCTGATAAGGGTTCCCTGTTTATTTGTACGTTGAGCAACTAAAGTGTCTTTGATTCATTTGATGCGTTTGTTGAATAAATACAACATAAAAGCAATGTTTGCGTGCTCAACGCGTGTTTGATTTCTTAATACAAAACCAGTTAATTATAATTCTTTGGACGTCCTCCAATGATAAAACTGTATTGCTTCCGGAACTCTCTTTGTCGTTATAAAAACAATTTTTACTGTATCTATTAAAATTTTAACGCGTTACAGCTCAGGTAAAGTACACGCACAGACGTAAAACTCACAAACAATAATTGGGTTAATCGCCAACGCAAAACTTGCAGTAATGAATGGCACCTAAAAAACAATCAGCAATGCGTCACGGTAACCAACAAAGCGGCAAGTCACGCTCAGGTTGTTTCAGCCATGAACAAACTTGCATCTGTCAGAGTAAGGTTGGTGTAGCTGATTACCCTCTGTCCCGTTACCGAAGTACCACCTCCACGGGAACTGTGAGACAGACTTCTCTTTGAAGCGGTAACAAGGGGGGAAAAAGTCGCTTAAAAGTCGACAGGGTCGACTTCATTGCATCGGGTTTTATCCCATATGGCTCGGTCTCTTTCCGCAGCGCGGAAAGTGTCGCACAAAGCACGAACTCTGTAGCTCTAGCGACGACCCACAGGAGTCTCGAAAAAATTTCACTCGTGAAACGAAGGACGCGGTCCGGAATTGAACCCACAACCTTCGGAGCCCGAGTCAAACGGCTTGACCACTTCACCAGACAAGAGACGTCTGAAATAGACAGAGAGGTAAGGAGAGTAGGTGTCGGAGCAGAGAGTGTGGACAAATAGTAAAATGGAAATGACATACGGATGAAGGGAGACAGGATCAGTTATATATGAGGGTTCCCCATGTAGACTAAGTCAGAAATGTGCACCAGAACACTTTCTGTGTAGTACCGCCAGCTGACGAGATAGTGGCTAAATCGCCCATAAAGTACCAGTTTTTTTTTTGCATATCCTATATCACAGGACATCGCTGTCAACATCAGCATGTTACTGCTGTTATCGAGATCTTGGCAAGCTTTACGTTCACTAGTTTGCCATTGCTTTCTGAACGACCCGCTCCGATACCAACACGTTAAAATCCAGCGCAACGCGGTCTGCTGCCAAATCGGTTGCAGCTGTGTTTCGAATGCGGGTAAACGGGCTTACGAATCGTGTCCGTAAGTCCTTAGCCACGGAGGCCGGGGAAGTACCAGTTGGTGCATAAACATAGTGTGCATTGTACATATTGTACGCTCATCGCACGGCGTGGAAAAGAATTCTTTTAACATTTATGTAGAATTAACAGTGTTTGATTCTTTTGATTTATTCTTACAATGATTAATGCATAATAACAGTGTTGGACGTTCAACGCGTGATTAATTTCCTAATACAAAATAAGTGAATAATTCTTATTTCGTCCTCCGATTATACAAATTTACGGAACTCTCTTTGTTGTTATAAAAAACAGATTTTTACTGTATATATTCAATTTCTCACGCGTTACAGCTCAGGTAAAGTACACGCACAAACGTAAACTCACAAAACATCCCCGGGTTAATCGACAAGGCAAAACTTGCAGTAATGAATGGCACCTAAAAAAATCAGTGTAGTCAGCAATGCGTCACCGTAACCAACAAACCACGAAGTCACGTTCGCTAAACACCTGATGAAAAAGCCAGAGAGAAAATTCCCAGTCTGAAGTAAAGTTAGAATTAATGAAATGTTTGTGCTCTGATAGAGACAAGCTGAACAAATATTGTTTTTAAACACAGATTTACGGTTAACAAATTGCGCACGAGTCATTTTCAGTTTTTCCGTAGAAAATTGTTATAAAAATTGTTTGCATGTTTTAGAAGAGAGGATAAAAAAATAACGGAGAATCTGTCAACGGTTAAAATTGAAAGAGAAATAATCAGTGACTATCTTTCCGCAAGAGTTATCGTTATCTGTTCTTCATGTAATATATTTGTGTTCGATAGTTGAAATCTTCAGGTGCAGTAATAGAAATATTATTACTTGTAACTATCTTTCTGACACGGAGTGTGTTGGATAGCTGAAATAAGCAGTTCAATTGAAGTGTGTTTGTACACGGTCAGGCAATTCTGTGAACAGTTAGCGTTAGATCTTACAATCTTTGGCAATAAAATCGAAGTTGGAAAACATTCGCCATCGGGATCTACTACTACTACTACTACTACCACCACCACCACCACCACCACCACCACCACCACCACCACCACCACCACCACCACCACCACCACCATCGCCACCACCACCATCGCCACCACCACCACCGCCACCACCACCACCGCCACCACCACCACCACCACCACCATCACCACCACCATCACCACCACCACCACCACCACCACCACCACCATCACCACCACCACCACCACCACCACCACCATCACCACCACCACCACCACCACCACCACCACCACCACCATCACCACCACCACCACCACCACCACCACCACCACCACCACCACCACCACCACCACCACCACCACCACCACCACCATCGCCGCCACCGCCGCCACCGTCACCACCAATACTACTACTACTACTACTACTACTACTACTACTACTACTACTACTACTACTACTAATACTACTACTACTACTACAACTACTACTACTGCTGCTGCTGCTGCTGCTAGTGCTGCTGTTACTGCTGCTGCTTTGCTCATCTTGCTGCTGCCGCCGCTACTACCGCTAATACGACTACTATCGCTACCACCGCTACAACTACCACTACTGGCTGGCACGATGCCACCGTTATAGACGATAAATTGTAAAATGAAGTTATACCTCTGAATAACACAAAGCCTGGGCTGAATTTAGAGACAATGTGTTGCCCATGTAGCTTGGTCCCTCTCTCGGCCTGCATAGTTATCTCAAGAAGAAAGGCAACAACAATACATCTGGAACAAAACAAGCTGCATAAGCTGCAAATTAGCAAAGCAATGCTCTATCTGTCGGAGCTTCCATCCTACACCAGTTGTCGACCAAAACTTAGGGCCTGGTCTGCCCTGCTATGACATTTAGTCTGTAGAGTGCATTTCCCCACACTAGGGTAAGGCTTGTAACCTCCCAATTGCGCCCCTCCGCCCGAAGCCATTGTCACAGTGTCGGGTGTCACATTTAATGAGCGCCGCTCAACATTCTGACCTAACAGAAAGTAGGTAGTACCGTCAACTGTCATACTCAGTCATATCTGATTAAGGCATACTATACTATAACTACCACTTATCATCCTCCGCATCGTCATCACCTTTTTCCTCCTCCTCCATCGTTTCTTCTTCCTACACCTGCTTATGCTCCTCCCCTTCTTTTTTCATCCTCCTCCCTCCCTTCTCCTCCCCCTGCCCTTCCCACTCTCCTCCTGGTTACCCCTTACTTTTCTACAAGTCTGTAATGCCTTTTCCCTGCCTACCTTAGTTAAAGAAATCTTTGCTGCCAGATAGTAATTCCAAGCCAAATCTGCAACGATTATCACAACAGCAAATCCCACATCCCAATTCCAAGTCTGCATTATTCATTTCTACATGGGAATCAACTCACATACCCATCTCTCATTTTCCCGGTTTTTATACCCGGAGCACATCGCTTCACGTGGTTACATTAATATACAAATGAACATGATTTCTGGTAGGTTTAGACGGTCGTAGAACGCCCAAACTGCTATCTGGTGTATCTGATTTCTCACGTGTGAGATTTGCTATTTTTGTTGTTTTTTGGTTTGACGATATCATTTTTCAGTGTTATTACAATCATCATCATCATCATGTGCCATGCAGATAAGCGTGGGCGGTTATGTTTCACCATCTCACACGATCATCAGAGTTGTGGATCAGCTCTGTGTTTTTGTCTTGACCATAAAACGTGGCAAAGCTATCTGGTATTTACTTTTCTGCCTTCCCCTTATTCTTCTCACCTCATTCTTGCCAGTTGTCACAAGTTCTCTGGTTTATTTTTTCTCATAACGTGTCCAAAAGATTGTGATTGTCTGCGTCTAATTTTTCTAATCAGTTTACGGTTTTCATTTATTTCTTGTAGGACTTGGTCATTGGTTTTTCTGTCTGCCCATGGTATTCTTTGCATTTTCCTCAGAAACCAAATCTATACAGCTGTTAGCTGTTGCTCAGCCTGTCTGTTATTGCACCGGCATGGGCATAAACCCAATAGAGAAACGCCAATAGGAGGGGGAAATAAAGGGCGAGATAGTCCCTTGCACAGCGGGCGAGTTAGTAAAGCTGATATGGAGATGTTCAGATAATGATATGAGTACTATCGGACAAGGGGTCGACTCTTGCGCTCGTTGTCTCGCTAAGTGATTAAAAGGGCCACTTATTCATCCGCTCATCCAGACCTACAACATATGATAACCCTATCACATCGCAGCCCTATGGCAGGAAACTGCTTCAGGAAATGTTGTGTTATTGCAGTCCCCTGCAGGTTTCTGCATTAGGACCATGAAGTGTTAGAATATCTCATATTCTAGGCTATGGGAGAAATGGCTTAAAAGGAATAACGCTCGCCCCTGGCTTGTCCTGACCATGTTCGGTTTACAACATGGGCAGTGTGGATTTATACTCGTACTTCATCTTACAGTCCAAGCCGTGTGGTGATCATGTCTTTCCACACCCCTCTGTCTCATATGCTGCCAGTCATTTCTGATAGTGATGTTCCTTTATGCCATGATGTCAAACTGTCTACCATACTCTCTCTTGGTCTCCGACTGCCTCTCCTCCCCTTCCGGTTTCCTGTTGTTTCGAAATACTCCAGCATTCTTCTGTTTTTGTGACTGTTATTCAGATTAAGTCCTTTGTTTTTACTTTCTGTTGCAATTATATCTATGATTTCTTGTAACTGCATTTCACTTTCAGCAACCAAAACTATGATATCAGGATAACAAAAGTATGTCAAGCAGTCTAGCATCTTCTCTCTGTATCTTCCCCCTGCGTCTCCACCCATCCAATTTTCCCGATGTGATGACATACAATACCTTTCCCCTTCTCATGGCATGCCCAAGGAATGTGGACTGTCTTTTTCTGATGCTAGTAACCTATTTGTGAGTTGCCTGCCGGTTCGATATCTGGTTACCAAGCAGTGTTGGGTACTCACCCTGATCCTAAGGTTGTGCAATGTCTAGTCTTCTCAGCTAAGGGCGAAAGATTCGTGTACACGGTGAACGTGTGAACAATCCCTGGGCACTTGGACATTGAGAAGAGGAGACCAGACAGGCTGAGTGTCTAAATTAGGAAACCTACCCACACAGAACAAACTTTGATGATTCTCGTGCACAAACCTTTGGATCCTTGCTGGCGCGTCGTTATTCGGCATCTGTGCCGAAGTTATACGACCTATGGGAGGAGACAAACCATATTCTAGGCTAATGATATAGCAGGGGTTGGCTGTGACAGGTTGGCTAAACTAGGTGTGGGTAACCGATTTGGTGTCAAACCAATCGGTGAACTAAGGTATACCTACCCAGCATGTGAAGACAGGATTCGGCGGACTGTGCGGAAGAAATCATAGATGATTCAACGGGCAAGACGGCGTTTACCTGCAAAGCGTTGTGGAACGTAATGCGCATGGCAAGGCACGTAGAGAGCCCTGGTCATCCATTGCACCCGTATTCGTCTCCAGTCGTCTTGACTTGTCTTGCCACTGGACTCAGATGGACTCAGGCGAGAGAGTGAGATGAACGAATTGGGCAACTCTTCCGCACTTTAATCCAGTTAGTCGCACAAATCATTCTTCAAATGGTCATAATTATTCTTGATGGACAAACAACAGGGTTTGGTAACTTGTTCCCTTCCTTGTCTTACGACCTTCCTAGAATTTTTCCGGAGAATGACCCGGACCCATGTCACTAGACTGAGTCGCTCTCAGCACTGCTGGGATTGTACTCGGACCAATGTTTTGATAATGACACATACTAACCACGATGACACTAAGGCTCTTACAGGCAGTAACAGTCCAGCTACGTGTCTATCAGATTGTGCTGCGGATCGAATAGAATGTGTCCTTAAGTTAAAAACGAAGAAAGTACAAACTTTATGTTCTTGATAATAATTGTCAGACGTATTGATGAGCCTTCAGAGAAGTAGAACAAAGAAGTAGAGATTAGACGACACGTTAAAAGATATAAAAAAAATTACAAGCTCTAATCTCGCCCTCTTGTATCTACTTCTTTATACGCTTGAAAGTGAAGGACTCTTTTGTACGCATTGAAGCATATTGGGTATATGGTGCTAGCCTCATTTGTTACAGTTAAATCGACATTTGTTGCGTGATAAAGGTTGGCTTCCTGTACTCCCTGTTACATGTCCTGCCTTACTCCCTGTTACATGTCCTGCCTTACTCCCTGTTACGTGACATGCCTTACTCCCTGTTTCATGTCCTGCCTTACTCCCTGTTACATGTCCTGCCTTACTCCCTGTTACATGTCCTGCCTTACTCCCTGTTACATGTCCTGCCTTACTTCCTGTTACATGACATGCCTTACTTCCTGTTACATGTACTGCCTTACTCCCTGTTTCATGTATTGCCTTACTCCCTGTTACATGACCTGATTTACTCCCTGTTTCATATACTGCCTTACTCCCTGCTTCATGTACTGCCTTACTCCATGTTACATGTCCTGCCTTACTCCCTGTTTCATGTCCTGCCTTACTCCCTGTTTCATGTCCTGCCTTAATCCCTGTTTCATGTCCTGCCTTACTCCCTGGTGCATGTCGTGCCTTACTCCATGTTACATATCCTACCTTACTCCCTGTTACATGTCCTGCCTTACTCCCTGTTACATATCCTGCCTTACTCCCTGTTTCGTGTCCTACCTTACTCCCTGTTACATGTCCTGCCTTACTCCCTGTTTCATGTCGTGCCTTACTCACTGTTACATGTCCTGCCTTACTACCTATTAATGTCATGCCTTACTACCTGTTACATGCCCTGCCTTCCTGTTACATGTCCTGCCTTACTACATGTTACATGTCCTGTCTTACTGCCTGTTACATGTCCTACCTTACTCAATGTTACATGTCCTGCCTTACTCCCTGTTATATGTCCTACTTTACTACCTGTTACATGTCCTGCCTTACTCCCTGTTACATGTCCTGCTTTACTATTTGTTAAATGTCATGTCTTACTCCCTGTTACATGTCCTTCGTTACTCTCTGTTACATGTTCTGCCTTACTACCTGTTACATGTCCTACCTTACTACCTGTTACATGTCCTGTCTTACTGAATGTTAAATGTCTTACCTTACTACCTGTTACATGTCCTACCTTACTCCATGTTACATGTCCTGCCTTACTCCCTGTTACATGTCCTGCCTTACTCCCTGTTACGTGTCCTGCCTTACTCCATGTTACATGTCCTGCCTTACTCCCTGTTACATGTCCTACCTTACTCCCTGTTACATGTCCTGCCTGACTCGCTGTTACATGTCATGCCTTACTCCATGTTACATGTCCTGCCTTACTCCATGTTACATGTCCTACCTTACCCCATGTTACTTGTCCTGCCTTACTACTTGTTACATGTCCTGCCTTACTCCATGTTACATGTCCCACCTTACACTCTGTTATATATCTTGCCTTACTACCTTTTAAATGTCTTGCCTTACTTCATGTTACATGACCTACCTTACTCTATTTTACATGTCCTGCCTTACTACCTGTTACATGTCCTACCTTACTACCTGTTACATGTCTACCATACTCCATGTTAAATGTCCTACCTTACTACCTGTTACATGTCCTGTCTTACTGAATGTTAAATGTCTTACCTTACTACCTGTTACATGTCCTACCTTACTCCATGTTACATGTCCTGCCTTACTCCCTGTTACATGTCCTGCCTTACTCCCTGTTACGTGTCCTGCCTTACTCCATGTTACATGTCCTGCCTTACTCCATGTTACATGTCCTACCTTACCCCATGTTACTTGTCCTGCCTTACTACTTGTTACATGTCCTGCCTTACTCCATGTTACATGTCCCACCTTACACTCTGTTATATATCCTGCCTTACTACCTTTTAAATGTCTTGCCTTTCTTTATGTTACATGTCCTACCTTACTACCTGTTACATGTCCTACCTTACTCTCTGTTAATGTCCTGCCTTACTCTTTGCTACATGTCCTACGTTACTCCCTGTTACATGTCCTGTCTTACTCCCTGTTAATGTCCTACTTTACTACCTGTTACATGTCCTGCCTTACTACCTGTTACATGTCCTACCTTACTCCATGTTAAATGTCCTACCTTACTACCTGTTAAATGTCCTACCTTACTCCATGTTACATGTCCTGCCTTACTCCCTGTTACCTGTCCTGCCTTACTCTCTGATACATGTCTTACCTTACTCCCTGTTTCATGTCATACCTTACTCCATGTTACATGTCCAACCTTACTCCATGTTACATGTCATGCCTTACTCCATGTTACATGTCCTACCTTACTCCACGGTACATGTCCTACCTTACTCCATGTTACATGTCCTACCTTACTCCATGTTACATGTCCTACCTTACTCCATGTTACATGTCCTACCTTACTACCTGTTAAATGTCCTACCTTACTCCCTGTTACATGTCCTACCTTACTCCATGTTACATGTTCTACCTTACTCCATGTTACATGTCCTACCTTACTCCATGTTACATGTCCTACCTTACTCCATGTTACATGTCCTACCTTACTCCATGTTACATGTCCTACCTTACTACCTGTTAAATGTCCTACCTTACTCCCTGTTACATGTCCTACCTTACTCCATGTTACATGTTCTACCTTACTCCATGTTACATGTCCTACCTTACTCCATGTTACATGTTCTACCTTACTCCATGTTACATGTCCTACCTTACTCCATGTTACATGTCCTACCTTACTACCTGTTAAATGTCCTACCTTACTCCCTGTTACATGTCCTACCTTACTCCCTGTTACATGTTCTACCTTACTCCATGTTACATGTTCTACCTTACTCCCTGTTACATGTCCTACCTTACTCCCTGTTACATGTCCTACCTTACTCCATGTTACATGTTCTACCTTACTCCATGTTACATGTTCTACCTTACTCCCTGTTACATGTCCTACCTTACTCCCTGTTACATGTTCTACCTTACTCCATGTTACATGTCCTACCTTACTACCTGTTAAATGTCCTACCTTACTCCCTGTTACATGTCCTACCTTACTCCCTGTTACATGTTCTACCTTACTCCCTGTTAAATGTCCTACCTTACTCCCTGTTACATGTCCTACCTTACTCCATGTTACATGTTCTACCTTACTCCATGTTACATGTCCTACCTTACTCCATGTTACATGTTCTACCTTACTCCATGTTACATGTCCTACCTTACTCCATGTTACATGTCCTACCTTACTACCTGTTAAATGTCCTACCTTACTCCCTGTTACATGTCCTACCTTACTCCATGTTACATGTTCTACCTTACTCCATGTTACATGTCCTACCTTACTCCCTGTTAATGTCCTACCTTACTCCATGTTACATACCGTGCCTTACTCCCTGTTACATACCCTGCCTTACTCCCTGTTACACGTCCTGCCTTACTCCCTGTTTCATGCCCTGTTTTACTCCCTGTTGCATGTCCTGCCTTACTTCCTGGTATATATCCTGGTGCAAATTTGAAGCTGGATCGACTTGGAGGTCATGGTCAATTCTTAAAACCCATATCAATGTTGCGCCAATCACATGACCGACCACCTGTCAATCTGACAGGCAACCCACAAAGAGAACTGGTTACTCACATCAGAAGAGGACAGTCTACATTCTTTGGATTATCTTGATAAAAGTAAAGCTGGAGTATGTCGTCACACCGGGAAAATTAGAGTGGAAGAGTCACAGAGTAGAGGAGGAAGGTGGGAACAAAGAGAGAAGATTCTGGATTGTTTGATATCGTGGCACGGAGGAACATCAGTACCAGAAACAACTGGTGGCACAAGAGCCAAAAGGCAATGGGCAGACGTGATCATCAACGCCACGCGGCGTGGACTATAGGCAGAAAACGCATTGGGCAAATATCAAATAAAGTAAATAAACCTTTTTTCACGCCTTAAGCCACATTGGCCATATGATGATAGAGCCATATTTAAGTAGTCAGTATTTCGCCGGTTGTCTTTACTTCCCAAGACATTTCCTGGTTCCCAGTTTACAGGCATATGGTGCTGGATCCACATTTGCATAGAGCAGTCGCACAAGGTGGGTGATGGGGTCAGTATCCCACTGACTGCCTTTGCTTACCAAGACATTTCCTGGCGCCCATGTATAGAGTGTATTGTAAATGACTGTACAGTGTTTGAAAATGTTGCCGGTCAAAGTTTTGTATTTACCTATTAAGTTGCATGGACTTTACAGAGGGTGAATACAAAACTTGGACCGGCAATATTTTCAAACACTACACAGTAATTAAAAATACACGCTATACAAACTGCGTCAGCCTGAGAGCCTAGGTTACTTTTAAATACTCCGCCCCGATTCGGGTTCGAACCCATGATCACCAGACCGACAGCGAGCTTCTAGTCTCTAGGCTGCCGCGGCTTCCCAGCTGAGGTGGAGCTGCTGTTTAATTGACTAGAGCCGACAGCAATGAAAACAATGCCTTTCACAGACAACGCCCATACTTAAATCAACAAAATAGTGTATTGCTATCGGGTTACTTAAATGTTATGTCAAATAATCATCACATCTCCACTCCCACCAAATGTGTTATTTATCATTGCTTTCTCCCTGTCGGTTTCTTTTTCATTCTTAATGTATATGACTGCCCCTCTCCCTACTTCTTCCTTTCATTCTTCTTCCTCAAGATATTATTTATTTTCTGCTGCTGCTGCTGCTTATTCTTTTCTTTCCCCGTCGCCTCAGTCCCTGTGTCATTTTCCATGTCTTCCAGCTCAACCTTCTCATTTTTCTTTGTTTCTCTTTCTAGTTGATTGCCTCACACTCTGCCCCGGGGCCTCCAAGTTTTCGCCTGAATTCGAGATATCCTATCCTATCTCACTACCCAAGAGATCAGAGGTGTTGTGACATTATTACGTACAAACGGTCCATGTAATAATACCCAGTTGTAGGCAGGGATTTGAATCCGATACCTTCTGAGTCTGAGCCGGACACCATAACCTTTAAGCCACGTCTCCTCAATTCCTATTTTGAGCACGATGTTACCGTTGGACTCTTACAAACGACAATAGGAATATGGCGGTTGTTCATTTCTTATGTTTAAAGCCGAGCTTGACTTGGTCGACCACATAATCGAGTAAATGTGCATTTATGCTAGATGTACACGACACCTGGAACCGCCGTGGTGCAGGCGATAGCACGCTAGCCAGTCGGCCTTGTGGTCATGTGTTCGAATACCTTTCGAGTAGAGGATAGTTTTTGATTTTAATGGACCCGGGCTTCAAGATCTACACAGCCTCAAATTGGAAGCAAGGACGACCTGTGTAATATATAGCACATCACCAGCGTCTATTAGTCTACACAAGTATATGGGCTAGCAGCAAATACGCTTCACGTGAGAAAAGATGGTGGGGTGGTGGGAGTCCTTTACCAATTTATACACGACATGACGCCGGGGTGGCTTTGTGTTTTTTTACCTTGCTTACCGATACAGTGGCCGAGGTTCAAACACCAGTAGTGGTAGGGTATATTCATACCATTACAGCCATAGTGTTGAGCCAGCTTCTCCCTCGAAGTTACGGACAATTTTCAGACTTTTCTGGAAATGTGGAACGAAAAAAAGGCGGTGAGTTTTAATTATGTCCTTACTATGTCGCTCCGGTCTCTGTGGCTAAGGGCTTGCGAACGCGGTTTGTGAGCCCGTATACCCGGGTTCGAAACACGGCGGTGCTGGTTTTTTCGAAAAAGGTATAGGGGCCGGTCGTTCAGAAAGCAATGGCAAACTACTGAACGTAACACTTGCCTAGTACACCAACAGCAGCTGAAAAATGCTGGTGTTGACTGCAACGTCCCGTAAGGGATACGCAACACAATTTTTATTTTTTTTATGTCGCTCCCTAAGACGCATGAATGCCAATAATTTCACACCTCTACAGCAGTCACTGCCGTGGGATGGCCTATACACGACCACACTAAACCTCTATGTTTTACTACATCCCCGGACCGGGAACGGTGGTAGCGTAGTGGCCAGACGCTCTGCTATCGGCCCGGTGGTCATGAGTACGAATCCCAGACCATCGGAGTGGGTTTTAAAAAAAAGGTCCTGGGCTTCCAGATAGGCAGCCTACAACAAGTACCAGGAAATGAGTTTGGAAGTAAAGGTTGTCAGCTTGTTCTGATCATATCACCTACTGAATATGGGTCAAGCGTCATGACCATATGGCGTTTAAAGGGGTCTTATACCTCGTTTATATCCGCTACCAGATCACTGGCCATCTTCAACACGTAAACCTTATGTTCTACTACATCCACAGACCAGATAGGTTGCCATTTTCACAACGAAGGATGGTTACAAAGGATCTCCAGCGCCCCATTTCTCGCTGTCTCCAGACATCTAACAGTCTCTCCCTCCATCTCCCCCACAATCATCGTATGTTAATACTTGACGAAGGTTGAAGAAACGTTTGACTTGCTCGACACTTCTCCCGTTTTGTTTCTTATTTATAAATGATTGTTTTCGACAACCTTGCCAGTTATCATAATTCCTGTCTTCATAGTCTAGCCTGCCGTCAGTAGTAAGTAAAGTATTGGTCCCTCTCTCACACCTTAAGGCATATGGTGTTTTTTTTTCCCCCGCATATCATTTACAGGACATCGATGTCAACATCAGCATCTTTCAGCTGATAGTTGATTTCTTGGCATGATTACGCTCAGTAGTTTGCCATTGCTTTTTGAGTGACCGGCTCACGTACCCCGTAAGTTACCGACGTGGAGACAACCGCTACCGATTCTAGTGCATGTCACGTTACTCACGAGAGTATACGGGAATACGGAGAAAGTCGTGAAACGCCTCGACCAGGGAGACCGGCCATATGGTGTTAGAGCCATATGTTTATAAACCAATCAGCACTCGGTGAGTGATGTGGTCAATATCACGTCAGCCGCCTTAACTTCTCCGATATTTCCTGATACCCATTTCATTCTGGATATACCGGGTCTTTGTAAAGTCTCACTACACTTTGTATGTAGAACAAATTTGAAATTTTTTTTTTCTTTCCTTGATAACACAATTCTGTTTGGAGTGAAAATAATTACTCCAGCAGACCACAGCCATTCGCTACATACTGGTCACGATGGACTGTGTGGAGCACACTTTTTAATGACATCATGTACTTCATTTTAAATTTGTTCCACATACAAAGTGTAGTGAGACTTTACATACACCCGGTACCTGGGAGACCAGGATATACAAAAAAAAATTCAAACCTGAGCCAATGCGGATGGAACTCTTGACCACCTGACCGGCAGGCCAGAGGCTAGCCATTAGCTATCTCAGCTCCCATTATATTCATTACTTGTGTGCATCACAGAACGGAATACAAGACAAAAATGGGTGATATTCTATAACTTAGTATTGTCTGTCAATCCGTGCGCCCCCTTCACTGTGTCTCCTTCTCTCATCTCCCTGCACCTTGCTTTATGAACCCGTGAAATCTACCCTTTCAAGGCCATTGACAAGCGCGTGTGGGGAATGACTGACGAGTTATTTCAGGGGCTTGCACCAGTCGGTCCTGCCTGTGAGTACAAGCGCGCGCCGTGTCACGCACGTGCACTGAGTACACAGATTCCAGAAATCTAATGGCCTGTGTCAACAAAGTCAGCCACTCGTCGAGTTGAAACAAAAACTTCCCCACAACTCCCTGTACTCTTTCTAAATATATGCTTCAGCAGACGTTAAGGCGACACCGGAAGCAGTTTTTTTTTTCAATCGTAAAGGGTTACGGATTTTTCCTGTTTGGTGCAAGATTGATCTTTCTTTAAGTTTTCTGGGTGCTGTTTAAGGGTCGGAACTGGTGCGCCAGCGAAATCGACAGGAAACTGTGAAGGTAACGCTGGTTCAACGCCTGGGATTGTCACTTGCTAAAGTGAAGAAACGATTGACCACATGCTTTGAGACCGACAACTTATGATGTCGCTATAATACGCGACTATATGAACTCACGGCTCCATACTTTCAAACCCACTGGATGAAATGAATGGCCATCATCATTCTTGATGGATAAACAACAACATAACATCACAAATCAGTGGCAGCAAACTGCCTCGGGACAGACAAATTAGGAACATTTCAGGGGTCAGATATTTCAGAACTAGGGTTAGTTGCTGGTGCAAAATGAGTTCTTCAAAAATTACATTGAAGAGTGTCAGCGAAAATAGCAATGAATATGAGGGTAAAAATTGATGTACTAGTGTGTATGAAAATGTAATCAGGTGGCGAAATAGTCAACACTATACAGCCAATATAATGATAAAAATAGTACATACCCTATCTCTCACCTTTACTCCCTCCTTGCCTCTCTCTCTCTCTCTCTCTCTCTCTCTCTCTCTCTCTCTCTCTCTCTCTCTCACTCACTCCCATATATACCCAATTATACACAAAGCAAACCTCACAGAGACAGACACTCCTTCCACTCTTTCCGCTCCATCACATTTTTGTACGCCTGAAAGCGCGTTATAGACGACTCCTAAGAATATCTTGGATACAGAAAAGAAGAAATGCATCCATACGACAAGATCTGAATATTGAAGAATGTTGGCAACTAAAGACGATAAAACAAAGAAAATTTAAATAGTTTGGTCACTTGAAACGTCACGAAAGTTTGGAGAGAACAATAATGGAGGGGTATATGCCCGGGAAGAGAAGAGAGGATGAGGAAGGCCAAAGAGAAGATGGGTGCAGGATGTGGCGGATGATCTCCAGATGGGTGTATCAGACGCGGGACATCTTGCTTATGATCGAGAAGTTTTCGGGAAAGTTGTTATGGGAGCAAGGTTCTGTAAAGGACATGCTACTGAATGAATGAAAATGAATGCCCGAAGGAGCACGGGCGTCAAAACCGAATTCGAAGGTTCCCATGAAATTGTCAACACAGTTGTGAGGTGGTAAATATAATAAATTAGAATAAGGACAAGTTTCGCTAGGGGTATTCAGTATGAATGGGGTCTAAAACCCAAACACGCCCTCTATAGGAATTAATATATTGGCTCGTAACCCCCAAGTATTGAACAAGGCAGAAAAGGGTGCAAGTTCAACACTAACATAAAAGAAATGTTTCCCATAGAAGGCTGGGAGATCCGGGAAGTTCTACCACAGACACCCGAGTACTAATAACTCTACCCAGAGGGTGTGTCTATGTGTAAGTGCCCCGCCCCACATTTAATCTCCCACATATATATAAACAATGACAAGTATCCACTGTCATGCACATCCACAGTATTATACAACAGAGGGACAACAACCAATGTTAGACGCAACAACTGGATTACATTGACAGAGGAAAAACAGCCACTGTTAGACAAAAACAGTACAATGACTCACTGTATCACATAACAGTAACAATAACTCACTGTATCACACAACAGTAACAATAACTGGACTATAAACATCAATTTTGGAACAACAGGTTAACAATGAAGTAACTGCAAGGCTTTGTTAAACCAAACAAACAAACAATTGTATTGTGGAAACATTTGGGTTCTGGAAAACCCTGTTGGCTACAATATGGTGACATGGAAATGAAAAATTATCATATTTCAGGCAATGCACACAAAGTATACAACCAAACAGAAGTCCCCAACATTATTTCCCCAAAAAAGGTTCACATCAAATACATGTGTCAAACACAAAACAAAGTAAATAATCCATACAAAGAAATAGATAAAGAAAATCTATCTAATCTGTCTCTAGAAATATCCTATGGGTCTGATGATGACTTCCTCTCCTTCATTATCCACTAGAAAAAGTCTGGCCATAATCACCCTCTCTATAATCCAGGAAAACAGCTGCTTTGCATATATCCACCTATTTAGAAAATTGGGGATTGCACACACACACACACAGAACTTTCACTTCTGGATCATATATCCATCGCGAAAAACATGTAGGAGTAATCCATATGAATCCAATGTGGATATACTGTAATCTCTCAAGTCACAGTTGCTAAGTCACTGGGCTAGGAGCATTCCAGGGTGATATAACAGACATGTATAAATAAGTCTGAAGCATTCTGGCGTGGCGTGACACACAGGAGTCCATGTGATTGATTCGATCAGGATCAGGCACAACCACTTTCCGTATCTCTTTGGATGAGGAGTGACATCACCTAATCCATTAGAATTTCCTGACAGAACTAACTTGAATGGGGCATGAATATTCCAGCCCCTTTCTCTGGGTTAAGATGTAGGTTATTCTTTCTTCAGCTGAATATACGACTTGATTGACGGGAGTTGGTAATGTGCTTGATTATCCATGTCTGGGATATGATGGATGAGAAGATTCAAAGGAAGCTGGGAGTTCACAAAATCAGTTGGTAATCCATACTGGTAAATGATGGTGACTTCCAGACTTATCCATGAGCCTCTGGAATATGACAGTTGAATGTGGAATTAGGCGGTGACTTTTAGAAGAGGTTATACTCTGTATCCATCTAGGCCAGGCATGCCTCATGTCTTTGCAGACATTGAAAAGCTTAACACCGTCTTTAAGTTCCCAGAGGTAGGGAATCCACTTCAGCATATTTAAAATCCGTTAAGTATCCAGGCATTGACATTCAGGTTCAGGGTGAGTAGCAGTAACCAGCACTCTTTGTAGAATATTAGAGGAGGCTGATATCCCAGTTTCCTGCCTCTAAATCCAAACAAGTTGACTATAAATCCAGTGCGAAGCATGGTGACTAGTGCCAATACTCCACCGCCATCTCTAGCGCCTAAAACGCAGAGAATACGTAGCTAATAATTAACCCATTAACAATGGGTCACCCGCTACCATTGGAGAAACATGGCGATTGAACAGACCGCTTTGTCTCCCAAGCCTTTGTCTAGATTAAGCCTGTGTTTCCGGGGCGCGGCCAATCATTTTAACTTTAAACGAAACGAAATTTCGTTTTGTTAATTTTCCCGTCGAATTTTTAATAGCCTCGTGCCTGCAGGTAGCGCATCCTAGCAACGTCTGCTGGAAAAGACTGAGGGATGATGACATATATGTCACAAGTCTCCCCCCTAGAGAGGTCTATCCACCTAGGAAGAGCTGCTACATTCATCCACAGTCTTCCACCTTCTTAATCTGATGCATTTGGTCTTCCAGGTCCTCCAATTATGCTTTACATTTAATCACTATTGTAGAATAATCTCTCCGTGCCACATTCATGTTTCTACTTGCCAAGACAACTGGACATAACATTGAAGATTCATCTAGCTTCGCTTGAAGAAGTGTAACTCTCTCCACTGTTGTCAGCATTCCATTGAAATATGAGTGGACGTTGAGATCTCTATATGAGGTATTGGTTCCACTGCAATCGAACCAATTTCTCGACGTTTGAACGAAGATATAAAGCTTCGACAACCGTTTCATTAGCAATAAGAATATCATCCTTAAAATATGCTAACAGCAGGATCTCCTCCTTCAAATCAGTCATAGTGGCATACTGAACTGGGTAAGTATAACTAGCACAGGTGTAGGTTCATTTGCTTTGAGGCCAAATCTACGAAAAGTCCTGGCTCGTTTATAAGTCCATCCGCTCTTTATACTGACTAGAATGAGTTACCGGCATTTATTCTCTCCCCTCCAACACGTATACGTTGCTTTCCTGGTGAAAATAGCGAGCAATTCTGCGTCGATTGTCGTAGATTGATCGTCATCTGCCTCCAAATATGTTGTAGACAATTTCCACCCAAGCACCGTTAAGTAGATGTAATAACATTGCACATAGCTGTATCACCATCCACATTATATTCAGTTCATAGATAAATTTAAAGCCGTAGGTGGTCCCTGTAATAGTCATCCGAACAACCAAGTTGTCGGTACACTCCCAGTTTACTGATGGGTTACCTTACTTGTAAGCAATGAAAGCCACAGGTATAAATATATCCCTCTATTCTGGTGTTTCCTGAGTTAACTTCCTCAAGATAAAAAATCAGGGCACCTTTAAGTTTCTCTCCAGGTCTGTTCGTAACCGATCAATACGGAGAACAATGAATCTGTTGAAACTGGAAGAGTTTGAAAGCTTTTCCTTCTGAACTGAAATATATTACTAGTTAGACTCCCTAGAAGAAATACTAAACTAGTAAAAAGTCAAGCAACTCTCAGCCAATGGCTTCCAAGTGCTTGAAAAGTATAGTCCTTGCTATAGCCCAATCTAGCATGGTCTATGAATAAAAATAAGAATAAGGCGTCCTACTCTTCATCTGTCGAGAGGTACGTCAACAACAACCATTAGCTAATAGTTGTATAAATCGGGCTATCTCCTAGACCACCAAAATAGTTTGATGTTTTGGAGAAAAATCCTGACTTTAAGAACATAATGTGACAACTAGCAAGCTGTCCCTAGTCTTTCAAGTCAGTACAAGCAACATGCAAAATGGGAGCTAAGGCTGCCCAAGCCTGTTACTAATTCTCTGATGAGAATAAAATTGGGAATGTCGCAGATGAGGACCATATTTCCTGTTTTCTGACATCAAAAATTTTTCCGAGATACTGGCAGGTTTTTTTTCGGTAGCTCTTAACTTCCTATGACATCCCAATAAAATATAACAGGGTAAATTTACGGTCGAAACCATATCCTTCGTTCGCCAGTCACACAACGACGTATGCTTCTCTGTCACTGGTAATGCCAGAGGGACTAGCTTGTAAAAGGGGCCCTGTAATTCAATTGCTTTCTCTCACATAGTAAATAGATCCTTGTTCACTACAGAGTTACAACAACCGAATAATATAATTGACCAGTGCCA
Organism: Cepaea hortensis; assembly: GCA_963921405.1. Classification (NCBI taxonomy): domain Eukaryota; kingdom Metazoa; phylum Mollusca; class Gastropoda; order Stylommatophora; family Helicidae; genus Cepaea; species Cepaea hortensis. Next base: position 43,474,836 of record OY992894.1, on the reverse strand, counting down.
TTTCTGACACACGGACAATAACAGATCTGTTACGAATACCAGACCCTTAAACTGAAAGCGTTGAATAGGCGTCTTTATGTCCTTATAGGAATCATCAGTGTCAATCTATCTACTCTCAGTATTTCCGAACATGTTATGCATATGGGGTGGAATATAAAAATCCACTGTTTCCCGCTTGGCGGCTACGAATACTGCAATTTAAACAATATTCATACTCCTTCCATTATACATGTCGGATAAAATTGCAGGTGGAGTATTGGCCCTAACATTAAGTCAACTTAATTGGTTATTGTTATTTTCCCCTGATGTTCTAAAATCTCATTTATGCATGTAGTGTCCCACTTAATTAAAGATATCTTTACTGAATTCTTTAAAAAAAAATTTTGGGGTGCTATATCCTATCTGTCTCAGCCATTAAAAATTTTTTTGGATTTCTCTGTTGCTTTGGGTAAGTTTCAATAGTACATGACCCCAACAAACAGAGCATGCACAAAATAAAATGGCAATATATGACAACATAGTTAAACAGCCCAGGATTCATATGTGGGTCTATGCAAAAATGAGGACATATAGTACAGTAATATATTTATCATACTACCAAAATATACTAATCAAGAACATCCCAGAGTAACAATAACATCTAACATCAACATCACACAAAATCAATCAAGAATTCCTGACATCCTACCAGAAATAATCCTATATGGGTTAACCATCCCAGAGACCTTATTTTATGAGGTCCTATACAAGGAAAAGGTCTCCCACCAAAATGATACAAAATACATGAGTTAACCATTCTCATATACAAACATTAACACAGGTTTCTATTTCTAGAATAAAGACATCACCTGTGAACATAGTTGAAACACAACAAACAATACTTGTGATTAAGACACCATAGGTTCATAAAACTTGTGTCTAAGCCCATACTTGTGAACACCAGCCACCAATTAGTTGTAAAGTCTCAACTTGAGAGGTAGACATGGGTACAAATTTTCTGGGCAACGCCCACACTCATGGCATGGGGTAAGGGTTCAAAATTCCGCGACGAGCGCCCACTTGTGAGGTGGTAAATATAATAAATTAGAATAAGGACAAGTTTCGCTAGGGGTATTCAGTATGAATGGGGTCTAAAACCCAAACACGCCCTCTATAGGAATTAATATATTGGCTCGTAACCCCCAAGTATTGAACAAGGCAGAAAAGGGTGCAAGTTCAACACTAACATAAAAGAAATGTTTCCCATAGAAGGCTGGGAGATCCGGGAAGTTCTACCACAGACACCCGAGTACTAATAACTCTACCCAGAGGGTGTGTCTATGTGTAAGTGCCCCGCCCCACATTTAATCTCCCACATATATATAAACAATGACAAGTATCCACTGTCATGCACATCCACAGTATTATACAACAGAGGGACAACAACCAATGTTAGACGCAACAACTGGATTACATTGACAGAGGAAAAACAGCCACTGTTAGACAAAAACAGTACAATGACTCACTGTATCACATAACAGTAACAATAACTCACTGTATCACACAACAGTAACAATAACTGGACTATAAACATCAATTTTGGAACAACAGGTTAACAATGAAGTAACTGCAAGGCTTTGTTAAACCAAACAAACAAACAATTGTATTGTGGAAACATTTGGGTTCTGGAAAACCCTGTTGGCTACAATATGGTGACATGGAAATGAAAAATTATCATATTTCAGGCAATGCACACAAAGTATACAACCAAACAGAAGTCCCCAACATTATTTCCCCAAAAAAGGTTCACATCAAATACATGTGTCAAACACAAAACAAAGTAAATAATCCATACAAAGAAATAGATAAAGAAAATCTATCTAATCTGTCTCTAGAAATATCCTATGGGTCTGATGATGACTTCCTCTCCTTCATTATCCACTAGAAAAAGTCTGGCCATAATCACCCTCTCTATAATCCAGGAAAACAGCTGCTTTGCATATATCCACCTATTTAGAAAATTGGGGATTGCACACACACACACACAGAACTTTCACTTCTGGATCATATATCCATCGCGAAAAACATGTAGGAGTAATCCATATGAATCCAATGTGGATATACTGTAATCTCTCAAGTCACAGTTGCTAAGTCACTGGGCTAGGAGCATTCCAGGGTGATATAACAGACATGTATAAATAAGTCTGAAGCATTCTGGCGTGGCGTGACACACAGGAGTCCATGTGATTGATTCGATCAGGATCAGGCACAACCACTTTCCGTATCTCTTTGGATGAGGAGTGACATCACCTAATCCATTAGAATTTCCTGACAGAACTAACTTGAATGGGGCATGAATATTCCAGCCCCTTTCTCTGGGTTAAGATGTAGGTTATTCTTTCTTCAGCTGAATATACGACTTGATTGACGGGAGTTGGTAATGTGCTTGATTATCCATGTCTGGGATATGATGGATGAGAAGATTCAAAGGAAGCTGGGAGTTCACAAAATCAGTTGGTAATCCATACTGGTAAATGATGGTGACTTCCAGACTTATCCATGAGCCTCTGGAATATGACAGTTGAATGTGGAATTAGGCGGTGACTTTTAGAAGAGGTTATACTCTGTATCCATCTAGGCCAGGCATGCCTCATGTCTTTGCAGACATTGAAAAGCTTAACACCGTCTTTAAGTTCCCAGAGGTAGGGAATCCACTTCAGCATATTTAAAATCCGTTAAGTATCCAGGCATTGACATTCAGGTTCAGGGTGAGTAGCAGTAACCAGCACTCTTTGTAGAATATTAGAGGAGGCTGATATCCCAGTTTCCTGCCTCTAAATCCGAACAAGTTGACTATAAATCCAGTGCGAAGCATGGTGACTAGTGCCAATACTCCACCGCCATCTCTAGCGCCTAAAACGCAGAGAATACGTAGCTAATAATTAACCCATTAACAATGGGTCACCCGCTACCATTGGAGAAACATGGCGATTGAACAGACCGCTTTGTCTCCCAAGCCTTTGTCTAGTTTAAGCCTGTGTTTCCGGGGCGCGGCCAATCATTTTAACTTTAAACGAAACGAAATTTCGTTTTGTTAATTTTCCCGTCGAATTTTTAATAGCCTCGTGCCTGCAGGTAGCGCATCCTAGCAACGTCTGCTGGAAAAGACTGAGGGATGATGACATATATGTCACAACAGTTCTCTATCAACAGTGCTAGCTCGCCCGTTATCTATTGCTAACTCTATATTTGAATGAAAACTCGGGAGTAGGTGAACAATGTTGTAAATATCACGTCGAACGCTTTTATTTCCTGGGACATTTCGTGATGACCACTTATGTCTGAATCGACCTGGAAGTCCGTGTTAATCTCAACAACTAACATATGTAGGCCATCATGACCGAGTAGATAAGAACGCGTGTTTCTAAACATCCGGTGTCCTGACGCCGAGGTAAGGGGTTAAACCCCTACACCGGATAGTTGGAATAATATGTTAACCTATCGTCCTTGACTTGGGGACGTTAATTACAAGTACCTGTGAAGTCGGAATGGGCTCGCCTGATGGTGGGAACATTGTTAATAAGGAAAGCTAATCTACACCCACAATTCAGTCCAGTACTATTAGAAGTGCCGGTTTCTCTGGCGTAGGTGCTAAGGACGTTGTTCGTAATCCCGTGTACTCTCGCACGAAATGTAGCTGCGCGAGATTCGGCAGTGAATCGCGTCGTATTGGCTACTTACTGGGGTATGTGAGCCGGTCGTTCAGAAAGCAATGGCAAACAACTGAACGTAAAACTTGCCAAGACATCAACAACAACAAAATATGCTTGTGTTGACTGCAAACTTCCTGTAAAGGATATGCAACTAACTTTATTAGAAGCAGTGTGTATTGACAACGCTTAAGTTCAAAGCGAGAGAGCGCGAAAAAAAAAGATGTTCGTCGATGGGGATTCGACTTGATGACTACTACCCCTGAAGGCAAATATGCTAACGATTGTGTTACCGCGACTTTCCAGTGAGTATTTAGCTTATACAAAATGAGTTAACAATATTATTTCATTAGGCGGGCTATACTTCAGTGCTCAGGTATGTGATTTAAGTACCTAGACCATGATTTTTGCTTCTAACTGTTGTTCCATCATTGCCTTCGCTACCATCATCATCATCATCATCATCATCATCATCATCATCATCATCATCATCATCATCATCATCGCTTCACCACCACCACCACCACCACCACCACCATAATTGCCATCACCATCACCATCACCACACCAGCACCAGCACCACCATTATCTACATTATCATTGCCATCACCACCACCATCATCATCACCACCATCACCATCACCATCACCGCCACTACTTCATCACCATCATTATCATCAACATCATCACCACCACCACCATCATCATCATTATCTACATCATCATTGCCATCACCAACACCATCATCATCACCACTATCACCATCACCATCAACGCCACTACTTCATCACCATCATTATCATCAACATCATCACCACCACCACCACCATCATCATCATCATCATAGTGGAGCAGGCACTTTCGAAAAGGTCACCCTCGTCACGTTCCACCGGTAACACTTTCAACCTTCCGCTAGTTCCTCTCCTTCTCGCGGTTTTCATTCCTAAGCCCCTATAATGTCCCATGCCCTCCTATGTTGTGTCGGTGGACCTCTGCCCTTTCTTCCAGGAACCGTGATTCCCTTGACCGCTGTTTCTAAGCCGCTATGACGTTTAATGTGGCCGAAGTATATGGTGTATTTTCAATGACTGTGGGGCTTTTGAAAATATTGCCGTTCTAAGTTTTGTATTCACCCTCTGTGGAGTTCATGCAACATAAATGGTTAATACAGAACCTGGAACGGCAATATTTTCAAAAACCGCACAGTCATTAAAAATACACCCTGTATGTCAGTTTCTCAGACATGGTGCTGTTTATGAGTCAGCCACGGACGCTAATTTAAAGTAAAAATTGTCCGCGCCAAAGCGCGTTAAGACGGAACCTGGATGTGTTGTTGTTGTCTGGGTGCTGACTGAAGATTGAAACAGGAGGCGTATCGTGGCTGTTTGTGTTATCAGATATCTTCATGAAATGAAAGGAAAGATGTTGATATTTTGTTAACCCCTGTCGATTTACACACATGCCCACTCATTTAAAGGGAAAAGGGAAGAGAGATGGGAAGAGAAGGAGAAAGAAGGCAACATAGAAAGATACAAACATGATATAAAATAAAAGTCAGAATAGAGGTATTCGCGGGGGGGGGGGGGGGGGAGGAGAGAGAGAGAGAGAGAGAGAGAGAGAGAGAGAGAGAGAGAGAGAGAGAGAGAGAGAGAGAACGAAATTTTTTTTATTTTTTTGAAATAATAATAATTATCATTTTGTGTTAAGGGGACATATACTTTGTTAGGGGTTAACGTCTTACTCCGTAATCCAGTATATTCTCGTAAATAAAGTAACCTGCGCGAGAATCGGTAGCCGTTCTCGCCGCGCTGGTAACTTACGGGGTATGTGAGCCTGTCGCTCAGAAAGCAATAGCAAACTACTGAGCGTAATCATGGCTAGTACATCAAAAGCAGCTGAAATATGTTGATGTTGACTGCAACGTCCTGTAAGGGATTGCAAAAAAAAAAAAGTGTTCAAACAGGTTGCGATCGCATATATTGGGATTGGTGGTGTCTTTGTTTTGTTGTGTAAGATTGTTCCATATCTGAGCTGCAGAGTACGGTAAGCTTGTTTTGTATAAGTCAATTCTAGACTTACGGACATGTAGTATGTTTAGCCGTTCGCTATGTCTTGTGTTATTTTTAAACGATAGCCAAAGGTAGCTTAGGACACTTTGATGTGGGATTTTGTGTTAAGAAACTTATCTACATTGATTTACTAGCAACTGTGTGTAAATATCACATTCTGCTTGATAAAAATAGCTTGCCTCTCACCTGTAGGAACGCATTTGTCGGCTTATCTACTCGCCTGGAAATTATCCGTGGCTTAAGAATGTTGGGAGTGGTCGCTGTGTTTACAGATTGCATCTTCTGGTGTGGCGGGAGTTTTGACAAATGCATCTTCCGTGTGTAAATATTCCGGAATTACCGCATTTCTTCTCTAGTCAGTACTTACGCTTTATCATAATGGTCATCGGAATATTGCGATTAACAACCGATGCTTCTACACTTTCCGAATGCGTAGGTGCACGTCTTCTCTAGCAGCCACTGCAGAATTCAGATACTTGTGCATTAGTTGTCTTCAGTCTTGTTTCTGAAAAAAATAAATAAATAAAAGTCAAGTCTCTATACCCTTAAACCTTTTTGATCCCCGTGGGTTACAAATGGCTTTTGTGTTTTCTTTCGCTTTGGTTCTTTGTTATTTGTGTATATTCTTAGTTGATATGTTTCTATTTTCCTCTGTTTCCTTCGCCCTGCTGTGGAAAAAAAAATCTTTCAAATTCTTCATTTTGTTGAGGTCTTCCAATATTGCCACATAATCCGACTGCGAGTGGTATCATTAGAACTGGGACTCTTCGCTGGCTGTTAAAGATGAGACTTATGTGAATCTTCCTAGTACTGTGTTGTCAGTTCTTGACCCGACTTAGCTCAACTCTACTAATACTGACTGTAATCTATTTTTCACCTTTTTTTCTATGCATTTTATTTAATTTTCAGTATCCTTTTTCTGCAAGAAATTCATTTCTTTTGAGTAATTGGTATATTTTCTTATTCATATCCATTCAATCACTCGTGAATGTTGGCGATAGTTCCAGAGAACTTTGGTAATGAAACTATATATAGTATATGTCTGCAATGTGTTAGTGCTGTGGGTCGTTACTTATGTAATTATAATAGCACCACTGACACCTTGCCGTCTTGACAGACGATAGTTATTTTGTGCTACCAAAATAGCACCAAGGCCAGGGATGGAGTTATACTTCGCCATAGCAACAAGCCTGGGCTGAATTGTAGAGACCACGTGTTGCCCATGCAGCATGATCCTTCTCTGGGCTTGACTAGTTTACTCCGGAGGAAAGGTAACACCAATACATATGGAAGAAGACAAGCTACAGAAGCTTCTAGATCAGCAAGAAATGCTCAAACTATCCGCCTGTCCGAGTTTCAATCCTAGACCAGTTGCCGACCAAGGCTTATGGCCTGGTCTCCCCTGACATCGCATTTAGTCGTTAGGTTGCATTTCCTCGCACTAGGAAAAGGCTTTTAAACCCCCACCCCACCCCAAGTATATCCATCCGCCCGAAGCGGCTGTCACAATGTGGGTTGTCGGGGTTTGGTGAACGCCGCCCAACGTTCTTCGTTAACAGAAAACAGGCAGTATCGTCTTCTGTTATACGGTAGCTCAGCCATATCTGACAGGACCTGACATCTCAAGTTTAATGGTCATCACTAAAGCACCGTCTAAGCAAGCCACAATGTCAGTCGTATTAATATATGTGCCTGTGGTTATGTGTAACAGAGCGTTCATGCACGTTTATGAATATTTTCTCTACTGTGTATACCGATCATTGGTTGCTTGTTTTTAGAGCCGACTTTATTGCTCTTCGAATAACCTCTTAAGTTCCCAGTTTTCCAAACAATACGACCTCCATAATATATATTTTAAAGAACTCGAAGACTACACTGTACCATACACAATAACGATTCTAGTGTAGTCGGTCACGGACAGCCTTCATGTTTTTGTTGTTGGTGTTGTTGTTTGTGTTTTTTTCTTTGCTTTGTAAAGTATCACATGGATCTTTCCATAAGTGCCACCATCTCCTCCAGCCATCTCCTGTGGAACGGCCTTTTGTTGAATACTTTTGGTAACTTATCATTCCAGTCTAGGTGTTTCATTAACACTGACTATCCCAAGTATAACTTTAATTCCTCCCGTCCATTGTTTTCTTATTGTAACTCCTCCTTTATGGTGTCTTTTGAAGTCGCAAACAAGGATGTGGTCTCACATCGTCTATGACCTTGGAGCATCTATTGCTGGTGGGGTCTGGTCTATCCACTGACTGCGTCCTAATTTGGCTAACGTTCGAAGGATTGCCAAGTCTCTCCGCAGGTGTGAAGATCCAGTACTAGTCTTGTACATGACCCTGGTTTCTGAGCTTGGGGTGGGGAAAAGAGTTCTGTCACCCAGTATCCGTGGAGAAGGTACTTCGCTCCGAATCGGTAGAAAAGTCTTTACACCAACCTTAGTCTGATGTATTCAAGCTCTTATGTTTTCTTTATACCAATCTTACTCTGGTACATTTAAACTCTTTTCATGGCTGCCGACAAAAACCATAACTCAGCGTCTGTTTGGGGATGTACTACTAACCAGCGACCAAACGAATGAACGAACGAAGGAAGGAACGAACGAATGAACGAGCGAGCGAACGAAATAACCAACCAATCAATCAATGAAGGAACCAACGAACTATCCAACCAACAAACCAATTAACAAACGAACGAACATATGAACCAACCACCAACCGACCAACGAAGGAACCAACGAACCAACGATTGAATCAACCAAACAACTAACCAGCCAACCAACCAGCTAACCAACCAACCAACTTACGACGAATCAAACATGCAACGAGCCAAACAACCAATGAACTAAACTACCAAGTACACAACCAACTAACCAACCAACCAGCCAACCAAGAAATCAACAAAGTAACTAACCAGCTAACCAAAAAAAAAAAAAATAAAAAATAAAATAAAATAACCAACTAAGCAAACAACCAACCAAAAACCAAACAATCAATCAACCAAGCAACTAATCAGTCAAAAACTAACCCAGCAAACCAACTAAATAGCAAACCACCCAACCAACCGAATAACCGACCAAGCAAGCAAACAAGCAAGCACCCAACCAAATAACCAAGCAAAAGCCAAACTATCAGCCAACCAAACATCCAATCAACTAAAACAACTTGCTAATAAAAACGGAAGACTATTTTTTATTTAGAAAATGTTGAAAGAACACTGAATGCGTTGGGGTCGAGTTAAACTGTTATTTAGAGCTTTCCTCGGTATCTGTAAGAGCTGTTGGTCTAGGGGTTAACATATCTACTCATACAACATATGATACTGGTTCTAATCCACTGTAATGCCAGACTTTTTGTATAGGAGATCAAATTTAAAAAAAAAAACGACTCCTAGGTGTTAATACTGTGTGTCCAACGCTTAAGCAAGCTGCGTTTAATTCTCCTGGCATACACCAGCAATGGTACAATGTTTATTTTAATATTTAGTTTATTATCCGTTTATTTCTAGTAACTTTTTTTCCTGTACGTTTGCTTGCAAATTAATACCCATCAATTGATGATCCATCACGTCTGTCCACCTTATTAAGTCTCCATTTGGTGGTGTTTCTTATACTAGGTACTGCTAATTCATTCTTGTGCCAAATCTGTTAAATCGTATTTGCATTATGTTGAAATCTCAGTAAAGCCAAAAAGGCAACTCATGTTTTCCTTTTCTTCTAAGTCTTTAACGCGATGGGCCAGATTACTGACAAACTGAAACTGATAATCGGGAACCTTGTGAATGACATGGACTACCGGATAGCTGGCATCTCCTTGACGAAGTCGAGTGTTAATTTTGAGAAGGAAGGCTTGAGTGAGATTAAAGTGAATTAATTTTGTGAGTGGCCCTGTGTTTGCCGCGTTAAACTGTCCAGAAAGCGAGTCGTGGGGAACAGTGACAGATGGATGGTAGTCATTCCTTTCTTTACAAAATTGGTCTTGTTTTCTTTGGCTTTGTTTTGAGTAATCCACGAAATATTTTGGAAAGCCAGATTCACATATGGCAGAATCTTCCAGAATTTCTTCAAATAAACTTAACATAATAATAATAATAATAATAATAATAATAATAATAATAATAATAATAATAATAATAATAATAATAATAATAATAATAATAATAATAATAGAGATCAGCATGGTCGAATGGATGAGAGCACTCATTATTAAACATCCGGTGTGCTGATGTCGAGGTAACGGGTTCAATCCATACACCGGTCAGTTGGACTAAAATGTTGATTTCTCGTCCTTGACTTGTGGACGTAAATTACAAGTACCTCTGAAGTCGGAATGGGTTCGCCTGATACCAAGGGACACTGGTAATTAATAGGAAAAGATAATCCACATGCAAAAACCATTGAATGGACTACGCTTGAATTCAAAACGAACGAACTCAAATAATAATAATAATAATAATAATAATAATAATAATAATAATAATAATAATAATAATAAATTTATTTGGTAATCAAATGTTAAAGTAAAATGACAGCAGTGGGCTAAATGATAGTATGGATTTTAAGATTATGCATCTGTTTAGAGAACATATCAAGAATGGCAAAGGTAATCTTTTGCAAGATGGAAAATATATTCACCAATAAAAAAAAAAACAACCAAAAAACTGTCAATTACAGTAAGAAAAAGAGTGTTAAATGCCCTATAGAACTTGTACTATTATATGAATGTGAAACATGGACAATAAGCAGGCGAATTGAGAAACACCAAATGGCAGCTGGTCCTATAAGAAACCAATGAAAATCGTAAACAGATTAGAGGAATTAGACGTAGACAGCTAAAGTTTCTTGGGCACGTTATGTAGAGGAATAAACAGGAACACGTAATGACTACTGGCAAAATTGAAGGGAAAAAGCGCAAGGGAAAAGGAGAGATAAACACATGAAAAACTTGGTCACATGGCATAATCGGGACAAAAACACATTCCTAATCCGAGGCATGTGATTGTCTGACATGTGATCGTCTGAGATGACATACCATATCCGCCCTTGCTTATCAGCATTGTACATAATAACGGTGATATTACCATTTCTTGAGGTAACATTGGACGTGAACCATTTCCCAAGCATTCATTAAGAAAATCGAGGCTTTTGAGACATGAAAAAAAGATGCAGCAACATTCTTTGAATACGTTGCATCTGAAAAAAAAAGAATACTCATTTTTGGCGAGATCTGAACATCTAAGGACAAGTGCTAACAGACAGTATCATGTCTCGGAAACGGAAGTACTTTGACCACACCAAAAGTCGCAGTGGTCCTGAAATGCAATGCAGGAATCACCCCCCCCCCCAAAAAAAAAAAAAAAGAAAAAAAAAAAAAAACAAACAAACAAACAAACAAACAAACAAACAAACTAGAAGTTGACGTTTAGCTTTACTAGAACAAGATCACAAGCAACAACAATGGACGTTTCGGCGAAAGCATTCGTCAGCATGCAAACACACACGGGTACAACTACTTGCGTAGTGGTCTTGACAGAGCAGTCATTGAAGACACGCTTCCTATTAGACGGGGCAGTGGCTGATCAGCACGAGTGTGGACACGGCGCACTAAACGCACCCTGGACATGACAGTACACGAAACAAGAGAACTGGCGAAAAGTCAAGGGCCTGTTTAGCTGGCTGTGATGCAAGTGACCTCTTGCGAATGACTTGCTACCTAATGATACAAGGCCTTGTGGTGGTCAGTATTCGTTGACTTGACCACAACTGCACACTTTCTTAGTGCTCATCATTTGCTCGTGAGCCGTTGTGTCCGGAGGTCTTGTTATCAAATCCCCTCTGTATAAGATATGTGTATGGCCACACGGTTCCTTGCTCGACCTATCATCATTAAAACCCTTGCAAAGTGGCCCCTCCACATATCTTTTTCCTTGGTGTGCTGGATCAATTCCATTGATAATATTCCACCACTCCATAGTCTTAGACCACTAAGCACAATTTCTATTTGTCTGCCCTGGCCTCTTCTATCGGTGATGTTCCAGTCGTCACAATATTCTCCAATTTCTCTCTCCACATGATTTGACTAAAGAAGTTACATCATCGCTTTCATGTAGTTGTGAATATTGTTCCACTTTCATTAGCCTCTTTCAGAGAATCGCTGCAATTTGCCTCGTGAAATGGGCATCATAACATTTGCTGGTACTTAAACAATCACCGTGAAAATAACATTATCAACAGTGAAATTCCGTTTGATCAAGTATATATGGACCTATTCACACAATTCATTGTACCATAATGACATGGAAACTGTGCCCTTCACCTTTAAACTTTACACCCACTCCATGAAATTCTCTCTGGCTTGAATATTAGTAAAGAGATAGAAATTAATCATAGCAGCTTTGTTTTTGAATAATTGACATTAATCATCATCATCATCATCATCATCATCATCATCATCATCATCATCATCATCATCATCATCATCATCATCATCATCATCATCATCATCATCATCAACATCATCATTTGGCCATAATAGTCATCGACTTCCTCCTCCTCATCATCATCAGGTTTGTCAGCCCGAGGACTGGTGTTGAAGTCGTAAGATTATATCATCCCCCAGCCAACTGTCCGCAGAACTCTTCAACTCAACATACATTTGCACCTCACTGTTAGTGAAGCTTGCGTCACGTAGTGTTAGTTTCTTATGTGTCCTTTTTTTTTCTTTTCTAGGGAAATTTCCCTCAATGATTTTGAAAGTAGTACATCTCCATTATTATCTTATCATAAGCGCATTCTTTAGGAGTTTTGTGGTTTTCTCTTGACTACCACATCCAGAAACGTGATTTATCACCTCCACCTTTGACGAGCAATTTCCGATTGCCAGGTGTTGTGTTATCCACATATTCGCTTGCCTTGCCGTGGCATGCTATTCACCATCTATATCGAGGAGATGCAGTTAGCATTTTCTCTTCAACGAGTTATGAGACCGTGATGACATTTTTCACACTCTTCATGGCTTTCTATAGGGCATTATTCTCTTACTGATGTGTTTCCCCCAAGGCTGGTGGCGCAGTGACTAGACCTCTTGACTGCCCGCCCGGTGGCCGTGTGTTCTAATCCCCATTCAGGTGGGGATGTTTGTTTTCTAAGTTGACCTTAACTCTCAGGACAACCAAGCCTAAAACTGGTACCAGGACATGTTCGGCAAGTAACGGCGTCCGGCCTGATGTTAGCCAAATCACGCCTTCGAACGATCAACTGGTCTATAAAACTACGTGCAACAACATACACCCAATTTTCTCCAAGGAGTGGACAAGAGTCTTTTACATAACTCTCAATTTTAAGAAAATATTTTGAACTCGTAATTGTGTACTGGCAGAGTTAATTGGAAGCAGATAAAGACCGTAAACTGATTCGAGAAATTAGGTGTAGGCAGTCACAATGTTTTGGACACGTTATAAGAAGAAATAAACTAGAGATCTTGGTGAAAACTAGCAAGGTTGAGGAGGAAAGTACAAGGGAAGGCAAAGAAGTAAATATCTGGATAGTATGGCCACGTGACATAGTCGAGACAAGAACAACACTGAGCTGACCCACGACTCTGGTGTTCGAGTAAGTTAGCGAAACTTGACCGTTCACGAGCATCGACATGGCACATGATGATGATAATGATTTGAGACATTGAGAATGTGCTTTTCTACACAAAAAGCTTAAAGTAACATATTATCAGTACAGCAGTAAAGATGCCTGCATCGATCTTGAGTTCTACAACGTGTCAGTCTGCTGACAGATACCTCAGTTTATTTCGTTGTGAAGTAGATCAACTATAATATCAGACAATTCCCAGACTCATTCCCGAGCCAGTAATTTCTGTTCCATAGAACATTTTATGGGATGATGTTATCGAGCGCCTCGGCGATAAAGTAGAGACGCAAGCATTATTCATTGTAAACTGTCTGGATGCACACTGAAGTTGTTGTAGTGCAATACAAATAGCCTGCACGATGTGATGGCTCCCAGCACCAGCGCTAGCACCGCTGGGATTGCTTAGCCACCAACTGTAGGAGTCACATGTAAAGATTCTCGTTGTCACTTCATTCCGGCACATTGGGGATGATATGAGTAAAGGACCATTGATCGCCCTCTAGCATCTTGGCTATATGGGGCTAGCTTCGTGTATGTTTAGGCAAATTTCTCACTCAATCTAGTTTTTATCACGAGGTCGCCTTTACTTCAAAGGAAATTGCCTGGTAGTTATTTCAGTCTCGTTCGATCTTTGAGTCACGTCACTTATAACAAATCCAAGTCGATGGGGATTCGTTAGTTAGTTGGTTGGTTGGTTGGTTAGTTAGTTGGTTGGTTGGTTGGTTGGTTAGTTAGTTAGTTAGTTTAGTTAGTTAGTTAGCTATTAAGTTAGTTAGTTAGTTAATTAGTTAGTTAGTTAGTTAGTTAATTAGTTGGTTAGTTAATTAGTTGGTTAGTTAGTTAGGTAATTAGTTAGTTAGTTAGTTGGTTGGTTGGTTGGTTGGTTAGTAAGTTAGATAGTTGGTTGGTTGGTTGGTTGGTTAGTTAGTTAGTTAGTTTAGTTAGTTAGTTAGTTACTTAATAAGTAAGTTAGTTAGTTAGTTAGTTAATTAGTCGGTTAGTTAGTTAGTTAGTTAGTTAATTAGTTAGTTAGTTAGTTAGTTAATTAGTTAGTTAGTTGGTTGGTTGGTTAGTTAGTTAGTTGGTTGGTTGGTTGGTTAGTTGGTTGGTTGGTTGGTTAGTTAGTTTAGTTAGTTAGTTAGTTAGTTAATAAGTTAGTTAGTTAGTTAGTTAATTAATTAGTTAGTTAGTTAGTTAATTAGTTGGTTAGTTAGTTAGTTAATTAGTTAGTTAATTAGTTAGTTAGTTAGTTAGTTAGTTAATTAGTTAGTTAGTTAGTTAGTTAGTTAGTTAGTTAGTTAGTTAGTTAGTTAGTCGACAGATCATCCTCATTGCACATCGAACCATTCAGTCCATAAGTGCTCGGATCCCCTCCTCAGTAAATCCCACAGCGTGTAGCAACTGACGACACCAGTTCTGTGTTGTCTTCTTTGGTTTCCTGCATAGTGTTCTTGTTTGGCCACACCTCTTTTAATTTGCTGTTCTCATAGTCTAACCATGGTTGTAGATTCGCAGTCATCACTTTATCAATATCATCCCACCCAGCATATCTCTTAGAAATTTTCGATGCGGAGAGATATCAGAACTAGTGTCGCTAAAATCATGGCCGTCTGGAATGCGATTTAAACCGGTTCCGCTGCTTGGTATGCGAGTACACTAGTCATTACACTACTGTGCATTCTGGTTTGTGGGAGTGAACGTCAGCCCATGATCCGCGTCCACTTGTGTCTGCGTAATATCACATCATGTGAGATGAGATGCGTAAGGAACGCAGCTGGAAAAAACAAGAGAGATAGAACACCATAAAATTAAGTGGTTCGGACATTTAGTTAGAATCGAACAAGAAACACCAGCTGCTAAAGAACATCGAGAGGACGACCAAGAAAGAAATGGCTAGATGGAGCAAAGAGACTCTGAAGACATTAAATATAACGTTAGTACAAGAGCAACAAAGAAACACAGGCTATTACACCTGTCTCCTGCATGCTGTTACTACTATAAGTTGTCACTACTGGGGAGTGCACTGGACTGATGGTTGCGTGTGTATTAGGTTCCCTATTACCAATGTCCCTCGCCATCAGGCGAACCCTCTCTGACTTCAGAGGTACTAATAATTTACGTCCCCAAGTCAAGGACTAGAAGACAACATGTTGACTTGTGTCGGGGATGAGCGCCCCAGCAGCACACCGTCAGTTTATGAGTGAGTGCTCTTATCTCTTTGTGTAATTAATGAAAGGAGACTAAGCACCTGTGGAGGAATTCGCATGCAATGAACTTGCACACCAAACCAAGGAAAAAATATACTTGTGATAAACATCACACACATCCCTTCATTGTGAAGATAAAGGGAAGAGAATCTTTTCAATTAGCAGAGAGCGCTAGACTTCTAATCGGGTTCATTGGTGTAACGGTAAGAACGATCCCCTGACATGAGCACGTCGGGTGAGGATTCTAAGCCAGCTCTCATCGTTCGCTACGGGAGGAAGTGACTGGTCACTATTTATCCGTGCATTTGTTGAAGAATCAACAAACCCCTGCCACGCAGTAACACTTCTAAGCTATCCAGACGCCGTTCCATCGAAGTTACGATCTTCTCATATCTCTATCAACCCTAGGTTAGCACGCCATTAATATGTCTTTCCCTGTATTTTCTTTAACGCCAGTCGTTGGCACGTCATCAGTTAGCGATATAAATCTACCAGCTAACGCCGCAGAGATGAAATAATTATCATTAGCGGCCATGACCCACATAACCTCCAATTCCTGACTGCAATCAGGCACAGACTGGACTGATGACCACAATCATCAGATGGGACTTCTCAAGTAGTTTCTGGCTGTGGTGTTTGCTGAATGCGATGAGATGCCCTCTGATCTTTGACCAAGGTCGTGTGATGCATGAGATGGGTGTCAGTGTGGTTTGACCCCAGACGAAAACTGGACAAAGCCGCAAACACTCTTGGTCACAGTCGGAACACGTGTAAGAGCAGCCTCTACACTCAACCCGGAACCGGAAATTATATTTATAAAAGGCAGTCAAGCCCTCTATTTGAATAAGAAACCCTGTGAGCATTTCATTTATAGGCAGATTTTTAGTTTGAAGATGGCCATCTTAGACAGTGAGTTATTGAATAGTTGTCGCTGAAAAGCCTTCATAATTATGATGATTACTCGTGGGAAACAATGTATGGGAAAGTGTTATTCTGATTCCTAAACATCTGCTCCAGTAGGGTCTAACATAAGCAAAACAGTGACCATAATTTTGTTCTACACCCGGTCCATTTCAGGACAAGCTCTATGTAAATGTCAACAATCTAAAGCTTACTGCTGCTGCGTTTTTTATATTACACATTTTCTGGCTGACATCTGAAGGTGTAAGAAGAAGAAGAAGACGAAGAAGAAGAAGAAGAAGAAGAAGAAGAAGAAGAAGAAGAAGAAGAAGACGAAGAAGAAGAAGAAGAAGAAGAAGAAGAAGAAGAAGAAGAAGAAGAAGAAGAAGAAGAAGAAGAAGAAGAAGAAGAAGAAGAAGAAGATTCTGGCTAAAATTAGCATAGCTACAACAAATGTGATTACTTTCAGTTTGTATCGAAAAAATTGGTTTGACTTGTTAGTTAGTTAGTTAGTCGCGGTTCCAACTTAACGGCAACGGGTCGTCCCCATTATGCTCCGTTCCTGTGCCAGTGAATATCACACAAAATGCTCCTCACTGCCCTTTGTGAACAATGGAATAGACAGGAGTATCGGCAAGCCAACAGCCCACACAGGTACACTGTGCATAATGCCGCCGCCAGAATGCCAACACAGAAGTCCTCCACGAGAAATACACTTCATTGTCGATGGAAACGGCAGTCACCAGAAAGACTTCATTGACCCGGGTGTTATCCCATATGGCTTGGTCTCTTTCCGCAGGGCGACCCGCCAAAAGCGCCGCACAAAGCACTAACTCCGTAGCTGCAGCGATGACTCCCAGGAGTCTCCTAAAAAATGCACCCGTGAACCGAAAAGGCAAACCAGCCAATCCAGCAACAGCCGGCCGCCAACATTCCGAACATGTAGTTCACGCTACAAACTGCGAACAGATGTAAAATCATTCCATGCGAAATTCACAGCTCACAGTGTCGCGCCACGCACTCACTCAGTAGCAGGGCGACGGAACCATAGCCCCTTTAGTCGCCTCTTACGACGTGCATGGTAGGCAACAGTGTTACTATTCTTTTCTCCCCCGTATGGGCCCTGGCAACACACGGGCGTGGTTTGACTATTACCGAGCTAATACTGGAATCCAAATAAACACAAAATATGACCTTCCTCTGGTCCTCATATAACATTTGTATCTAAATGGTTTTGTATTTCGTTGTTTTGCTTTTCTTTGTCATTAATAAAGACTTGTGTCCAAACATTCGCCCTCGGTGTGTGTTTTTTCTTTCATTGTTTTGTTTTTCCCTTCGTGTTGTACTCTCAGATGGTCATATTCAAAGCGAAAGCACCAATGCGACATGAAGTCGGCCAACAACTATTTTAGATAAGATAATGTATTTTGGAGAAAGAAGAAACTAACACTACTTCGAAAAATAAAGCATATTTATGAATTGTAAACAGACAGACAGTGCCTAATTAAAAAAGCAAAGTTGTATTTTTTCAAACGTAAAAATGAGAAGGGGAAACATAATGAGATAAACAGTGTAAGATGTGGACACAACTGTTAAAGAATAAAATATCTTTCTATAGAGTATGTGATACAGTCATTTGTTCAAGAGCGTCCAGAAAGATGTGGAGGTCGAGGTGGAAATCTGCTGCTATTGATAATGCTGTAGCAACTGATGTTGTTGCTGTGCTACTGTTGCTTATGATAATGCCAGTAATGTGATGATTGTGACAACAAAAACGACAGTGGTGATTAAAGTCACTCAGTCTCACACAAAACATCAACTATATCAGCCATAAATTCACGCTGTTTAAACAGTAACGTTCGGGCTGAATTCATTTTCTCCACCTATATTATTCAGGTTCTCTCGGGACTGCATTTTATGCTGTTTTTTTTTTCTTGCCCTGAAGTTCTCTTCTAGAAACTGACTGAAAAAAAACATACGTTTATTCTTTTCTTGATTCATGCTCCATCAACTTGTCCGGCATATACGGTGTAGATTGTGTCATTGTTTTCACTACAGACTTGTCATAGTTATTATATCCGTGGGATGCCGTTAGGCTGTGATATTCGTGTAGATAAAACACGTTTGCAACAAGAGAGCACATAATAGTGTGCATGTTTTGTCAAACAATTGTATTTTCATAAGAACAGAATGCAGAAAAATGCTCACTGGAAAAACATTTCAACGCTAG
This sequence comes from Cepaea hortensis, assembly GCA_963921405.1. Classification (NCBI taxonomy): domain Eukaryota; kingdom Metazoa; phylum Mollusca; class Gastropoda; order Stylommatophora; family Helicidae; genus Cepaea; species Cepaea hortensis. Next base: position 43,456,102 of record OY992894.1, on the reverse strand, counting down.
CATTGTGTTAATTCAGCATTGGGAAAACATATAGAGAGAGGTAAAAGCAAGGATCGTGTGGAATGGAAGACAACAGAGACAGTAAGTGTAGCACCGCTAATGGTGTTTGCCATTCTTATCATCCGCCTCAAACTGATGTTGCCTCTTTTACAGGCTCAGTGGTAATAGCACACTCTCTATTTGGTATATCTAGAATACAGTCACCGGTCTCTGTGGCTAAGGGCTTGCGAACGTGGTTTGTGAGCCCGTATACCCGGGTTCGAAACACGGCGGTGCTGGTTTTTTCGAAAAAGGTATAGAGGCCGGTCGTTCAGAAAGCAATGGCAAACTACTGAACGTAACACTTGCCTTGTACATCAACAGCAGCTGAAAATGCTGGTGTTGACTGCAACGTCCCGTAAGGGATACGCAATTTAAAAAAAAAAAAAGAATACAGTCAGCGGCAACTGGAACATTCTCAAGTAACTTTAGAGCAGAGGTAGAGGCCTGGAAAACTGCAGCAGAAATGCTGGTAACAGAGAAAAATACAGAGAAACACATATCTTTCTTTACAGATGCTAAGATATTGATTCAATACGGAAGAGCGAAAACAATGCAAACCAGCAGACTTAAGAGCAGCACCTCATGGACTATGTCGGAAATCTAAAAGATTTGTAGTAGTACGGATGTAGCACATTTGCAATATATATGGAATTGAAGAGACTGAGAGACTGGCAGAGGAGGAGGAACGACTAACTCAGCCTGTCACAGACATAACTTATGGTGAGGCAAAGAGATGTATAAAAAGCACTTACAGAACTAAGCGGGAATTGGAGCGTCCAGGCCACCAATCAGGTGATGCATACTACCAACTCGACCATCTCTGAGGCGTTAGCAGGTAGATCTATATCGCTAACTGATGATATGCTAACAACTGGCGTTAAAGAAAATACGGGGAGAGACATATTGATGGCGTGCTAACCTAGGCTTGATAGAGATACGAGAAGATCGTAACATCGATGGCACTGCGTCTGGATAGCTTAGAACAGACTTCGCACAGAGCATAACAGGCTGACATACCACTGTTTCATTAAAGATAGAAGAAACGATGAATGAGAGAATGTAACTGAAATTGATAACATAACAGCTAAACCACTGATATAAGAGTGTCCAACATACACAGAACAAAGAAAATTATTTTACCAGACAGCCGCTTCATTTAAGGACAAACTCTGTGAAGATGTCAACAACGACAAGTTGACGGCTGCTTTCTTTAAATATATTCAGGTTGACATGTAAAGCTGTACGAAGAAGAAGAAGAAGAAGAAGAAGAAGAAGAAGAAGAAGAAGAAGAAGAAGAAGAAGAAGAAGAAGAAGAAAAGGACCATGCCTGCATTCATCTGAGGGGAGTGGCTTTGGGTCAGTGCTAGCACGCTTGCCTGCCTGTCCAGTGGCAATGAATACGAATTCCCATATTTTTTTTAAAACCTGACCTGCGCTCTCAATCGATCCAGCCCAAAATGGGTACTAGGAAATATTCTGGAAAGTAAATACGGCCCACATGATACTGACCACATCACCCATATAGTACCAGTTGGTCTATACAAATATGGGGCTGGTATTATAGGGTGCATTTTAATGACTGTGGGGTTGTTGAAAATATTGCCGTTTTGTATTTACCCTCTGTGGAGTTCATGCAACATAAAAGGTAAATACAAAACTTGGAACGGCAATATTTTCAAATACCCCACAGTCATTAAACATACACCATATATAAACCCAATAACCCCCCAAGGCTGGGATACGATTCTTTACTTTTACTTGTATAATCTTAGAACCACGGTGGCATTGTGCTAAGTGCGCTTGTTTACAAAAGCAGTAGTCAGGGTGCAATAACCAGCAGTTACAGGATTATTATTCCCCACCTATATGGAAAGGCAGTAGACCCAGGCTCATGAAAAGTGGGACTAGGCAGTTGTCCGATATTGCTGGGAACTGTCTTGGAAGAACAGGCCATGGGAAAAGAAGCTGATCACCTCCAACTCTCTTTGTTGTGGCCTAGAATATGTGAAGGCTGAACACTTTCCACCCACAACGGCAGTATCTGCTGTGGCACTACCTTCACCTGACAGAATACCTCATACTGATCTTTGACATCAATGCACTTGGAACATTCCCAGACATAATCCGTCCACCTATTAGATAACTGAAGAGTTCTTATGCTGATTATTTCATCGATGCTTTGAGTATCATTCATAACCTCTATTTATTCTCTTCCTATACAGTTGTTTTCAATGTAACGCAGCATTCTGTGACAGGTAGAAAGAGTTAGTGCAAAATCTTGAAGTATCCATCCATCCATCATGTGCCATGCCGGTAAGCGTGGGCGGTCATGTTTTGCCATCTCACTCGAACACCAGAGTCGTGGATCAGCTCTGTATTTCTGTCTCGACCATGCCACGAGGCCAAGCTATCCAGGTATTTGCTTCTAGGTCTTCCTCTTGGTCTGTTCCCTTCGATGTTACAAGTTGTCACCAAGTTCTCCAATTCATTTCTTCTCATAACATGCCCAAAAAATTTTGACTGTCTGCGTCTAATGTCTCTAATCAGTTTACGATCTTCGTTTGTTTCTTGAAGGACTTGTTCATTGGTTTTTATGGCTGTCCATGGTATTCTTCGCATTTTCCTCAGAAACCACATTTCTACAGCCATCAGATGTTTGCAGCTTGACTGCTAATTGTCCAAGCTTCACATCCATATAAAAGTACAGGTTCTATGTAGCACCTAAAAACTCTTTTTCTCGTTTCAATTGACATCATTTTATTGGTCAGTATGTTTTTCATATTGCTAAAGGCTACCTTAGACATGGCGATTCTTGTTCTAATCTCTTCAAGGCATCTCCCATCAGATGTTATTACTGTTCCGAGATAATTGTACCTATTCACTTGTTGAAGAATATTCCCATTTACTTGTATCTTGAAGTATAAACAGTTAAATTAAGAACTTGCTAGAATAGAAAGAGTTAAATTACGAACTTCTTGGGGATAGAACGAGTTCAAGTAACTCCTGCTTAGGATAGAAAGAATTAATGTAACGGCTTGTGATAAAAAGACTAAAAATAACTGACCGAGATAGTTTGTGTTAAAGTAACAACTGCTTGGTGTGGAAAGAATTAAAGTATCAGCCGCTTAGGATAGAAAGAATTAAAGTATCAACCGCTTCGGATAGAAATAATTACAGTATCATCCGCTTCGGATAGAAATAACTAAAATATCAACCGCTTAGGATAGAAATAATTTAAGTATCAGCCGCTTAGGATAGAAATAATTAAAGTAGCAGCCGCTTAGGCTAGAAAGAGTTAAAGTTATAACTGATTGGGACAGAAAGAATTACAATAACTTTGGGAATGAAAAGTAAAACATACATCTTGTTGGGACAGAAAGATGTAAAAGTAACAATGACTGAGCTTGAAAAGAAAAAGAGTTAAAGTAGCGGTCGTTGGGAAGAAAGAAGAAAAAAAGTTTAAAAAAATAGATTTCAAGCTGTGTTTAGATACAGACTTCACACTCTAAATCAAGTACAGAGCGCCATTGTTCACGACCGTGGTACACATTTCGTCATTTAGATCTCCAAGCAGAAAAGAAACAAAAAAATCAGTTGAGTTGATAACGATCTTCTTGCGACGTCATTGTTGGAGCGAGGACTATAATGATGCAGACTTGCCAATGCCAAGAAATCAACAAATCTATGACACAGTTACCCCGATGCACTAAAGATTACTACACTGGAAACATAAACAGTCGTTGAAGGACAATTAAAACAGAAATTATCCATGGTAACGACAGCAATTAATTGCCGCCCACGTTTTTAGTCTCATAAAATGGCTCTCGTCTTTTTTCAAACATGCATGCTTAAATAGCGCCAAATTCCCATCATGCGCTGCCTTTATGGCTGCAACTTTTGGTATGAAGTGAATACAGGTCAATAAAGGTCTGTCACAAACATGTTATCTTAGAAATTATCTTTATCTCTCCGACAATCTTGATTGCAGTTGCCTCCCTGTCTAATAAACCTCCACTCAGGCTGAACCTAATGTCCCTCATTATGGCATAGTGTGCAACGTAATGCTTTATCAGAAGCACCATTAACCCTGGCTGTAATTCTTTGTGTCTTTATGTTATGTACCTTCGAGGGCGATGTGGAAACAGACCGCGTTGCGCTGATTCCCATGGCTTGAGACGTCGGTCGTTCAGAAATCAATGGCAAACTCCCCTCCAAAAGTTAATTTCACAATCTTAACAGGACGTGGCAGTCAACCCCAGCGTTTGTTTTGACTGTTTGTGATTTCTTGGCAAGTTTATGTTCAGTAATTTGTCATTACTTTCTGAACGACCGGCACTCGTACCTTAGTATGGGAACCAACGCAAGGCGATCTGCTTCTAAATCGTCCCCACTTGTTTCGAACACGGTATGCGGAATTACAAATTACATTCGTAACTCCTACGCCACAGATCCGGCAAACTACTGAACTAAAATTGCCTGGTAATCACAAGCAACCAAAAAATTCGAAGAGCTTCTTGATCTCTGGCCATTTCTCCGGCCTCACGTATTCTGGTGCTCAGTGTGCTCAGAGTGCGCAGTGTGCTCAGTGTGCATCGTGTGCTCAGCGTGCTCAGCGTGCTCAGTGTGCTCCGTGTGCTCCGTGTGCTCAGTGTGCTCAATGTGCTCAGTGTGCTCAGTGTGCTCAGTGTGCTCAGTGTGCTGAAAGTGCTCAGTGTGCTCAGTGTGCTCAGCAATGTCCTGCGCCAATCATCGTGCTGGTTGACCCCTACCTCTTCTTCCAGGAACCATCAATCAATCAATCAGGTGCTGTCTCCACAATGAAGGTTGACTGCAATGGATCTCCAACACTGTCTCTTGCCTTGACTGTACATTCTGTCAGACTGATGTTCGTCCATCTCTTGTTGTTATTTTCCCACTTGTTTCGTTGTCTACCCCTTTCTCGCTTGCCCTCGACCTTGCCCTCCAATATGGTTTATAAGAGTATTGTGTCTTTTAACTTGGCCGAAATATTTCACTTGCCTCTTTTTATTTCTTCCATCAACTCTCTTTTCATTCCCAGTTTGTCCAGAATCTCTGTATTTGATTGGATATATCTGTATATCTGAAACATGACACTGTTTATCTGAGACATGACACTGGTTATCTGTTTATCTGAGACATGACACTGTTTATCTGTTTATCTGAGACACGATACTGTTTATCTGAGACATGACACTGTTTACCTGAGACATGACACTATTTATCTGAGACATGACACTGTTTATCTGAGACATGATACTGTTTATCTGAGACATGACACTGTTTATATGAGACATGACACTGTTTATCTGAGACATGACACTGTTTATCTGTTTATCTGTGACATGACACTGTTTATCTGTTTATCTGAGACATGACACTGTTTATCTGTTTATCTGAGACATGACACTGTTTATCTGTTTATCTGAGACACGATACTGTTTATTTGAGACATGACACTGTTTATCTGAGATATGACACTGTTTATCTGAGACATGATACTGTTTATCTGAGACATGATACTGTTTATCTGTTTATCTGAGACATGACACTGTTTATCTGAGACATGATACTATTTATCTGTTTATCTGAGACATGATACTGTTTATCTGAGACATGATACTGTTTATCTGTTTATCTGAGACATGACACTGTTTATCTGTTTATCTGAGACACGATACTGTTTATCTGTTTATCTGAGACATGATACTGTTTATCTGTTTATCTGAGACATGACACTGTTTATCTGAGACATGATACTGTTTATCTGTGACATGACACTGTTTATCTGTTTATCTGAGACATGACACTGTTTATCTGAGATATGGTATTGTTTATCTGTTTATCTGAGACATGACACTGTTTATCTGTTTATCTGAGACACGATACTGTTTATCTGAGACATGACACTGTTTATCTGAGACATGATACTGTTTATCTGAGACATGACACTGTTTATATGAGACATGACACTGTTTATCTGAGACATGACACTGTTTATCTGTTTATCTGAGACATGACACTGTTTATCTGTTTATCTGTGACATGGCACTGTTTATCTGTTTATCTGAGACATGACACTGTTTATCTGAGACATGACACTGTTTATCAGCCGTAGTCTTCGATAGGCCGGCTCTGTATCGAAGTTGTTTCAGACGCAATTTGTAATCCCACATATCACGTTCGAAACACATCTACGGACGATTTGGCAGCAGACCGCATTGCAATGATTTTCGCTTTGAACTCAAGCGTAGTCCATACACGTGCTACTACTCTCTAGTGCACTGGACTAATTTTTGCGTGTGGATTAGCTTTCCCTATCACCAGTGTCGCTCTCCATTAGGCGAACCTGCTCCGACTTCTGAGGTACTTGTAATTTACGTCCCCAAGGCAAGGACCGAGATGTCAACATTTTAGTCGGTGTAGGGGTTGAACCCGTTACCTCGGCATCAACGCACCGGAAGTTTAAAAACAAGTGCTCTTATCCATTCGGCCATGCTAACCTCCAGCAACTCAGTTAATATTTATATTTCAAAGTCTCTCAGTACTTCTAATTTCTTTACCCTGCTTTTATCTAACCCCTCTATTCATATGTCTGTTTTTCATGTCGCATAAAGGTATACCTTCTAAGTTACTTTCTTATGTTAGTTTTTGCTCGTTCTCTAGCATACAACTAACTTTCTTATGTTTTCATTCAATCTCTTTATCATTATCTGCTTCCTTTAATATTGTCTCGTGCCTTTGATTTCAAACATCCTGTGTTTAATCACATTTTGCTGCCTGCCATATCATTTATTTCTCTATACAAACTGTTGTATCTTTAATACAATTTAATTCAATTTGGTTGCACTGCTGGTTTAATCAAGTTCATTTTGCCTTTGTGCGTTTATCTCTTAATTCTTTATTTATGTAATCATATTCTTTATTGTCATTTTTATATTGTTTCTTTTGTTTATCAATTCTTAAATTTCCTGCATCCATTTCTTAACTTTTACTCTGTTTCCCGTAATACGTCTTTGGTTGTTTGATGAAAGTAGTTTTCCAGAACTTTCTTTCCACTGTTTATGAATGCTTTTCTATTTTAGGTATTGCATTGTATATTTTTCACACAATCACGCTCTTTTTTACTTAAATTTTTTCACCTGATCTTAAAATATCTATGTTCATTTTAATGGTCTTAGCCTCTTTCTTTTCTCTTTTAAATCTAACTTTCAGTTAACTACTTAGTGGGGCGTAATCACTGTTACAGTCAGTACCAGACATTGTTTTCACGTTTCTCTATTAATTTCTAAACCTTTTGTTAATCAGAATGCATTCAGTTTGATAGAATGTCTTATTGTCAGGACTTTTCATTTTGTAAAATCCTTTCTTATTTTATTAAAATAGATGTTTCCACTTAATATATAATTTATCTATATCCATTTTAACAAATTTCTCCTCTTTCGTTTCACATTCCTAGACGAAAATCACCAACAAAATCCCAACATATTTCATACTATCTTTTCAAATCTCCAAATATTATTTTGAATTCTTTTTTATTTGATTTGTAAGATCACTATTTCTAAATATGTGAATTCCACCCACGTAATTGCTTGGTTTGGTGCATATATATAACTTAATGACTTGTGGCTACTTTCATGCTGGTAGGACTCTGCTTCGTCTGTTAGAAGCAATGCCATCCATTACAGTTTTGTCTAAACCACTATGCCGTTTGATGTTACCAAAGTATTTAAGTTTTCGAGCCCACATACAGGTCATGAACCAGTTTTCTTCGATTGCAGACGGTTGTCACAATATATCTTGGCGGTCGATCGATGACAGAAAGTCGCGCCAAACGTCTACAGAACAGTCGGCATTTCTTTAATATGTTGTTGATCGAGGAGGGACTATAGCACCATACGTCTGCAAGGCGGCAGTCATCCTTTGAAGTTGGAAACACTCTGTCTGGATGTGGGTCGGCTAGATCTTTTGTTGTGGGGGAAATTATTCTCCAGATTACAGACGGCGGGACTTTTTGAAGTACCGGGATGATTCCCCAGATAAAAGAGACAGCCAGTCAGTTGTTGTCATTGAGTCGGAAATGGAGAGAGAAAAATAGCTTCTAGACTGTCTGCAGTCTGGACAGTTTTGTGACGTCACTCAGACCCAGTATTAAACCAGCTGAGGTAAACAAATTGGGGTAGTCGACCAAAAGTTGTGAAGCGCTACAGACGTGTGCAATATTCCTAGTTGTTTATATAGAGAGAGACTATAGTGTCTATTATTGATGTATATCCGCGGACATCTATCCAGTGTGCGATTTCATAGTCTCCATCTACAACAGGAATAATTATATGGTATTCTATTAAACATATCTAACTTAGATTATTCTTAGGAATAGAGTGCAGTACTGTGCGGTGATAGAACGTATTGTAGGAGCGTCGGCAACAGTAGCCTATCGCGTAGCTTAAACTAGCTGGTGTGAGATATCATTTAACTCAGTGAGTTAAGGACAATGTAGTGGAATGATATTTAGGGAGATTGAGGATGGTTTTTTTTTTGGGGGGGGGGATGAAGGGAATGTGAAATGGTAGGGCATCTGCTGGGTTTCTACCGTGTTTGTATGGGTAAAAATAATGTGGGTGTTGATTCCCCTCACTCCAGGGACGACACTACAAAGGAAAACACGACAACGGTAGAGACTGCCAGGCTTTCTGTTTGACCTGGTGAGTGAGTTAGTCGTCAGATAGGATTATCGTAACTGCACACTGAACCGTTCAGATTCCATTGTCAGTCTCTTCCCCAGCGTTTAGCGGCTAACGAACCAGATCTGCGTTAGTTGTCTATCCTTCTTTGTCTCTCTTTTCAAAGCACTCTTGTCTGGCGTCGCTCCTTTTCACTTCATGTTTTTGCACTCTGGTAAAGGTTCCAGATTCACATTCATCACTTATTTCATTTAATCGTCCTGTCTCTCTGCGCGCACTTAGTATATCAGTCCGAACCATAGCTCGTCTGCTTTTCACAGTAACCAGGCCCGCAATTTATCAGGTAATGACTTCTGATCAAATATGATGGCGAATTTTATATTTGGCCTGCGGTATTCTAAGATTTTATAACATTTCAGTTCAAAAGCCTTGATTTTCTATGTTAGTGTTTGAGTGATGGTCCATAATTCACTGCGTATGTTGCCACATAGAGATGCAGTCTCTACTTTATTTGTTTGCTAGTCAGTTAGTTAGTTAGGTAGTTAGCTAGGTAGTTAGTTAGTTAGTTAGTTAGTTAGTTAGTTAGTTTGTTAATTAGTTAATTAGTTAGTCGCGGTTCCAACTTAACAGCAAAGTGTTGCCCCATAATGCTCCATTCTTGACGTGCCTTAGGTTGGTTCTCCGAGCTGTTTAACAACTACATAATTACGGCCAGTGTGCTGATTTCTTGTAAACAGTTCCCATAACTTTAATTATGAAGTTAATATATTGAAAGTGTGTCATATTGTTAAGTTCTTCGGTGTTGATGATAAGTGTTGGTGGACATATTGTTTTCACGGTAGGAATAATCATTTTATTATTATTAAAACACTCTTCCGATCTTCATCTTCAATCTGATGAATGATCACATCGATTGGAACGTGTTGTCTATCAATTATAAATAGATCAAAACTGTTAACATTTTAATAATTGTTGACTTCTTTTATTACATTTTTCTACATAGATGTTGAAAAGGTATGGAAGAGAATGCAACACTAACTTACTCCAATCGGCACCTCGTATAAATTGGATGTTTCACCAACAATTCTGACTTCTGCTTGTTCTTCGTGATGAAATATTTCAATGGCATGTATCAAATGTGATATAAACCCCACGTCTTTCACAGTTGATAGATGGCGTGGCTTAGAAGTATACTGTCCGCGTCTACATGCTAACCCAGGTTATGACAATATAATTCAGGGAAAGTCATTTCAGATAATGTCATACTACAAACCCCTCACTCTTCCTAGATCATTAGCATCAAGTGCCCTGCTCGCTGGCGTGGCGTTCATGGCTCTCCACAGATCTCGGTCTTTGGTGTTCTGGATCAACTCTGCTGATGATATTCCTCCATGCAACCGTCCCAATCCATCCAGCATCATTTCTCTTGGTCTGCTTCTGCCTATCTTCCCCTCGATCTTTCCAGTTGTCACGATGTTCTGCAATGTCTCTCTTCTCATCACATAATTATAGAAAGCTGTTTGTCTCTATCCTATTGTTGTATATAATGTTCTAGTTTCATTAGTCTGCAGGCTTGTCCATGGGGCATATTTTTCTGGCTTATCCCATCCCATAGTTATTTATGCCTGTCCCATCCCATCTCATGGCACCTTTCCCATGGGATTCCCATGGGAATAACATTCCCGTTGCCAAGCCTGTTAAAGTCTGTTTCAGGCAATCGTTGTTAGTTACTCTGGCAGTCCAAGGAATTTGCAACACTCGTCTCAAAAACCACATCTCTGTTGCTTCTAAATTCGTCTTAATGTGTTCATTTACATTCCAAGATTAACTGTCATACAGCAAAACTGGTTCTTTTTAGCATTTCAGCACTCTCTTTCTTACATTAATCTTCCTAGATATTGTTTTCCCCGCGTTTCCATCCTGTTTCAGGATATTGCGGTTGTCACGAATTGGCAGCCTTTACTTCCCAGAACAATTTTCGGTTCACTGTTGATGGGCCATGTAGAGGATCAACAGACGAATAAAACCGTTTTCTCTATATTCAAGGCTATACTGTCTTGACGTAAGCTTGCAAAACCTGCAAGTAAACAAACCACCAGGAATGGCTTTCTATTTGGGAAGTTAATTTGACACCAGTACCGGTCACCCCCAGATCAGTTTCACAGTCTTATCAATCCAGCCAGACGGGAGGGCAGACTCAGGGAACTGAATAGTAATTAAAACCAACCAGGCATGACGCAAGCAAACCTGGTTTACCAACAGAGTTGTAAACTGGCTGTTGACCATGAGAACCTAATTGTTCCCTTGACATGACACCTGATAAGAATAGCTAGGAAATCGCCCAACCGCGATGGCTGACCCCATCTGGTAGAGACTAGAGGCGCAAGGTGTGAAATCACTGATAAGACTTAGGCGGCTAATAATTGTCAGACCCACAGGTGTGAAGGCTAATGTGCATGCAGAAATAATTTTTATGACTGGACAGACTTGGAGTTAATTGCAATTAACGTCAGGAGGAGATAAGAAGAATTTAGGAATGGAATTCCTAGGAGATAAGTGTCTACTGCTAGGCTAGGTATAAAAACCCACGATAGACCTTTTCCTTTTAGATTAAGTCTGACTTCAGAACAGGTAGGAACTATCTCAATGTTCTGTAGTCATATGCATGATTATTATGTTAGATTTCACTACAAAAGTTATTTCTTAGTTAGTGATTTTCAGTCTATATCTGATCTAGGTTATTGCAAGAACTATCATTGTCATAGGTTCCTTGAGTGTTCTTTCTGAGTTCTGTGTTCAATATCATTGTGCTGTAAGTGCTACTCTTCTGAGAAGTAGAAACTTATGGAAGGCAGGTCTTGTCTAGATATACTTGAGGTGTCGTAGCAGATGCTTGCCATCTCTTTCTAAACTAGACTAGTCTCGTTTTGGTGTGTGCATTTGTTGTACAGATTATAGTCAACTGACTATTTATTTAATTCTTACAACAGCAGTAACTAAGTGGTAACTTCAATTAGACTTTTTGTATATCTCATTTTGTAGCTATACAAAATTAGTACTCATTAATAATGCCTGATGCTATTATGTTGAGTATCATTAGATGTCCATCTTGAAGTAATATAATGTTTACGGATATGTTGGATGTATGTATGTGTAATTTCATAAACTAACTAGTGCATTATGCTATGATGTTAAAGTATCATAATATGTCTAGTTTAATCAATATGTTTATGTGTATTGGATGTTTGATATATTGATTTGTCATATGCAAACCTACCAATATGAAGTGTTATGCTATTGTCTGCGCATTGGCACATTGGCCAATGATGGGGTTGGAAGCAGAGGTGTAATGGTACAGACATTACCCACAATTGGTAGTATAGGGTATATGGTGCTAAACTTTCTCAGTGTATTGTGGGCGTGCGTCCACGGTAATGCATGGAAACCTGGCACAGCTACGGGTCACGGCTTGCAAGCCTGGATGATCAGGCATTGTTATAATACCCTTACCGACCCTGTGAGCTGCTAACCCAACTTTGGACGGAGCGGCTGTATGACACAGAATTTCTGTATTAGCGACATGGACATGGGGCGGCAGAAATGTAATCATTACAGGCGTGTGAGACAATTGAAAAGCCCGTCCCAGACTAAAGACAGTAGGGAGAAGGAGGATGGTGAACACAGTAGAGCTGGAAGATAAACTTGGCCAGACTGGTCATTGTATATGTTTGTGTTATGATATGTTGTAATTAGGATTGCGCTGATGTAGAACTGATATAACACATTCTTGATTTTCCTTCAAGCTCTCACAAGGAGCACCTATGTTGTAGATCTCAAAGACGAGTGAAGACTAGGAGTGTCAGGACTGACAGGATCGTCAGAATACCGGCAAGCTGTTTCTTTTTTGAGTCTACTGGAGAGTGGGGATCTGGACCACAGTTCCAGATAGATGAAGTAACAAGTAAAGTTACGTAATGTTTCTCATCACAATATGTTATAGGATTTCATCATCCGCATATTGAAAACAATCAGATGTCTATGATTAGTAAATAAATGTTGGAGTGTTGTAACTCATAGTTCTGTCATTATATTTTTTCCAATTGTGCATACGTGTTGTTGTGTACATTGGTGGGGGTTCACTTACACACCAAGGAAAGGAGCAGTCAGGGAGAAAACCTGTACTGAGATAGTCGTCTATACTAATATATTTAGACTTAAAACATCTATCTTAGCTAACCTTCTCTTTTCTATACCTTAGCGAATATTCAGCACAGTTCATTTCATTTTGTAACGAGCCACTTGGAGCTGTACGTTGGATATTCATGGGCTTAATCTGTAGTTCAGCCATATAGATTTTGTCCCTAGTCAGTTTCTGACTATTTAGGGTTGCTCGCCAGTGAATAATATTTTCATCTAGCCGGTGGGGCACCCCGACTTATGACAGATTGGGGTCCAGTCCGCGAGCCTGAACCAGGATTCTAGTAATCATAGTGACTCTACTAGACGCTAACATACGATTTTAAAAGTTAACTCTTGTAATCTTCAGTCATCAAAATAGACTATCATCAGATGTAGCTAATTTTAGTTGAGGAAGTTACAGAGTATAGATATAACTTTTCAAAAGTGTATAACAGATAAGAAGATAAGAACTTATGAGAACTACCTCATCTATCATTTATTGATAAGTATTTTAATTCTTATCATTTAGTGTATCATTCATCATTTAATGATAACTGATCACTTTAATCATAATTACATTGATGTGTTTGATGATTTAACTGCTTGATTGATTTGCCATTTTATGCTACTTATGCCATTTTCATTATGACATGTATGCAGTGCATTTTAATATTTATTTAGGTAAATATTAGTATTGATTACTGTGTAGTATATCTCTCACACTTACTTCACTGCGGTCGCCAGAAACTACTTGAATATTACTTTCAGTTGTCTTTCATTGCTGAGGCTAAACTCTACACATTGGTTTAGGTTCTGCTGACATTGGTTCACTCTTGTCTTTCTAGCTTAGCTCTGAGTTGATAGATACATAGGAGCTTACCTGAATTTAGCATTAGCAAATATGGACTCACCTTCCCAGGATCTAGATTATCTGAAGGCGCGCACAGATTACTTAGAGTCCACGAGAACGTTAGGCACAATAGAGGGCTTAACAGGAGAACAATTAGAAACATACATCAGAGACGAGATGAAAAAGTGGGACATGGCGGAGGAACAGATGAATAAAACAATTGATGAGTTATTTGAAGCAAAAGAGCGTAGCAAAACTGAAGAAGCAGAGATTAATAAACAGCATATGGAAGTAGTCAATGCAGAGAAGCCAACCTTTCTAGCGGAACATAAGGTAGGAGATATGGATGCTCACCCAACCAGGAAGGAAGGGACATCTTTGCCAACCACCGCGGAATCAGAGGTAGTGGACCGGGAACTACAGGTTCTCATTCGACCCAGTCCTAAACGGAAAAGAGGGAAGAAGAAACGTGCCCAGGGCACTTCAAACAGTCACAAACGTGATAACTGTTTGTACCACGGCAAATGTGGTTTAACTGGTCCGCCAGTACAAGACTCCCAGGAATCTCATTTTACTTCAACGAGAGGTGAAACTCAAGAGGAAGATGACCTGAGGACATCTTTTAAGGAGGTCGGAGATCGAAAGGTAACCGACTTTATTATTCCCTTCAGCCCAGACGAGGAAGAAGTGGGATTAAATTTGACTGACAGTGGGATGAAGGATGACCCGGAACCCCTTGTGATCTTTGAGGCTGCAGCTCAGGAAAAAACACTAGACATCAGTTCAAATGATTTACGTAGTGTGATGGATTGTTTAGACACCAACCCATCACAGGATTTACCTCAACTGGACTTAGCCCATGAAAGCATGACCAGAGAGGAAAATCCAGACCAGGAAACATTTCCAGTTGTTATCTCACAGTATACCAGTTCGGAGACTCAGGAAACACAGGGAATTGTCTTGAGCCAGAATATGGACTCTGATATTGTGCAGACATTGTCTGTAGTTGCTAAAGAAGAAAATTCTTTGCACAAGATGGAGGAAGAAACGCCTATCATCTCATTAGCTGAAGTTATCAGGGAATTCCAGCAAAAGGAACCTGAAGTAACAGAAGTCAAGAGTGGTTTGGAATCAACACTCTTAGGACTCAATCTACCCTTCAGTCAGGTCGATTTCATAGGAGTAGATCAGCTATTTGTGGTTACTTTATTCAAAAGTAACTCCACTTTATCGCCCTGGAGTAACTATGTTATTTCTCAAGGCAGGACAACTTGGCACACTAAATTTCCAATTTCTAGCACGGTTTGTACAAAAAACTCTAATGCAGAGAAACTCAGCCCATTAACTGAATATCAGGGGAAGAAACCGCGACACCGAGGAGGGACGATTGTTACGCCCAACTTTGAAGGAGGAAAGCGCCAGTTGAATTTACATCATGGGACCATGATGTGTAACATTATTCCTTTCAAAAGGAAGATATTGATGGATCAGTTAAGGATCTTTAAAGGATGGAGGAATATCACGGAGACAAGCTTTGCTGTGGCCAGCTTATGCAAGACCTCACTACGGGTACATCCTCGGCTGAAAGGAGTAAATCACGTGAGTGAATGGTGTAAAACAAGTGCTGCCCAAAGGCGTAGAAGAATCCCGTTGATTGTGATCTTTCCCAGAGGGGTAAAATTACAACCTCTTGACAATTACCGGATTTTACCAAGCTATTGCATGGAATCCCGGCCGAAAACCAGGTACAAGGATCTATCCAGAGTATCTTTGGGTTATGGAAATGGGACGTCTTTATGCAGGACCACCCACTGCCACAAGGAATATTGGAAACCTTTAGGCAGATACAGAACGGAGAGTGCTTAGGCATTATTCTGGGATGTACGGCGTGCTTTGACAAAAGATTTCTGGCAGAAACTTTTTTTTAAGGGGAAAGCTCTGTCACGAATTGGCAGCCTTTACTTCCCAGAACAATTTTCGGTTCACTGTTGATGGGCCATGTAGAGGATCAACAGACGAACAAAACCGTTTTCTCTATATTCAAGGCTATACTGTCTTGACGTAAGCTTGCAAAACCTGCAAGTAAACAAACCACCAGGAATGGCTTTCTATTTGGGAAGTTAATTTGACACCAGTACCGGTCACCCCCCAGAGGTTATCAATCCAGCCAGACGGGAGGGCAGACTCAGGGGACTGAATAGTAATTAAAACCAACCAGGCATGACGCAAGCAAACCTGGTTTACCAACAGAGTTGTAAACTGGCTGTTGACCATGAGAACCTAATTGTTCCCTTGACTTGACACCTGATAAGAATAGCTAGGAAATCGCCCAACCGCGATGGCTGACCCCATCTGGTAGAGACTAGAGGCGCAAGGTGTGAAATCACTGATAAGACTTAGGGGGCTAATAATGGTCAGACCCACAGGTGTGAAGGCTAGTGTGCATGCAGAAAGAATTTTTATGACTGGACAGACTTGGAGTTAATTGCAATTAACGTCAGGAGGAGATAAGAAGAATTTAGGAATGGAACTCCTGGGAGATAAGTGTCTACTGCTAGGCTAGGTATAAAAACCCACGATAGACCTTTTCCTTTTAGATTAAGTCTGACTTCAGAACAGGTAGGAACTATCTCAATGTTCTGTAGTTATATGCATGATTATTATGTTATATTTCACTACAAAAGTTATTTCTTAGTTAGTGATTTTCAGTCTATATCTGATCTAGGTTATTGCAAGAACTATCATTGTCATAGGTTCCTTGAGTGTTCTTTCTGAGTTCTGTGTTCAATATCATTGTGCTGTAAGTGCTACTCTTCTGAGAAGTAGAAACTTATGGAAGACAGGTCTTGTCTAGATATACTTGAGGTGTCGTAGCAGATGCTTGCCATCTCTTTCTAAACTAGACTAGTCTCGTTTTGGTGTGTGCATTTGTTGTACAGATTATAGTCAACTGACTATTTATTTAATTCTTACAACAGCAGTAACTAAGTGGTAACTTCAATTAGACTTGTTGTATGTCTCATTTTGTAGCTATACAATATTAGTACTCATTAATAATGCCTGATGCTATTATGTTGAGTATCATTAGATGTCCATCTTGAAGTAATATAATGTTTACGGATATGTTGGATGTATGTATGTGTAATTTCATAAACTAACTAGTGCATTATGCTATGATGTTAAAGTATCATAATATGTCTAGTTTAATCAATATGTTTATGTGTATTGGATGTTTGATATATTGATTTGTCATATGCAAACCTACCAATATGAAGTGTTATGCTATTGTCTGCGAATTGGCACATTGGCCAATGATGGGGTTGGAAGCAGAGGTGTAATGGTACAGACATTACCCACAATTGGTAGTATAGGGTATATGGTGCTAAACTTTCTCAGTGTATTGTGGGCGTGCGTCAACGGTAATGCATGGAAACCTGGCACAGCTACGGGTCACGGCTTGCAAGCCTGGATGATCAGGCATTGTTATAATACCCTTACCGACCCTGTGAGCTGCTAACCCAACTTTGGACGGAGCGGCTGTATGACACAGAATTTCTGTATTAGCGACATGGACATGGGGCGGCAGAAATGTAATCATTACAGGCGTGTGAGACAATTGAAAAGCCCGTCCCAGACTAAAGACAGTAGGGAGAAGGAGGATGGTGAACACAGTAGAGCTGGAAGATAAACTTGGCCAGACTGGTCATTGTATATGTTTGTGTTATGATATGTTGTAATTAGGATTGCGCTGATGTAGAACTGATATAACACATTCTTGATTTTCCTTCAAGCTCTCACAAGGAGCACCTATGTTGTAGATCTCAAAGACGAGTGAAGACTAGGAGTGTCAGGACTGACAGGATCGTCAGAATACCGGCAAGCTGTTTCTTTTTTGAGTCTACTGGAGAGTGGGGATCTGGACCACAGTTCCAGATAGATGAAGTAACAAGTAAAGTTACGTAATGTTTCTCATCACAATATGTTATAGGATTTCATCATCCGCATATTGAAAACAATTAGATGTCTATGATTAGTAAATAAATGTTGGAGTGTTGTAACTCATAGTTCTGTCATTATATTTTTTCCAATTGTGCATACGTGTTGTTGTGTACATTGGTGGGGGTTCACTTACACACCAAGGAAAGGAGCAGTCAGGGAGAAAACCTGTACTGAGATAGTCGTCTATACTAATATATTTAGACTTAAAACATCTATCTTAGCTAACCTTCTCTTTCCTATACCTTGGCGAATATTCAGCACAGTTCATTTCATTTTGTAACGAGCCACTTGGAGCTGTACGTTGGATATTCATGGGCTTAATCTGTAGTTCAGCCATATAGATTTTGTCCCTAGTCAGTTTCTGACTATTTAGGGTTGCTCGCCAGTGAATAATATTTTCATCTAGCCGGTGGGGCACCCCGACCTATGACAGCGGTCAACACCAGCATCTTTCGGCTGTATGTTGATTCCTAGGCTAGATTACGCTCATCAGCACGCCACGACTTTCTGAGCGACCGGCTCCATACTCTCATAAGTCCCTGGAGCGACTCGAACCATTTATAATTCTCGTGCGCTCACGTCAACCACGAGAGTATTCGGGGTTAACGGAGAAAGCTGCTACTCCTCTGCCGGGGGGCCGGCCATCTTCCTAGATAACCTTACAAAAAGAGGCAACTACAATCCGTTTTCTTTAATTTTTATATGTTGTATTATAATAAAGAGTGACTGCATATGACCTGACATCTTAGTTTCTGTGACACAATAACTTCATTTGGTTGAAGACACATATAAAGTGACAATTTACTGCCCTATTTGATTGGTCCATTAGTGAGCTCGTTCGTCAGATTAACCCGTTCATTGGCTCATTTAAAAGGAAATCACTTAGTGACTGCGCATGTGCATTAGTGTTTCGACGAAAACATTTTCACCCTAAATTTGACGTTTGATGTCAGTATCGGTATAAACCTGACCAGTATTGAACAATAGGCGACCCATTTGCATAATTTAACATCTCCGAGATTAGACAGTGTTACATTTGGGTGCGATTTATTTGTCCCAGATTGTGACACATTTTTGAGAAGATAAACAAAGAACTAGGTCAGCTTGTTCTGGCGAAGGTTACTGTGACCTTGCAAGAGCCGTTATCCCCACGTTCATTATGCCGAAATAACAGCTACAAATGTCTTTTTAATTAGCCCTTTTCGCGATTACTGGCAAATTAATGCAATGCTTTATGTACAATACTGGCGTCACTTCCCTAATCTTTAGGGCCGAGTGTGACGCCCATGGACGGCGCGCAGTAATGACCGGCTGCCTAATCTTCTAATGCAAGAGAGACGCCCATGAAGCAATGTCCGATCAATGTCCATTCGTTTTGTTGTTATTTAGCTAAGTTTCCCGCTGCTGCCATACGTAAGATTGATGCTAAATTTAGCACGTAACAGTTTAATAAGAAACGCCCGTAAACTCGTGATCTATCTATCTATCTATCTATCTATCTATCTATCTATCTATCTATCTATCTATCTATCTATCTATCTATCTATCTATCTATCTATCTATCTATCTATCTATCTATCTATCCGTCCGTCCGTCCGTCCGTCCGTCCGTCCGTCTGTCTGTCTGTCTGTCTGTCTGTCTGTCTGTCTGTCTGTCTGTCTGTCTGTCTGTCTGTCTGTCTGTCTGTCTGTCTGTCAACCTATTTACTTATATATCTTCCTACGTACCTGCCTCGCATGCATTTGGCATCCTTTCTTTTCTACATTGTTCGACCTGCCAGTCCGTGTGTCTCTCTGTTCGTTTGTCTGTCTCTGTCTTTGTCTGCATGTCTTTGTGTTTCCATAGGCTGTCCGCCTG
This sequence comes from Cepaea hortensis, assembly GCA_963921405.1. NCBI lineage: Eukaryota > Metazoa > Mollusca > Gastropoda > Stylommatophora > Helicidae > Cepaea > Cepaea hortensis. Next base: position 43,436,473 of record OY992894.1, on the reverse strand, counting down.
CCTCTGTCTGCCTATCATCCACACAACTGTCATATCTAGCCGTATATGTGTGAAGTGTATGTTTTTGTTTTCAAATCTCTTCTAAATGCGGACAGAAAAACCGTGCCACATCTCACTACAAATTTAATGAAACCGGCTGCAGTGATTGAAACCCTCGCAGTATACAGACAAATTGCCAGTGTTTGCCCCTCGCCCCGTTTAGATCTGGCTTCTGCTCCCCAGCAGGTAAATGCCAAGTAATCTGCAGGCATTTATAGCGGAAGTGATATGTGTGATGTTCAAAAACGCTTAACCCGTATTCCCTACAAATACATCACACTAATTCTCGCCGACTGTGAGTGCACATTCTAGAGTTAAACATCCCACGTAAAATTAACGTATGCTTGAGTGTCTGAAGGCAGAATTAACGATGTTGGGTTTCACTTAGAGGCTGAATATCTTCTAGAGATATTTCTCTGTAAGGATCAATTGTTTACGTTCTTTATCAAAATTAGTGGCCTCGGAGTTGGCGTAATTATTTGCATCTTTTTTTCAGTTATCTGACAGCTTTAAGTAGATTAATCGCTCAAGAGACGAAGCAGCGTTTCCGGCAAATTCTTCTCGCTTGCCTTTTATCCTATATTGAAGTATAAGCCTTCACGCAACTCACTCTAAGCCATCCTGACTGTTGCTATCACCTGCAGTTCCTTCCATGTTCTCTACGCATTGCTCGCTTCCGTCTCTAAATATAATCTTATATATGTCTTTTAGATTTTCCTCTATTTCTCGTGTGTTCCAAAGGACTTTTTGATTATACTATTTTCAGGATTCCTCAGTTAATATATTTTCTTCACTCCTGATTCACTGGTATTTATTTGATTCTGTTAATGAACTTTGCGTTGGTGATTCTTGCTTACCATTTTAGTCTTATATTGCGAAGGCAGCAATTAATGAAAGTTTGTAGTTTATGATTAATAATTTAAGTTGTTCTCCATGTCTCTCATCCACACAGTAGTACTGGTTCAACGTCAGAGTTATATATTCTAGGTTCTATGCTATGTTTAATTTCATTTTACTTCCACACATTTCCTAATGCCATATAAGAGTCTCTTACCTTTTGCAATCTTATTTTAATATTTCTGTCTTGTTCCTAACTATGTCATTATTGCAACTATAGAGGTGTATTCTTTTTTCGATCGCTCGCTTTGAACTCAAGCGTAGTCCATATAAGCTACTTATAGTAGCACTGGACTGAATTGTGCGTGTTGATTAGCTTTCCCTATTACCAGTGTCCTTCGCCGTCTGACGAACCCACTCTGACTTCAGAGGTACTTGTAATTTACATCCCTTAGTCAACATTTTAGTCCAACTGAGTGGTGTAGGGGTTGAACCAGAGAGTTACATTTGCGTGCGATTTATTTGTCCCAGATTGTGACACATATATTTGAAAAGCTAAACAAAGATCTAGGTAAGCTTGTTCTGGTGAAGGCTGCTGTGACCTTGCCAGGGCCGTTATCCTGCACTGAGTGCTGTAGGGGTTGAAGCCGCTGCCTCAGCATCAGCGCACCGGGTGTTTAAGAACAAGTGTTCTACTCTTGAAGTGAGGTTTCACCAGACATAGAGCGGGTTACCGTTTGCTTGGTTTATTCTCTATTTTTTTGTCATTCCTCTATGCACACTTTTAGACCTAACTATTGTGACATCCCATCCAATGTGTTTTAGTTATCTTTCTGGTAAACTATTGGCCTTCATGTGTGTGTGTGTGTGTGTGTGTGTGTGTGTGTGTGTGTGTGTGTGCGTGCGCGTGTGTGTGTCATTTATTATTTATTTATTTGGTTGTTTTTTTTTTGTTGAGTCCTTGTGAATGTCCTGTGAGGTGTGGCGATTTAAGATCCGTTGCTTGAGAACTTGGTGGTATGTTTGTTCACAGCTGATTTCCTATGGATTTCCTGTGAATAGTGTTTTCCTGTGGATTATGTGATGTTATTTTGTGTTCTTTTATTGGAAGTTTTCAAAAGAAGCCACGGAAGGCAGGTGGTAGATGAAATTTTGAGGGCAGCCGACAGATATTTGTTGGTCATGGTCTCGAGTTCACGACGACAGGCAGAGGAGCTCTTCTTGAGTCCATGGCTGCGGTCTCCGACCAGTACGGTCACTGCCATAGAGGAAAGCAACGGCAAACTACCTCTTTAAAAGTGCCTAGTATATCATGATTCGCTTAAAGACTAATAATCGCAAGACAAGGACAGAGACGTTAAAATTAGCAACATGGAACGTTAGGACGTTAAACGACGACGAAAAATTACAGAACATAAAACAAGAAATTGAAAGGGAAAAAATTTATATTTTAGGTATGTGCGAAACGAGATGGACAGGATCAGGCATCAAGATAGATGAAGATTTCAAGATTATTTATGTTGGAGGTGAAGATCGTCATAGGGGTGTGGCAATTATTTTGGACCGGAAAACATCAAAATCTGTTCAAGGATATTGGGCCGTGTCGGACAGAGTTCTACTAGTTAAATTAAGTGGCAGACCTTTTAGCATAAATATTATTCAACTATATGCCCCAACAGGAGAATCCAGTGAAGATAGTGTAGAAGAATTTTATAATGACATAGAGTCTGCCTTAAAGAAATGTAAAAATTCAAAAAAACATCATAATTGGGGACTTCAATGTAAAAGTAGGAAATCAAGGGGACAGATACACAGTAGGAAACTATGGTTTAGGAGAGAGAAATGAAAGAGGATACAGACTCGTGGAGTGGGCAAAAGAACAGGAAATGATTGTAGGAAACACCTGGTTTAAGCAACACCCTAGAAGATTATGGACATGGAGGAGTCCTGATAGCAGGATTAGAAACCAGATTGACTACATTCTCATTAGCAGAAGATTTAGAAATGCGCTAACCGTAGCAAAAACAGTTCCCAATGCTGATTGTTATAGTGACCACAGATTACTCACAGGAACATTGAGGATAAAGTTGAAGAAAGTCAAGTATATAACAGGAAACACTAAATATGATTTGTGTACATTGAGTAATGACAAGGAAATACAAAACAAATTCAACATAGAAGTACAGAACAGATTTGAAATATTGTCTGATCTAGAGATATTATTCCAGGATGTGGATGATCAATGGGAAACGTTGAAGAATTCAATCAATGTGGCTGCAGAAACAACTATTCCAAAATTAAAGAGTGGTGGGTCGTAAGAAATGGATGACTGAAGAAATTTTACACCTCATGGAAACAAGAAGACTCAACAAAAATAATTCTGTCAAATATGAAGAAATTCACAGACAAGTCAGAATATTATGTAAGGAGGCAAAAGAATCATGGCTTGAGGAAAAGTGCTTAGAAATTGAAAACCAACACAACAGTCAAAATATGAAATTAGTGCACAAAAGAATTCAGGAACTTACTAATAAAACAACAAGTACATCAACAGGGTGTCTAAAAACTAAAGATGGCAAAATCATAATAGAAAAAGACCAGATTCTACATGTATGGACAGATTATGTGAAACACCTTTATGATGATAACAGAGACGAACAGTATGATATTAGATTTAATAATGAAGGACCGCCAATTTTGGAGATGGAGGTTCGAAATGTTCTTAAGCATATGAAAGCTGGCAAGGCCCCCGGTGCAGATAACATCACAACAGAAATGATTAAAGCTTTAGAAGAATTTGGACTAGAGCAAGTCACCAGACTGCTGAACACATTATATGATACTGGAGATATACCTCCTGAATTATGTAACTCTGTATTTATTGCAATCCCAAAGAAATCAGGAACCTTGGAATGTGATCAACATAGAACAATTAGTATAATGAGTCACATCATAAAGATTTTGCTAAGAATTATCATGCAAAGAGTGAGGAAGAAGATACAACCTGAAATAGGGGAAGAACAATGTGGGTTTGTAGAAGGAAAGGGTACAGTAAATGCTGTGTATATGCTGCGAACAGTTATTGAACGTGCTATAGAAGTAAACAAGGATATACATCTTTGCTTTATTGACTATACAAAGGCTTTTGATAGAGTTAGACATGTAAACATGGTGGATATGCTTGCAGATCTACAAATTGATGGGAAAGACATTAGACTTATAAAAAACATATATTGGAAACAACAAGCTGCAATAAGGATTGATAATTAAATGGGACAGTATCAGCCAATTAAGAGAGGTGTTAGGCAGGGATGTGTGATGTCTCCAGATCTTTTTTCCCTATACAGTGAAAATATTTTCAGAAATGTAGAGGATATAAATGGAATCAGCATTGGAGGACGAAACATCAATAACATTAGACATGCAGATGATACAGTATTAATTGCAGACAATGCGCAGGTCCTGCAACAATTAGTAGATGCGATTGTTGTACCAGTGAGCAACTGGGGTTAGAATTAAATTGTAAAAAGACTCAGGTTATGGTCGTCACTAGGAAGGAAGAAGTGCCACAATGTAATATACAAGTAAATGGAAATATTCTTCAACAAGTGAATCGGTACAATTATCTTGGAACAGTTATAACATCTGATGGGAGATGCCTTGAAGATATAAGAACAAGAATCGCCATGGCGAAAGTAGCCTTTAGCAAGATGAAAAACATTCTGACCAAAAAAAGATGTCAATTGAAACGAGAAAAAGAGTTTTGAGGGGATACATAGAGCCTGTTCTTTTGTATGGATGTGAAACTTGGACAATGAGCAGTCAAGCTGAAAAACATCTGATGGCTGCAGAAATGTGGTTTCTGAGGAAAATGCAAAGAATACCATGGACAGACAGAAAAACCAATGACCAAGTACTACAGGAGACAAATGAACATCGTAAACTGATTAGATAAATTAGACGTAGACAGTCAAAATTTTTTGGACATGTTATGAGAAGAAATGGATTGGAGAACTTGGTGACAACGTGCAAGGTCGAAGGGAACAGACCAAGAGGAAGACCGAGGGGAAAATACCTGGATGGCTTGGCCACATGGCATGGACGAGACAGGAACACTGAGCTGATCCACGACACTGGTGATCGAGTGAAATGGCGAGTCATGACCGCCCATGCTTTCCGGCATAGCACATGATTGATTGTGTATGTCCTGTGAGGTGTGGCGATTTAAGATCCGTTGCTTGAGAACTTGGTCGTATGTTTGTTCACAGCTGTCTTGCCTATTTGCCGATAATTTTCATTAGAAATGCGTCTCCATGCTCCGAACACAAGTAGCATCTTCGATCAGGGTCATCCCATGACTCTCTTCCTCTCCAATGTTTCTATTGTCAGACTGCCCAGTTAACCCTTTCGAATGACGTGTCCAGCGAAAGTGAACTGTCAACTTATGATACCAGTGATCAGTTTTCTTCGTGTGTTTATGTAGTTCAAGCCTTCTTCGTTAGTCTTCTTATCTATTCATCATGTTCTCAGCATTCTTCAATAAAACAACACCTCTGCAGCTTCTGTACTCATAACGTAATTCCGTTGACAGTATTACACGCATATTACACATCCACACCTTACATTTATTGATTGCTCTATCATGAGCCTAGTACAGGTTGTTTCTCAGGTCTCACTACACTTGGTTTATAGAACAGCTGTTTGTTGGAGAGTATGTTTTCCCTTTCCAAGACGTAAAACATACTTTCCAACAAACATCTGTTCTACAAACCAAGGCTAGTGAGACTTTACTAACATCCTATATTGTCCTTCCTATAGAATGTGGCCTTTGTTCTAAAATATTGCATTTGTCAGGTCTTTTGTTTTCCATTTCAAACTCCATATACCTGTCTTGTTTCTTGGTTCCACAGCAGAGGGTTAGTGTCATTTTAGGTCAGCGTGGCCAAATGAATAAGAGCGCTCGCTCGTTAACTTCCGGTGCGCTGATGCTGAGGTGGCGAGTTTAACCCTTACACCGGTCAGTCGGACTAACATGTTAACTTCTTGTCCTTGACTTGGGGACGTAAATTACAAGTACCTCTGAAGTCGGAGTAGGTTCGTTGAATGCGAGGGACATTAGTAATAGGGAAAACTAATCCACGCGCAAAAATCAATCCACTGCACCTGAAGTAGTAGCACATGTATGGACTACGCTTGAATTCAAAGCTAGGGAGAGCCAAAAAAAAATTGCATTAGTTCAGTCTATTTTATTTTTCATTTCAAAACCATTATACCTGTCTTTGTTTCATGGATTCACTTCAGACACCTTTTGTCATTGGAACATTTCTCTACGTGACCTAGTTTTCACTTGTTACCTTTTCTAAGCTGTTAATTGTGTATTTATACTTAACAAAATATTGTAACATCCAAGTAATTCAACTGTGAAGCCAGTGGATGGATTCCTAAAGCTGAAATGTATTCTTGCGGTACAGGTGTGTAGATTGTCAACGACTATGTACAGCATATTTTAGCCAAAGTATCATTCATTTTTTCACAAAACAAGATATATACCTCTGAAGTATGCACCTGACGAGATGCTGCGGAATATGCTAATCAAGAAATCTTGCAGTACTTTATTTATAGCGTCTGTGTTTCAAGTCATTAAAAGGCGTTCTTAAACAAATGAATCAGTACAGCTATTACGAAACAGTCGTAACACCTGATTAGAGATGAGAAAAAGAATTCATTCATTCATTATGTGCCATGCCGATAAGCGTGGGTGGTCATGTTCTGCCATCTCACTTGATCACCAGAATCGTGGATCAGCTCCGTGTTTCTGTCTCGACCAGCAAAACATAACGTTCTTGGCATCTGTGAAGAAGGTAGTTTGCCAATGCTTTCCTTCTTAGCAGTGACCATACTGGTCAATGACCGCAGCCAATGTCTCCTCAAAAAAAAAAAAAAAAAAAAAAAAGAGATCCTCTGCCTACCGCTGTGAAGCTGGAGACCATAACACACAACTATCTGTCAGCTGTTCTTCAACCTCATCCACCACCTGCACCCATGGCTTCACGTAACCCTGATCGGGAGGCTCAAGGGTGTCCCGTAGGCTAGCGGAGGGAATGACGCACCTTGCTTCTCCTTTGATAGGGGATTCCCCTACCCCGCCACCCGGAATAGCTAAGGAAAATGTGACGTTTTGCAAGATCTGTCCAGTCACCATTAGTTAGTTAGTTAGTCTTTCCTTTTGAGCCTAAGGCGGCGCATAGGGCAGAAGTCATGGCTCTCCATATCCGGCGGTTCGCTGCTACCCGTTGTAAGTCCTGGATGTTCACTTGGCCGTTGAATGAGACTTCTCTGATGATGGCTCTACGCAGGGTCTCTCTTGGTCTTCCCCGTTTTATTTTCCCAACTGGTGACCATAAGAGGGCTTGGTTGGGGAGTCTTGTCTTGTCCATTCTGAGTATATGGCCGATGTAGTTCCAACGGCGTTTTCTTATAAAACTGGATACAATATCTTAGTCTCTTGTCTTATTTGCGTATTGGTTCTGAAATCTGTCCAGTGGAGGTTTAGAGTTCTCTTCTAAGACATTTGTTCTCAAAATTGTCTTAATTTTTTTAATCTTCTTCTTCTTTCGTTCGCCTGAAATATGTTTATAACTGCAATGTTGTCTCTTGAATGAATCTAACAGTGTTTTTTAGTTCACTCAGCGGTCCTTAGAATTTATCTTCCACTGTTGTCTCTCTAGGCCAGGAGGTTTGCCTGGATATGTTGTAGTATGGGCAATCCTGGAGTATGTGCTCTGCTGTCTGCGACGCCAAACCACATGTGCACAAGGCTGAGTCACCAATCTTGAATTTTTTATCTAAAGCTAAACTCTCACATCCATACGTTAGCACTGGAATCACACAAGAGTTGAAGATTTTAAGTTTCTGTTGCTGTTGTCCAATGCCTCTATTCTCATCACATAACCAACGAATACTGTTGGTCTCCTTCCTATCATCATCATGATATTGCAGGAAGTAATTAAAACATTGAACAGCCGCGACAACACTACCTATTTGAAAATCGCCAATTTTCTAATCTCTGATTAGTTCCCTATATAACTGACACGGTTGTGATGACACAATGAAAACTATACTGTCTAAATGAACAAAGTAAAAAGTCAAGAATTTCTATCTGAAAATATTAGCGATTTTTATCTCGAAGACAAAAAGAAAATTGGAATTGTGTTCCTGAAGACGTTCAAATTTTCCACATTGATGAAATCTATAAATGATAATGTACTTAAATTAGGCATTTGCTTTGTTTGGAAATTCGCAAATATCTGCTTGACGAAATTAAAGACTTTCCAAGTGAAGAAACTCAAGACTTTCCAAATGAAAAATGTCAAGATGTTCAAACCACTTCTATATGTTCATGTCCTTTGCAGGGGGTTGCGATCAACCCCAACCTATGGTTAATTTTCTTGACAATTTTACGTTCAGTAGTTTGCCATTGCTTTCTGGACGAGAAGCCAACGTTGATCGGTGTAGGGGATGAACATACTCTCCCTACGTCAGCGCACCGTAAGTTTTAAGGGCACACATTAAGCATCTGTTTCCTGCAAAATTCAAGTTTTATGCCTAGGAAATACCAAATTGTCTATGTAACGAAATTAAGGACTTTCAACATAAGGAAATTCGAAACTTTCTATGTAACAACATCCAAGTGCTTCTACCCGAAAGAACAGTCAAAACGGTAAGAGATTTACAGTATGTCTCCGTGAGTCGTTACCAATACTTTGATCTTATTTTTTTACAAAAATGTGGCGAATCTGTCAACAAGCTAAAGACACTAAATCTTATTACTAGAAGGCGGACTTAATAAAAACGCTTATATAGCCAGTTCAGACAAAAAAATAACATATTTTTGGCCAAGAAGTCCACGGAACCCACATAAGCGATATAAAACTATCAACATCCAGGATTACTAACGTCCCATTTACGTGTTCGGTATGTTGGTTTATTGCCTACGGTTGTCAGGGACGCCTAGCTCAAGACAAACAAAATCATACACCACATTCGTTATACCTGTTTTACGACCCCTCCTGAGAGTTTCATCTTTCTGGTAATGGCCAACGGAATGCCAGCCCCAGGTAAGCAACTTCCCCGAGGCTGCACATCTATCTTTCTTTTACAGGTAACAGGAAATATCTGGAGATGCCAAATGGAAACGACAGGTGTTGCTTGCCCGAGCAGGGGGTTAGTTTTAGCTATAAACAGACTGATTTTCCCACTATTTGTCTCGAGGTTTCAGATCCAGGAGCAATAATTCTGACTGATTGAACAGTCAGCCGTTGATATCTTTAACGATAAACGTAAAATTCAACGTATACTGACAGCGGTGGCCTTCTTTTTTTATTCAAGACGTGTCAATTACCTGAGCAATGATTGAGCAAACTTTATGGGGCTTTTTGAAATGAATTCAATTTTCTTAGGTTCTAAATTGAGATGAATATGTCTTGTTTTTATATATCTCAGTTTATACTCCACGCAGATAAACAATGTGCACTTTTATCCGTTTCCTTGGTTTCGAGAGAGTAAATGTTTAAGTGTCTCTGATGCGTACTGTGCATCATAACTTTACCCACAGGGCAGTAAATGTGGCAGAGACACTCACTCACCCAAGTCTATTTGTGGGTTTACACTCGAAGTCCTAAACAAACAGCCTGCGTGCAGTCTCTGGCATTTCATGTAATGAATGAGACCCTTTTGGACAATAAACCAAAATACCTATATTCTTATACATGATGTACCAAATAGACAATTACATAATAATCACAAAGTATAAAGTAGCAAGTTATTAACATAGCTTGACTCTCATCACAGCCAGGCCCCCCCCCAAAAAAAAAAAAAAAAATAAATAAATAAATAAATAAATAAATCGTTAGCCAGTCCCCTGTGCTCCATGTATATTCTGTCAAGGTGCCTTCAATATCCTATGTGTGGGTGGGGAGAGGTGTGTGGTGTGTTGGTTGGGGATATTGTGTGGGTGAGGTATGTGTGTGTTTTGTGGTGTGTGAGTGGGGTGGATGGGTAAAGGTATCTGTGTGGGTGTGGGTGGGAATATTGTGTGGTATCTGGGTGGGGGATATGTGTGTGGTGTGTAAGTGGAGATGTGTTGTGAGGGATATGTGTGTGTATGTGTGGTGCGTGGGTTGGGAATATTGCGTGGTAGGGGGTGTATGTGATGTGCGGGTGGGGGATTGGGTTAAGGCATGTGTGGGTGGGTGGAAGTTGTATGTGTGGGTGGTTGGGTGTGTGTGAGTGGTTTGGGGATGTATGGGTGGTTAGGGAGATGTGTGTGTGTGTGTGGGGGGGGGGGTAGGGACATGTCAGTTGGTGGGGATGTGTGTGTATGGTTTGGGGATGTGTGAGTGGATGTGCGATGTGTGGGTTGGTGGGGGATTGTGTGCGTGGGGAGGGGAATATGTGGTCGATGGAGATGTGGCTGGGGGATGGGTGGTTTGAGGTGTGGGTGGGGAGAGGATGTGTGGGTCAGGATGTGGATGGGCGTGGGATGTGTGGGTTAGTGGGGGAATGTTTGTGGGTGGCGAGTGTGTTTTGGTTGGGGGATCAGATGAGGGTAGTGTGTGTGGGTGGGGGATGTGCGCGAGGGGGATGGATCGGTTGGTGGGGTATGTATGTGTCCCTGGTGTGCGTGTGTGTGGGTAGGTGGGGTGTGTGTGTGGGTGGGGTGATGTATGGATAAGTGGGAAATGGGCCTCATAACATGGTAATAAGCCTTGTTTATGTTTACAACATTCATTTCACAATGTTTATTTTTCTTCCTATGTAAATGTATAATGCTCTTGATGAATGAAAGACGAGTGATTGGAAGGGCCGAATGTAAGACGGGCCTGCGCGCCCAATTTGTGACCCTAATAAAGTTGATTTGATTTGATTTGATTTGATTTATGTTCATCTTCGAACTCGTCGACCCCTTCCCCTTGTTCCAATAAATAACATGTATTCCATCACTGTTCTTACCAAACCACAGTTACGTTTATCATCATCATCATCATCATCATCATCATCATCATCATCATCATCATCATCATCATCATCATCATCATCATCATCATCATCATCATCATCATCATCATCATCATCATCATCATCATCATCTTCATCATCATTGCCACGATCCAGTTTATAGCTCATGGCATGGTAAAATATAGTCACGTTGAAGTACGTGACAAGCGAGGATTTTGAGCCACGAAAGGCACGCCGAGTCGTCGCCGGAGCGAATAAGTAAGATTCGCGAAGGTGACAAGGCAGTCAAGCCGTTGTTGTCGTTGAGTGCGGACACCACGTTACGAACGATAAAAATAACCTTATAAAGTCCCGCTTAAGATGTTAGATATGTGATAATAGAGATTTATAATTTTGAACATCTGTTGATTTGTGATTACGTCAGTGTAATAGAGTAAATGAAAACTGCTTAAGCGTTATGTTAAGTTTGTACATTTCGCGTTGTGATTCTTTGGATGATAGTGGAGAGAATGGACATTGCCTATTACTAGGTAATCTGAGAGTCTCTTACGTAAAGTACGAAGTAGTAAAAGATGTGAGGACGCATAGCTAAGTAAGAGAGTCCTTCTCTCGGTAAGGATGAAGAAGCCGAGAGAAATAACCACGGGGATCGTGGTGTGTGTGTGTGTATATATATATAACCCAAGATTACTACGTCCAATAAACTGCGCTGTGGCAATCAATCATCATCACCTCATCATCATACACTGCCAACTAGCGTAAACGCTCGTGTCGCGTCATAGATCTCGGCCTTTGGAGCTAAGGATCCACTCTGCTGATGACATTCTTCCATGCTACCGTCTCAGTCTATCCAGCATAATTTATCTTGGTCTGTCACTGCATCAGTCTGCATCTGGGGGTGGGGGAGGGGGATGTCACTTTGACTTTAAGTGCTTAGGAGCTGTCAGTGGTATGAAACGACACATTGCTCTCTAAATTATAGTCTTCCATTTCTAATCTGTTCTGAGCAACCTGAAACTTCTTATACATCGCATTTCAGCTCCCGGATGAGAGAAACACGTATGTAAGTCACAAGAGAAACCCGATCACGAAGACGTGTAACTGCAAGGGCAGCAAAGAATATCACTATAGCCCACCTGCATATGGTCAGAGACAACCAAAAAGAGTTGGCGTGAGGCTGATAGCTCACTCCGTAGAAAACTTAGCTACGAAATCCAACTAAACACGAGCATGCCCACAAAGGGCTTGCCGTGGATTGGTTGAGGGCATCTACTCTATTGGAAAACGAAAGGCGGAAGACGAAGAAAAGAAGACACAGAGTTTTAGGTTATTCTCTAGTAAATGTAATGAAATGATTTTAGAAAAGTGAAGAACACATCATCTCATATTGTTCTTCATGTAACTTGCGGTGTCGGGGTGAAGCATAAACCGCTGGATAGTGCCCGTTTATGGGCTTCAAATATCGAGATTAACCATGGACTATGTTATTCCCTCTGTCTATCGTTCAAAAGTGAAAAACATTGGAAAGGACATAACATAAATATACATCCCTAATTGATCCGTAATATATACGCAGTTAATCAACAATTAATGTATAAACATAGATCCAGGTGCCAAAATATGCATGTTTATTAGCCCTTGTTTGGAGAATAATATTGCTTCTTCTAGCATTCAGAAATGAAACATAAAAGTGTGCAACTGGCCCATGTAAATAAAATAACATGTAAATTCTATTTATTTGCGCGTACATTCTAGCATTCCATGTAAATATACAGTTCAATTTACTGTTTAAAGAATATTTAAAATATTTTAATACTTGTCAAAGACTGACATATGAGGCCAGAGGTCTGCCTCAAGATAGAACACCACCGGGAAAAGTGGTCAACTTCATATAGATTAGAGGTAATACCTTGCCCCGGGATAAGGGCAGGGTAGGGGATAGAATGGAGAACTATTAACTAGTTCTCTCATGAGACACGGAGACGGTGACCAGATAGTTAGCACTCTGGTCACGACAGAATCACGGCGCCTACATGATAGTCACGATTGCCAATCAACAGAAAATAGCTAATGTAAGCGTGCCAAACAGGACGGCACGCAGAAAGCCGAAGGACACCTCAAGGTCCTTCCGCGTGGTGTGTAACCACGCGAGCAAGCTAGTGAGACTGGGGACTGACTTTGTAGCGGGCACCTCGTTGTAGAATTGATAGGAGATTTGTGTAACCAAATAGATAGAATTAGCATTAGGGCTTAGAAACTAGGGATAGTAATTCTGTGGCTTTGTGTGTGGTTTTGATAGCGACTGTTATGTACTTGTAAAGAGCCAACGGCAATAAAATGTATCATTTATTTCCTCTCACACGACTTGCAAGTTTCTTGTGTGGTGCGAGAGAAGTAATCTGATGATGCCTTACACATGAGTTGTTGACAGGCAAAGATTAATGTGGTGTCAGAAGTGGTGCTTGGACGAAAGCGCCAAGCAAATACACTCATCCACGGCTCTAGACTAAGTTTACAAATAGTGAAGTAGTGATTTAATTTGTGTCAGTGACGGTTAACGTGTGCAGAACTAGGACAAGTTGCTAACGAAACTGTGCCTATCGTGACGAAATAATGCTTATTTATGCTTAGTAAAATATTATATACTTAAATCATGTGTTTCTTCAAAGTTGTAAGTATTGATATTATTATTTTCTGTTATTTATTCATGTAATTATTTATTTATTTATGAATAACTATCAAAAATGATTCTTGGCGGAGCGATACACATGTCAGCAACAATATCGATTTTTGCAAGCTAAAAATAGCGCTGCGCCTCTGACGTAGCACGATTGACAAGCAGTTGGGTTACGCCATTGGCAATCAGCATCGGAGTGTTTACAAATCGGTAAACTGCTGCCCGCCTGAATCAGTGCTTTATATTACCTATTATTTATTTATTTGAGTTAGTAATTGAATATATTTGTTTATTTAAACAATATTAATATATTTTCGTTTATTTCAAAGCAGTTATTGAATTTGTTTTTGTACTTTTTCTTGTGTTTACCGTCACGATGGCACTATTTTCAGCCAGGCAAATTAGACTGGTCTGCACAACACTTGCATAGATTAAACTAGGTTAGTGACGAAAGGCATATACGGTTAGAACGAAGACAGGACATTGACAATTTAATATTAAGTAAACTATATTCTGTTTTGTTCGTGGGCATGTCAATGTCATTGTGTCAAATTGTCGAATAATATGTCGTTTGCTATTTGGTAATTGTTGCTGCTCTGTAAACCAGGGTGAACAACAGCTGATTATAAGATTGGTGTGTATGCCGAAGTGCCAAACAGGTGACCTAGATAGAGAACTCGTGGCGATACTGAAGCACCAAACAAGGTGACCTGTGTTACCGGAGTGTGTTCCTTGTTCTCGGGAACATTAAGTTGAGTAAAACTTACATATTTGGCATGCAATGTGATTAATAGTGCATCTCTTTTTCAGCTTGTGATGCATTAGCATACTTTTGTGCTCTGTTTTTGCAGGACTAAATTTTTCAGGTTATACACAAAGAGTACAATTTGCAGTGCTCATATATATTAAGAAACATAACATATCAAAGAAAAATAAGTGAATAAAGAGTTCAGTGTAGGTCAACGCTAGCTATTTACCTAACATCATGGCTACTTTAGCTGACTTCGTAAAAGCAGGCAGAGAAATGCAATATACAGGTAAAGAGCTAGAAGAATATGCTGATAAGAAATTTAAAGAAGCAAAGGATGCAGAGAGAGATGAACGCGCACAGGAAAGACAACACCAGATACAACTAGCTGAGATAACAAAACAAAAAGAAGTACAAATTAAGCAACAACAGTTAGAACATGATAAGGAATTTAAGCAAAAGCAACTAGAGCAGGAGAAAGAACTAAAACAAAAGACATTAGATCAAGAGAGAGAACTAAAGCAAAGAGAGATAGATGAAATGGCAAGAGTTAAGGAAAAACAAATTCAAGTAGAATCAGAGACACAGTTACAGATGAAACGTATGGATGTAGACTCACACACAGAAATCTCTGCCACTAAACTAAAAAGTCAACAAGAAGAAGATAAGTTCAACAAATACAAAAATATTATCAAACCATATTGTAAAGAAGATTCAATATCAGCCTGGACAGAAAATGTCGAGTATCAATTTAAATATCACCAAGTTCCAATAGACATGTGGGCTATGATTTATATGAAGAACCTAAGTGGTGAGCCCCTTAAAGTGATAGAAACTATACCAACTGAACTTAGATCTAACTATCAATACATCCATGATAGAATAATGCAACACTTTTTACTTGATGCCCCTGGGTATCAGGTTCAGTTCTCAAATTTAAAACCTAAACCTAGTGAGACTTTCATTGATTACGTCTCAAATGTTCAGAGTGTACTAAATAGATGGCTTAAGGCAGCTAACATAGGAAAAGACTTTGATAGACTGAAAAATTTAATAGCCATGGATAAAGTCATATCCACTATACCATCTCCTTTTGCTAAATTTCTACAGCAGTCAGACATTGAGAACATAGAGCAGATCGAAAAGAAAGGGTCTGCATATTTTTCTTCCAACAGAGATATTTTTAAGACCTCAAATGACTCTGAAGTAGTGTCCTTTGTGAAAGACCAACCAAAAAATTATCAAAGTAAGAGAAAACCCTTTCAGAAAATCGACACAAAAGATAGGAAAATATCAAAATGTATTTATTGTCAACTTTTGCATGACACTTATGCTATGTGTGACAAATCGCCAAATTATCAGGCGCATCTTGAAAATGTTATCAAGAAGCAACAAAACAAAAGATCTGCATACAGGCGTGCAATCAAATGCTTCTTTTGTTCCAGCTATGGCCATTATTCAAATAAGTGTCTGGGCCGCCAACGTATGAAAGCCAACAATGCTATTTTGATTGATACATCTTCTGATAGTGGTAGTGAGACTGAGTGTGAGATTGAAAATGATTTACCTGTTAACCAACCTGAAGATGTGTGTTGTGTGAACGATATATTAAGTTTTGACAGTTGTGAACGATGTCACCAATTTCATGCAGACGGAAAATTAGAATGTGGACATACAGTACCGTTCTCAACTGAGAATGTAAATGCAGCATTAGCCTCCAGAGGCAATTTGGTGTTCCACAATGCAATGGTCAACGATAGACCATGCCAATGTTTGCTGGATAGCGGCAGCACCCTGATTGGTCTTAGAAAGGAACTGGTGAGTCCAGATGACTATACAGGTGACTCTGTCAAATGCCGAACCTTTTCGGGTAACATTGAAATTTACCCTTTGGCCAAAGCCCGTATTGACACTCCTTTCCTTTCTGGTACCTTTACTTGTGCAATACTTGACAACCCTTGTACTGATTTAATTTTGGGTTGCTTACCCCAATTGAAACAATGTACTAGCGATGAAATAGCTGCATGGGAAAGATTAAATGCAGCTAATGCAACCACCAGAGCAGACACTGTAAAACATGAAGACACACTACAAGATGAGAGACTACTGTTGCTTTCTCCAACTGGCACAGATGACACCAACAGTCAAAAATTCATAGAACAGCAGAAAGCTGATCCTAGTGTGTCTCCATATTTAAAATTATTGAAAGAAAGAGCCAAGGTGACCAAAAATGCATCATGGTTTTTTAGGCTTAACAATGGCATTCTTACTAGATACTATACAACAGGTAACCATGAGATTCAGCAAACGGTGTTACCTGTACAACACCGCCTTACTGTGCTAAAGATTGCACATGAGTCACCGTTTGCTGGTCATCTGGCGTACGACAAAACCAGGGCCAGAATTCAGGCTCATTTTTATTGGCCAGGTTTTTGCAATGATATAAAATTATTTTGTCGTTCGTGTAATGTCTGTCAACAGTTAGTACGTAAGGGTAAACATCCTACAGCTGAGGTACAACCTTCTACATTGGCTTCTAGGCCATTTGAGATTGTGGCGGTAGATATTGTTGGACCCCTGAATCAGGTGTCCAGCAAAGGACATCGCTTCATATTAACGATGGTCGAAATCTGCTCAAGGTGGGTTGAGGCAGTAGCTTTGAAATACATCACCTCCAAAGACGTTGCCAATGTATTTCTACACCTGTTCTCACGATTCGGATTTCCACGGACCATAATATCCGATCGTGGAACTCAATTCATATCGGCTGCAACGCAAGCCCTTACAAAAATGTTAGGGATTAAACAACATTTTACTACAGCATACCATCCAGCCAGCAATGGAATTGTAGAAAAAATTAATGGAGATCTTAAGCATATGCTGGCTAAGGTGACAGCAGAAAACCCAGCTGAATGGGATACACTGTTACCAACAGTGCTGTTCGCCTATCGGGAGATTCCCCATTCAAGCACGGGTTTCTCACCGTTTGAATTAGTGTACGGGGCTAACCCACGTGGACCCCTAACCATTTACCATCAGGTAATCACTAATTCCATTGAAATTCCCAACCCAAAAACACCTTACGAAATGGTGACAGACACACGAGACAAAATCATGAAATCGTGTATTATAGCTAAGGCAGCTTTGGAGAGGAAGGGTCAAATCTACCGCCAATACGCCAACAAAAGTGCAAGAACAATTGATCTTGAACCAGATCAAGACATACTTTTGTTACTTCCAGACAAACGAAATTTATTATTGACCTCATGGCAAGGGCCATTCAAGGTGGTACGTAAAATTTCAGATGTTGACTATGAAATATCAATAAACGGACACTTAAAGATATTCCATGTCAACATGCTGAAACCTTACTTTTCACGACAACAGACAGAAGTAGAGACAGACGAACAAAGTGCACCCACATCTAGTGATCAGACGACAGACATACACAACGCAACTACACTAGTTAGCGAGACTGGCATATCCGACGATATCCATACATCTAGCGAGAATACAGAATACGCACTTAGTACCACCACCGTACTGAATCAGGTAGACGACGACGGCATGGAACTACCCGTTCCGATTGTGGACAAGACTGCCACATTAGATAGCATACAGATATAACAGGGACTAACAGACAGTCAACGACGACAATTAGTAGAATTAGTGACAGAATACAAAGACATATTTTCTGACATTCCAGGTAGGACGGACAGAATCGAACACTCCATTCTTCTTTCGGACTCTAAGCCTATTAAATGCAGGCCGTACTCAATCCCACTTAGCTATAGGGAAAATCTAAATAAGGAAATTCTTAATTTAGAAGCTAGTGGGATCATCCAGAAATCCACTTCTGAGTACTCTTTTCCAATCGTCCTAGTTAAGAAAAAGGGCTCCACAATTCGTCTGTGTGTGGACTATCGAAAACTCAACAACTCACTTTGTGAACGAGGACAGCTCATTACTTGCGAAGCGCCATATATGTCCCAGTGAATCATTTGTGTTAAACAGAGAAAAACAGTGTCAGAACATTATATGAATACAGACACAAAAACAGTGGTCTACGACACAAGCAAACTCTACAGGTGCAATACCCATAAGACACAAGTGTGAACATGTGATGTATTTCATATACCCAGGACAATTGTATAGATAGTATGCCAATGAAAGCATTTTCTGAACATTAAGGGCAACTACTAACCTGAGGTATTTAAATACCATGTATATAAATACTCATTGTGATATGTATTATAACGTTTTAATATAGTCATAAATTATAGGTAGATTATCTCATTTAAGTTATATTTAGATTTAGATAATATAATAGTTTTCATTTTTTTTTACTTTAGAGAGATTATTAATTTACCCACTTACTTACCTTAAAAGTAGAATAAGATAGTAATTTAAAAATAACAACTAATTATAAACTAAAATAAGAAATTTAGATAGTAATAGTACCATTTAGTTTATTACTTTTCACTTTGTTTCATTTCATTTAAGTTCATTCCATCTTAATGATCCAATCCATTAAACAAACATTATCATTTAGTATTATAATTAGTTTAACACCGTAATAGGATAAATAGATTATACAATTAAACATACATCATTCACATCATTTAGATTAAGAATATCGATCATATAGTTTTTTTTTTCATTTAAAAACATTAGTTATAATTGTGTTAGATTGAACATCACCTATGTTAAAAAGGTACGTAACTTATTACATTTCACATTACCCATTTCACCAATGTACATAACTCATCTCACATCAATTTCATTTTAAATGGTTAGATTACATCCCTTAAATTAGATAAATATTACGAGTAATGTAAACTTTTGTGAGGATTAATGTCCACAGCTGAAGATTAATGTTTGAGGATTAATGTGACAGATAGAGTAAGATAGGTAACACATTAAATATATATTTATATAACTAGTATTAGTATGTCAGTATTTAGAATATTATTGTAATAGAATATAGTGGTGAATAATACCAGGGTACAAACCATCAACCCTTTTTCTTACATGTAAATATATTGTAAATACTTGACTTGTGCAGCAATTTACGCACAGTCATGAGGCTCAACTGTGTCAAACTGAGCCAAACTTGTACAGTGTCACTCCAAGGTTTTTAAATAACTATGAGGATGAAAGAGATGTGTGACAGAAGTGTGAAACTGAAAAATGTGTGACAGATGTGTGAAAGTGAAAAATGTGTGACAGATGTGTGAAAGTGAAATAGGTGTGACAGAAGTGTGAAAGTGAAAGCGAATGTAAATTATACAAGAGAGAGTGACATCGGTCAGCGGATTTTTCTGCCGCTCAACGCGACTTTTAATTTTTGTCTGCGTCAAATGTGTGCTTTCTTTGTTGTGCTGTGATGAATGTGTTGTATGTAGTTTAGTGTAGATCTTAGAGAAAGTATTTTAAGTCCCATAAGACGCAGATGTAGTCACTAATTAGTGTGATACACTTCTTTGTGGCCTCATTCAACCGAATTATGGCACTTGAAAACTTACTTACAGACACATGATAGTTAGATACACATGTTAGAGAATAGATTATACTATTAATATAATCCAAACACGTAAACAACCAGAAAAACAAACATATAAATTGCATACACTTTTTGTAGATCAAAGGGAGATAACTCCGGGTCAGGGGACATAATAGACAACGAAACACTAACTTAACAATGAAAGAGAACTTTACACGCGGAAGCGAGATAGGTAAAGCCTGTCGCACACAGCTTGTGTAATGGTTGTTTAATATTATATGGGGGACATGAAGCAATTCATGTGTTGACCCTAAGAAAGTCAACTTTGTATGGGTAGTGAGTTAATTTACTATTTGAGGGCAGGTCTTATTAGACAACGGTCTGGTTCAGACATACCTCTAATTAATATAATATTGCGATTGAGAAGAGGGCTCACGCCAACCAGACAAGTTTATGGCGATTGCCAGTAACCAAGTAAAGTGATACGACATTGTGAAAATAGGCAGTAGAAGGCTATTAGGTAGCCCAAAACCAGGTTATCTACAGTCTTTGACAAAAATTAGATACACTAATTTTTTAGAAACCTCTTGCGTCACAACCAATGAGTCAAAGTTGATGACGCAACACAGGAGGGGAGGGTGTGTGTCAAAGACTGACATATGAGGCCAGAGGTCTGCCTCAAGATAGAACACCACCGGGAAGAGTGGTCAACTTCATATAGATTAGAGGTAATACCTTGCCCCGGGATAAGAGCAGGGTAGGGGATAGAATGGAGAACTATTAACTAGTTCTCTCATGAGACACGGAGACGGTGACCAGATAGTTAGCACTCTGGTCACGACAGAATCACGGCGCCTACATGATAGTCACGATTGCCAATCAACAGAAAATAGCTAATGTAAGCGTGCCAAACAGGACGGCACGCAGAAAGCCGAAGGACACCTCAAGGTCCTTCCGCGTGGTGTGTAACCACGCGAGCAAGCTAGTGAGACTGGGGACTGACTTTGTAGCGGGCACCTCGTTGTAGAATTGATAGGAGATTTGTGTAACCAAATAGATAGAATTAGCATTAGGGCTTAGAAACTAGGGATAGTAATTCTGTGGCTTTGTGTGTGGTTTTGATAGCGACTGTTATGTACTTGTAAAGAGCCAACGGCAATAAAATGTATCATTTATTTCCTCTCACACGACTTGCAAGTTTCTTGTGTGGTGCGAGAGAAGTAATCTGATGATGCCTTACACATGAGTTGTTGACAATACTCCTATTTTCCAGTTGTATTGTCATCGACACTAGTTATAGAATCTACTATTAGTATTGTCAAGGACACTAGTTATAGCATCCACTATTAGTATTGTCAAGGACACTAGTTATAGTATTTACTATTAGTTTTGTTATCGACACTAGTTATAGCATCCAATATTTTAGTATTGTCATCGACACTAGTTATAGCATAAACTATTTTGGTATTGTCATCGACACTAGTTATAGAGTTAGGCGGGCTGCAGGGTCTCAGGTTATGGTGTCCGCCTCTAGTGCTGGAGGTCCTGGGTTCAAGCCCCGGTGAGGACCGGGATTTTTTCACGTGAACTTCCAGCAATAAAATTTCCCCTGGTCTCTGGGTAGTGATATCGGACGCCCGTGTGTATTGTTGCGCACGTAAAAATCCCTTGGCAGTGGGAAATCGAAAAGAGTAGCCTAACGGCTCTGCCCGGACAAAATTTCGAGCTAAAAATCTACCTAAAGTATTTCAGGATCCTCGCCGGTGCTACGGAGTTCGTGCACTAAGCTGAGCTTCTCCAAACTCAGGTTTGAGTTAGGAGGAGAACTGAGCACTTATGGGTTACATCCGTGTGCCATGATATTGATCCATCGACTAAAACTAAAACTAAAATTTAGTTATAGCATCCACTATTTTAGTATTCTCAACGACACTAGTTATAGCATCCACTATTTTAGTATTCTCAACGACACTAGTTATAGCATCCACTATTAGTATTGTTATCTCCTCAAGCTGGGCAGCCCCCGGTAAATTGGGTGCTGATCCGCCACATCCTGCCTGCTTCATTGATTGCTGAATAGCAGGCTGTAAAACCAATGCACCAGGTACTAATAAGAAGAAAAATAGAAACCTCAAGTTACGGCTTGCAGCCTGGAACGCAAGAACCATGTGTCCAAGATTTTACACTGACTTGACCAATATTGACGATGTGAGAACAACGGCTGTGATTGATGCCGAACTCTATCGTCTTAACATTGATATTGCTGGCATGCAGGAGACTCGCCTCGCCGAGAAAGGGTCACTCGTGGGAAAAAAAATTATACCTTTTTTTTGAAGGGTACAGGGCAGACAGAAAAAAGGCAACATGGTGTGGGCTTTGCAGTGTAGAATTCGCTACTGGGAATGATTGAAATTCCAGCATGATTTAATGAAAGACTATTATCCCTGCGCTTGGCAACCTCTTGTGGTTTTGCCACCATTATTACTGCATATGCACCGACACTCGTTTCCTCTGATGATGTGAAGGATTCGTTCTATGAGGAGTTAGACTCCATGATCAAGGCAGTTCCAAACTCAGGCAACATTTATATGCTCGGTGATTTCAATGATCGTGTGGGCAAGGACTCGAGTTCATGGCCAGTGTGCCTTGGAAAATACAACATCGGTCACATAAATGAAAATGGGCAAAGGGTGCTGGAGCATTGCACCAGAAATGACCTACGTATTACAAACTCCTTTTTTTTAAACAAAAGAGCTGCATAAGATCACATGGAAACATCCAAGATCCGGCCATTGGCACCAGCTGGATTTCATCAACACCCTCAGACAACATCTGAACCATACTTCATTGACTCGAAGTTACCACAGTGCTGACTGTGATACGGATCATTCTTTGGTTGTTGCAAGGGATAGACTGAGACCAAAGAGAATCTATACAGCTAAACACAAATCTAGCCCAGGGATTAATATTAATAACACTCACGATTCTGAAAAGTGCTTTGAGTTTCAACAGCAACTTGAAGACGCTTTCACTGATACACCAGAAAATTGTACAGTAAGTGAAAAGTGGCGTAAACTTAAAGAAGATCTTTATAAAACTGCCGTAGGGGTTTACGGCACTGTGGATCATAAGCGGCAGGACTGGTTTGCAGCAAACAGCCAGACACTGCAGCCCTTGATTGATAAGAAGAAGATAACTCTCTTAAGAAACAAGGAAAAACAACGCGTAACACTCTCAGTGAGCTGAAGCAAGCTAGGAAAGATGTGCAAAAGGCTGCCAGGCAGTGTGCGAATGACTGTTGGATCAAATTATGTGAGTCAATTCAAAATGCAAGTGATAAGGGAAACGTCTGAAGCATGTATGAAGGGATAAAGAAAACCTGTGGCCCAATGATCAAATGAAGTGCACCATTGAAAACCTTGACTGGAGAAATCATCACTGATAAGAAGCAGCAGATGGATAGATGGGTAGAGCACTATTTTGAGTTTACTCAAGTCAGACCAACCTAGCGGATGATGCCCTCAATGCCATAGAGGCCCTACTGTCACTTGTCGTCCCTGGGGGGAAAGTAGAATCAACAAGCACACCTAAAAATTCCCTTTTCTCAGTTATGGTTATGGACCTTTGTCTACACACCCCCGTTCCGTCTTTTTATCACTATCTCTCTCTCTCTTCTTACCACAAGACAATACCCCTCTTCACATTCCTCCAGAACATACCCACACAACACTGTCCTCCAATATACTATACTAAAATTAGTTAATGAAGAAAATATGTCAGGTGTGTGTATAGTGTATGTGTATAGAAATCTGTGGTGTAGTCTATCGTATATGTGAGACAGGACTATTTAGTCTAGGATCAGCATCACAGTTCTCATCATGCTACGGTCATTCTACTTCACAACAGCATAGAACTGGAAGGAACTCACCCGATGATGTTTCTCTCAGACTGATTTTTGACTTCTTCTAGTTTATCCTGTAACGTTTGAAAGTCTGTTCACCATGAGTAATGTGGTTAGTTATTGTCCTTTATTTTTCCACAGACGATACACCAGTATTAAACATAGTCCATTGATGAACGAATACAAACACTGTCCAAAACTTATATCGCCGACACACTGTTGTTTGCTACTCAACGAAATGTTCATGTAAGCCGGGAAAATGTTAGTGTTTTATAATAGTCTTTCCCTTTATATAATTCTTAGAGCTAACCTTATGGTTTCCACTTCCTTGGTTGATTGTAATAATTTAGATTCTGAGTCTCTCTTCTAGTGATTCAGTTCTTATATTAAATCTAGCTCAGGAATGGTCTGACCTTCTTTGATAAACAGGGTTCAAAGTTTGAAGTCAGTTAGCACTGCACCAGAGTATGGCTATTTTATTCTTCTCAGAGTTGTAGGCAATTGCACTTTCAATTGGAACCTTGTGAAACATTATTCTGATCCTGAATTGGAAATACACATGTACATCCTGTACAAATGTCCGTTGCCTTTAAACACCACTGGACATCGTAATTTCTTTTCTTAATTAGACCAAGCATAGGTAAACACATCCTCTCGTTGTAGTCCTCGTCAGTACACTGAATTTAAAACGTTATTTTCTGACAGCTTAGAATGTTGTCTGTAGGACGTCACAGGTTTTTCCCCTACCTAGTAGCCCCTGCTCTTTTCTCGTCTTTTGATCCTTGTACAAAAACATGCCGACAATCTCCTTTGATATAGACAATTCTAGTTGAGATCGTTTTCCCGTTTCTCTCGGGACCTCCGTTCCCCGTATTTCAAAGAGCTCCGATCGGTTTGAACGGGACCCCGTTCTCACAACAAAAAGTTGTAGCGGTATAGACCGCCGATCTCTGGCCTTTGATCATTCGGATCGACGACCTCCCATATTTCGTGACACCTACCAACTCTTGACCACCTGGACACACTTCCCACCACAACAGAAGTTAAGTGTTATATAAATGAACTTGCATCTGGCATGGCTCCAGGTAAGGATGGGATTCCAATAGAGGTTATCAGGAGTAGGCAAGACACACTCGCTCTACAGATCCACCAGCTAATAGAGCTATGCTGGCGAGAAGGACAAGTCCCACAGGATTTCAAAGATTCAAGCATCATAACACTGTACAAGAACAAGGGCGATCGGAGCGACTGCAACAACTATAGGGGTATCTCACTTCTGTGTATTGTTGGAAAAGTATGTGCCAGAATTGTTCTGCGCAGACTTCAAGTCCTAGGAGATCAAATCAACCCCGAATCACAGTGCGGCTTTCGACAGAACCGGTCTACCATTGATATGATATTCACATTGCGACAAATGCAAGGAAAATGCCGTGAACAGAATCAACCACTGTTTATTGCCTTCATCGACCTCACAAAGGCATTTGATTTGGTCAGTCGTGAGGGTCTTTTCAATGCACTAAAGAAGATTGGCTGCCCACCAACTCTTCTGTCCATTGTGGAATTGTTCCACACAGGCATGAAGGGTACATTCAAGTTTGATGGTGCAACTTCAGAAGAGTTTGAAATCAAGAGTGGAGTTAAGCAAGGTTGTGTACTAGCTCCCATCCTCTTTGGAATATACTTTTCACTTCTACTAAAATATGCCTTTAGTGATCAAGATGGTGGTATATACATTCACTCACGCTCAGATTGCGGCTTTTACAATGCTCAGAGATTGAAGGCCAAGACCACAATTAGGAGGGTACTGATCAGAGAGTTGCTTTTTGCAGATGATGCTGCAGTTACGAATGTGACTGATAAGGCCGATTCGCGCTGTAAATGTTAGTCCATAGTGGTTGCATATGAAGAATTACAAGGGCTATCATCTGCATTCTCCAATGCTTGTTCTGAATTTGGTTTAACAATTAGCAAAAAGAAGACATAGATTATGTCACAAGGTGCACATGGGGTACCATCAATCTTTATTGACGACGCCGAACTAGAGATAGTAGACCATTTTACATATCTAGGATCAGTGGTAAATAACAAATTATCCATAGATCAGGAAATCAACATCCGGATTGGTAAGGCAGCAACAGCAATGAACAGGTTTAGAAAAAAGAGTCTGTGAGAATAGGAAGCTTACTTCCAAAACAAAAGTCCTTGTCTATCAAGCCTGTGTCCTTAGTACACTTCTATATGGCAGTGAAGCCTGGACAACTTACTCACATCAAGAGAATCGTTTAAACAGCTTTCATATGCGGTGTCTGCGAAGAATACTTGGTATTAAGTGGCAAGACAAAATCACAAATACTGAAGTATTGGAAAGATCAGGATGTGTGACGGTTTATTCTATGCTCAGTCTTCGTAGACTTAGATGGATAGGACATCTTAGGAGCATGGATGATGGTAGAATACCAAGGGACATCGTTTTTTGTGAATTACAGATGGGTAAGAGATCTCGGGGTCGGCCTCTACTACGATACAAAGATGTATGTAAGCAGGACATGATTGATACATGCATTGATAATGCACATTGGGAGCAAGACGCCGCTGAACGTGTTGCATGGAGGGCAAATATAAGAATTGGAATATAGACAAAGTAGAAAATTATTGCAGATAAGTCACACACCGATTGTGTGAGACGTAAGATGGAAGTCACACACCGAGTGTGTGAGGCGTAAGATGGTGCATGATGGTGGATGATGTGTTCACATGCAACCACTGTGGACGAACATTTACAGCGCGAATTGGCCTTATCAGTCACATTCGCTACCGCCATGGGTAGTAATTATTGCGCCTTTTTGAAGCACAAACTATCGTCTGTCAAGAGGGCAAGGTGCCAATGATGAATGATATTAGTATTATCATACAAAGTTGTTATAGCATCCAATATTAGTATTGTCATTGATACTAGTTATAGCATCCACTATTAGTATTGTTATCGACACTAGTTATAGCATCCACTATTAGTATTGTTATCGACGCTAGTTATAGCATCCACTATTAGTATTGTTATCGACACTAGTTATAGCATCCACTATTAGTATTGTTATCGACACTAGTTATAGCATCCACTATTAGTATTGTTATCGACACTAGTTATAGCATCCACAATTAGTTTTGTCATACGCAGTTGTTATAGCATCCACTATTAGTAGTGTTATCGACACTAGTTATAGCATCCACAATTAGTTTTGTCATACGCAGTTGTTATAGCATCCACTATTAGTATTGTTATCGACACTAGTTATAGCATCCACTATTAGTATTGTCATACGCAGTTGTTATAGCATCCACTATTAGTAGTGTTATCGACACTAGTTATAGCATCCACTATTAGTATTGTCATACGCAGTTGTTATAGCATCCACTATTAGTATTGTTATCGACACTAGTTATAGCATCCACTATTAGTATTGTCATACGCAGTTGTTATAGCATCCACTATTAGTATTGTTATCGACACTAGTTATAGCATCCACTATCAGCAAGTTCTAGTGCAGACATTCATGAGCTTCTGATACACAAGTCCACCTCTTGACCTTCACTCATGCTTTTGTGTGAACACTCAGGTTCTGTTTCTTAGTGGAGAAGTTTCGAAACGAAAGTGACCAGCTCCTTTAAACGTCCCGTTCCTTCGTCTAGATGTGTCTTGTTAAGTTAAACTGGTAGCCCATCGAGGAGAAAATTAACTAATTCCAAACCTCTGCTGCCTTGCAGGATCCGTGTACTTGGGCAATACTTTGGAGCTAACCCCTAAGGGAAAATCCCGGTTTGGAATTCCTAGAGTAGTCCACTTGTCGGCCTCGTACGCTGTTTTAGCGTTTTAAATATATCATACTAGCTGACCCGGCCCGGCTTCGCCCATCTCCTGGCGGGGAGCATCTCATTTAATTCATATTCGGCCCCTGCCCCCGTTCCCCAAAAAGACGACCTGGCCCGGCTTCGCCCATCTCCTGGCGGGGGCATCTCATTTAATTCATATTCGGCCCCTGCTCCCGTTCCCGTTCCCAAAAAAAGACGACCCGCCCCGGCTTCGCCCAGCACCTGGCGGAGAGCGTCTCATTTAATTCATATTCGGCCCCTGCCCCCGTTCCCAAATAAGACGACCTGGCCCGGCTTCGCCCATCTCCTGGCGGGGGCATCTCATTTAATTCATATTCGGCCCCTGCTCCCGTTCCCGTTCCCAAAAAAGACCACCCGCCCCGGCTTCGCCCAGCACCTGGCGGAGAGCGTCTCATTTAATTCATATTCGGCCCCTGCCCCCGTTCCCGTTCCCAAAAAAGACGAACCGCCCCGGCTTCGCCCAGCCCCTGGCGTGAAGCATGTCATTTAATTCATATTCGGCCCATGCTCCCGTTTCCAAAAAAGACGACCCGGCCCGGCTTCGCCCAGTTCCTGGTGGGGAGCGTCTCATTTAATTCTTATTAGTAGTCATATAAGCTCCCATTCCCGTCCCCGGAAATATGGCGAACAGATTGGAAGAGAACAATCTTCACCCCAATAACTAAATAGGACAATTTGTGTGTGTGTGTGTGTGTGTGTGTGTGTGTGTGTGTGTGTGTGTGTGTGTGTGTGTGTGGGTGGGTTTGGCGGTTACCCCAGACCAGCTGGTTCCCCCGCCTACCCCTTTTTTTGGCGTGGACCCTTAGTCTCACTGTGAGCTATTTCCCACAGTGGTCCACCGGGCCCACATTTAAGGTGAAGCTATGTAAGGTGGTTTGATCACCCCTGTCCCCGACCATACCAGGTGCACTACTGGGGGGGGGGGGGGGGGCAAATGCGTCTGATCCTAGCCAAATGACCGAGAAGGATCACCCCGGCCTCCGACCAGACCAAGTGTACTACTGAAAGCCAGCAAATACACTCGGATCTTAGCCAAAAGGCCGAGAAGAATCTGAAACTACTGAACGTAAACTTACCAAGATATCACGAAAACCCAATTCCAATTCCAAAAACAAAAATTACAAATTCGGTCTTGTCTAACCTGCGTCGTCAGCGTCGGTTATTGATGAGAGCCGTGGTTTTTGTGGGTTTATTCACCCTAATTCTTGCCTTGTGAGTCCTATCTCGGACTGGTTATGTAGCGTTTGTGACTGTGACGTCAGCTGGGGGATCGGATGTCGAAGAAACATAAAAAGATGAGTTAGCAAGTTTTCACGTATTTACAATAGATGCATTATTTTTATGAAAACTTAAAAAATGCCTTAAAGATTTTATATTTTATATTATAACGCATATGCCTGTAAATAACCGTAGACAAACATTTTATAAAGCTTTGATAACAATGCAACAATTATATATAAAATATATAGCAATGCTACTAAGAGTTATGTCCCTTGATATAACTTTTCTTAAGTTAAGTCCCCTCGCTATATATAAATTATCATGTAAATTAAAATATTAAAATTTATTAAGTAAATAACTGTTTGTACACTAACAAACTATGACAATTGGCTGCACGGGAATGAGAAGAAAACATGTAGAAAATTACATCTCAATCGGATGGACCGTTCGCGAACGCATCAACAACATATGGACTCACAGACATTCTATTTTATATATATATATATATATATAGATTTCTTTGGATATATCCGTGATACCGAAGGTGGGGAGGGGGGGGGGATCATGCTGTATGGGCAATATCATATTATCCAGCTATGCTCAAGTTTGCGTCCTGAAATGGATAATTTTTCTTATCCTTCGTATATCTTCAAATGTCAATCTGAATATATGTAAAGAAAGAAACATTCAACTTGAGGTTGTCGACATCTCCATACAGTTTGTTCTCAAATGGAGAGGAAGTAGACCACAATAATTGTTATTGTTCTGAGTATGTTGGACACTCTTACAATAGATGCTTAGTTGTCATTTTCCAAGTTCCACAGTTACATTTATCAGTATCCATCTATGCTGCAATGAACAAGTGATATTTCAGTCTGTTATGTCTTGTGAGGTAACGAAAGATTGCTATTTATTCACTTCGATTTGGTAATATTCATCATCTTTCTGGTGGCCTGGATGCTCTGATTCTCACTTGTTTCTATAAGTATATCTTATAAATCTCCTGTCCTCATCATAGGTTGTGTCTATTTCAGACTGAGGTAGGAGCTGCGGCAATTTACAATCCCACATACCACGTTCGAAACACATGGTCGACTGTAACGTCCTGTAAGAGATATGTAAATAACTTTTAAGCCTCCGCCTTTCTTTGTCATTATGTCTACAGCTGCTTCGATGGTGTTTAATTTATAAGCCAGACTGCACAATTTCACATAGCACTTCATTTGCTAGGACAGTTTAGTTACATGGGGCGCTAGAATGGGAGCTTTCCAGCTCAGAACACGCATCAAAGCATAATAAGATATGACTGAAAGAGTCAATTATACAAAACTATCTAACATTCTACCAATGACTCGTTAAAATTTTACCCATGAATATTTTTTTCTTAGCACCAATTTGACATACGAGAGAACATCGGGGAAGCAGCTGATCGCAAAGAAACGACGGTTTTCTATGCAAGAATCGAGGTTGTATCCTAACTCTTTCTTTCTGTCACTATGTCATTATTTGGAAGCGTGTTCGTTGACATTTCTAGAAGCCTGTTGATTTACATTCCAATGTTTTTTTAAATTTTAAAAATAAAATTTCCTTTGTAGAATATTCAATTTGTCAGATTTATTTCGCATTTGCACGTTGAGCTAATCTCTTGCGATGTTCAACAAAGAACATAAAACTACTTACAAAAACTGTGAAATTAATTAAACGAGACATATCCTTTGTTCATGAAGAACCAAAAGGTAATCTTAACATTAAAAGAATAGATCAATAATAGATGGCGTATTATTTTAACCGTGCCGCGATTTATTTGTTTTTATCATAGCGTTGAGACGTTTCTACAAGTTTTCTTCTTTTAGTCCATGCTGTGTGCGTTGGTGATGATGTCTGTCCACAACCTTCTGCGTTTTGTGTTGCCAGTCATTTCTGATATCGACGTTCCTCTGTGCCATAATGTCAAACAGTCCAACATCTTATCATTAATTTGAGTTAATGTCTTTCAAGTTATCTTCATTGCGCTTTAGTCTAGTTTAGTTTAGTCGTTGGATCAACATCACGGAACACGGTTTAATCCATAAGTGCTCCGTTTTCCTCCTAACTCAAACCTGAGTCTAGAGAAACCCAGCTCAATGCACGAACTCCGTTGCATCGGCGAGGATCCTGAAATACTTTGGGTAGATTTTTAACTGGACATTTTGCCCGGGCAGCGCCGTTAGGCTACTCTTTTTCGATTTCCAACTGCCAAGGGATTTTTTACGTGCCCAACAATACACACGGGCGTCCGACCTCACTACCAAGAGACCAGGGGAAATTTTATTACTGGAAGTCCAGGTGGATTTTTTAAATAAATCCCGGTCCTCACCGGGGCCTGAACCCGGGACCTCCAGCACTCGAGGCGGACACCATACCTCGAGACCACTCAGCCACCCCCTCCCCCTCATTTGCGCTTTCTGGATATCCACGGTGTTCTCATCATTCTTCCAGACAACAACATGTCCACATCCTCCACACAATGCCACAGTTGTCTGCTAATTGTCCTAGATTTGCTTCTGAACATCGGGATTGTCGCAATATAACTCGGTATCACCCAGTAGAGCAATGAAATTGTGTCTAATACAAATGAAATAAACAATCTATACCCGACTATAAAACATATTTAAGTAGTAATATAGACACAGTTGGGTAACACATGCTGATGTTGTTTTAAAAAAATACAAACACAAGAGAAGCGTTCACAGCACTACAACAACTGTGTAATTTAAACGACATCGAGAGCAAATTATATTGTCAACTCAGTAACTGCGGAATGGGACATACATGCAGAGACGTTCTGACTTATATTTTGACTGAGCGGCACTCGATAGACGATATGGCTAGTATCACACCGCCCCCCCCCCCTTTATTGTCTAGAAACTTCTTGGTGTCAGGTTTGACTGTGGAGCGAACTATTCTCAAGCATTTAATCTTGGATGAGATTAGCTTTCTGTCCTGTTAATTTCCCGAGAGGAGATTGGAATCAACAAGCACATCTTTAAACTTAGTATCTGTTGGGATTATTGACTGACTTTGGTCTACACTCCTCTCTTCTGTCTTCCATTCCATATATCTATTTCTTTCTCTCTCTCTATTATTCCCTCAACACATACTCCGACAACAGTTCCTTTCAACGATAAGATAAAAGATTTATTAATAAAAATTATGTCTGGTGTATGTATTGATATTGTCTATGTAGTTGGTATGTTCTTCTAGTGTGGTTGCCAGATATGAACTCTGAATGTCTATCAGCTGTGTTGCTTCTCGCCCTTTCATTCTTCAAGATCACAGGACAGCACATCAAACAGGACAGAGCTCACCCTGGATGATCCGTATGCTTGAATCTGATGGTAAATCCGTTATTGAATGAAACAAAACTGTTCACCACTGAGTCAAGGTACCGTAATAAAAGTCCCGTAAGTTTATGAATGCGCCTGAATCTGTTTCATGACGGTAAGTATCCAACCTCGAAAAACCACCACATCGTCACAGTTCTTCCTATAGTCTTTTATTACTAACACTGTTTTACTTGTCTACTCTTTCTTCCTTATGCATCCAATACGTATGTAGTTGTAAGTATCCCTGCTTGCCCCAGGTTAACATCTTTTCCTTTTAAGGGTTTTAGTGGTATATTCGTTTGAGCATACAGTGTTCTGTATTTGATTTAACTTTATTATTTCTTCATCTTAAAACATGTCCCTGTTCTGTTTGGTTCTAAGTAAGTACTGTATTTACTCCCGTGTAGTACTCTTCATCTCTTCTCTGATTTCACTAGGAGATTGGAACCTGTGGAGAAGTATAACAGATCCAGTGATAAGCGTCCGCCCCTTACTACTACTTATGCAAGTGTCCTTCTCCAGCCATAATGACAAGGCTTCCAAAGTGAACACCCGCATAAGACATATGAATTCACCAAAGTCTAAACTATCCACTAATAGAAAGCCATGGTAAATGCTATTCACTCACATCTATATTCCTATGCTAAACTATTCTCTAATATACCTTATAATAATCCTAGTCTGAATTGGGAGTACTAATGCACAATAGATACACAAACGTTCTTCTGAACGCAGCACCACCCTTTCCATAATCCTTTGTCTCATGAAACCCAAGAATCACACTAAACTTCCACAAAGAGTTGCCACTCTTTATAGGTCATATCTGCCGCATAGTCCTTGACCTTGCTTGACACCTCAGGTTCCTACTTCATTATCACAGTTAGTGGAAAATTACAGATCTGAAACTTTTCCATTATTCATACATTCAGACCGCAATATGCTGTCCAATAATGCTGTCTGCCTTTGTCGCAAACCAATTTTTCCACGCGACTGTTACCTGGGCTGTTGGCGGCCCCTTCTGGGTCTTGACCTATAAACACATGCGCCTGGTCACTCCGTTGTTGGTTACCCTTACTGCTTCGTTTGTTAACCCTTCTTCTACCTGGTTAGTCGGTGTATACAGTCGTCTATCTGGGAATCATTAACTCTCAGTATTCCACGACATAGGCCCCCTCTTAAGAGATTAGACCGCGTCGAATCTTTCTCACTGTAGGTTTGATTCCCATGATCCACAACCCTAGTCTTCTTCCTCCGGAGCTGGATGTCTGGATAAGAAATCTGCTCCTACATTCTCCTTACCATAGTATTCCACTGTGAAGTCCAGTTGCCGCAACAACTTCCATCACATCCACCGTGCGTTGAGCTTCTGCGAAGTAGCTATTAACATCACGTGTTGATGATATGATTGGATCCTCACATGGCTCATCTCATTATCCCGTAGTCGCTCTAATTGACACCCTACTATACTACTCACGACTGAAACTAGTGTTGGCTCCTCGCTCCTGTACGTCCCGTCGACCTACTTTCGACTTGCGTCAGCGACGGCTCACAATACAGACGGATTGTCCCATCCTGATTGTAACACTGCTTCCATGTCCTCTTGGTTTCCCCCGGCTTTGCCTCTGGTGATGTTCCACCTCGTCCTCGTTGGACCGAGTCGTCTTTCCCAAATCTCCTGGACGTTTGCTTCCAGGACCATCTTGGGCGATATTGTATCTGGTCAGCCAATCTTCGGTTGGAGTCCTGGGTAATTCTCGCTTTTCCCGACGTTACCCACCCCTTTTGAACTTGGTTACTGGGGAACGTTTCCCTCTTGTCCTTTCCCTGACGTGTGATTTCCCTACTCCTGTCGTTGGGTAAATCTGACCTATCACGTACTGTCCCATAGGCCCTCCTACGTTGTACTGGCGATCTCTGGTCTTCGTCTGGACTGGTAACTTTTGTCCCAATGGCTGCCATCACCATAAAGTGCGAAGCTTTGCTCCCGGATCTCTCCTCATATTTCCTAATGAGATGTCTAGGGAGATTTTTCTGCTCTTCCCCGATCCTTATTTTGTAGATGTTCTTGGACACAACCTTTTCCACAGGATAAGGTCCTTTCCATCCTACTTGGAGTATATTGGTCTCTGCTGGACCCCACACTTCCACTTTGTCTTCCACTTTAAGAGCTAGTTTCCTCTTAATTCGCTTGTTGGGTGGTGCTTTCTGGCACTCCGAACAAGACTTCATCCACCGGCGTACATCTCCGGTCATTCCTGGCCAGCAATAATGGCCGGAAATTTGCTGCAAGGTCTCTCTGACACCCATATGTCGATTCTCGCCTATGATGTGTCCACTCTGAAGAATGTGAGGACGGTGGGTCTCTGGAACCACCCACTGCTCGTGCAGGTTATCTCCCCTCCCAGCTCTCCGATAGAGTAGTCGATTCTTCAGAAAGTACTGTCCCCGTTCTGGTGGCTCAGCACTTCTTTGCAGCTTCCTGTAGCAAGGATGCAACGTAGTATCCTTCCTCTGGGCAGTATGCAATTCTCCTATCCCTGAGTTGTCGCATAGTGTCTCTGCCTCTTTTTCCTTCCCTTGAGATCCACTGCCTACTGTTCCCTTTTGGGCTGGCTGTTTGGGCATCCCCAAAAAGACATATTTCGTGCCAATGATCATGGGAAATAAGGAGTCAGATAATACAGCAGCTGGAATAATGCCCGTGACGTACCTGGATTTAATCTCCACCTTGGCGATTGGCAGCGTCATGGTAACAGCACTCCTCATTGCCGGCTGTATCTCTATGGTCTAACCTGTAAGTTGGTCTGGGCTTACCAAGCTGGCGTCCACCACCGCTTCCCCATCCAAACCTGTATCGTAGAGACAAGCAACCTGTTGGCCATTGACTTCAATCAGTTCAACCACAGGTGGTCTCTCTTGGTCCTGAGTGTCTTTCATCTCCTTGACCGTTTCCTTGCCTTCCTCTTTTAATTCCTCGAGGTCGGTTATGCAATTGGCGTGCTTTGCCTTGCATCTGCAGTCCACAGTATTATGTGTTATTGACTGGCAGTGAGTGTACCCTGTTCCCTTCCTAGGTTTCCGTGTGTCCTTTTTGTTCCTTTCTCCTTCGCCGACCTCAGCCTTGTCTGTGATCACCGATGTAGGAATCACTTTGCATGCTGCGAAGTAAGAACTTTTAGGTTTCGATCTGCAGTCTTTGGTGTTGTGAGAGGCCGCCTTGCAAAATGAACACCACTTCTCAGACCACTGTCGTTTCGCTTGAGAATTCGAGGTGCTCTGGTTTCCTACCTTCACCTTCTCTGAACTCTCCTCTGTGTGCTTTATATAAGGTTCCACTTTTTCTCCTTCCCAGTTTTTCAGTTTCTTTTTCTCTTGTTTCTCCTGACCTTTGGTTTGTGTACTTAGTTCCGTCGCCTCCCCATGTACCTCTACGAATCGTTCCGCCAGCTTATTCACAACATCAATCCGTTCCGCCCCTTGTTCTCCCAAGAAGGTTCTGAGAGGTTTCGACATTTGCTTTCGCATCTGGTCGACCACCATCATCTCTTCGAGACTCTCATAATCCCTCTTGAATTCTGCCAAGTCCATCCATTTCTGGAGATAGGATTTCAGCCTTAGACTGTAGGCGGCGAATAGTTCTCCCGGCTCTCGTCTAGACGATCTAAACTTCTTCCTATACGTTTGTGCTGTGATGTCAAAATGCTTCATCAAAGCGGCTTTTAATTCCTCGTAATTATTTTCCTGTCCTGGTGGTAAGCGTGTGTACACTTCAAATCCCGAACCGATTAATCCCTGGGATAGTTTAAGAGCCCATCTGCTCCGATCCAGCCCCATAGCGACTGACATTGCTTCGAAACGAGATGCGTACTGGTCAAAGCGTTCCTTAGACTGATCGTAGACAGCTAAGGGAAACTTCATGGCATGGTAACCATGTCCACTCATGTGGGTTGCACCAGGTGAAGAAGAACTTCCTTCCACTCCATCTATTTCCCCCTTAGTTTGTGTCTTGAGTGCTAGCTCTTTCATGCGGTATTCATGTTCTCTGATCTTTGTGGCTTCTTCTGCATCCAACTGGGCCTTACGATCTTCCCTTTCTGCTTCCAACTGGGCCTTACGATCTTCCCTTTCCGCTTGACGAAATTCTCGCTCTCTTTCTTGTATGTAATCAGTTAAGTCTGAACCAGCCAAACCAATTTCCTCTCCGTTTGCCCTCAGTTCGGCGGTAGTTATTTTGGGAGTTGCCATAGTTAAAGCAGGTAAGTCAGCACGTTGAGTAAAGACACCTCAAGGCAGTAAAGAAGTACTCACTATAAACTTATATTCTACCTAGAACCTATATCATTTATCTATGTTTATTTAATATATTATTAATCTACAACACCACACAGTACATCACAACCACTCTCTCATCCACAAGAGGAGATATAGGATAAAGACTTATGTAGACGTGTGACCGTATGACTAGGTATGTAATGTGTCTTACCACCTATCCACATTCACTCTGTCTGGAACTTTCTCACTGTAAAGTCACCAGCGTTAATGAACTGTTTCCACCATAAATGTAATGGCACCATATATCCAATGGACGTCCTTCCATTAAAAGTCATCAATGTATACTTATATTTATTCCAATCAGTATGTCCCAACATGCAGGTACTCCGCTATGCCTGTGCCAATATGCAGGTACCCCTCTATGCATATGCCCTGTTATGCCCAGGTCATATGGGTATTATTTTCTACCCCGCTCGCTCCACCAATTATGTCCTGTTAATTTCCCGAGAGGAGATTGGAATCAACAAGCACATCTTTAAACTTAGTATCTGTTGGGATTATTGACTGACTTTGGTCTACACTCCTCTCTTCTGTCTTCCATTCCATATATCTATTTCTTTCTCTCTCTCTATTATTCCCTCAACACATACTCCAACAACAGTTCCTTTCAACGATAAGATAAAAGATTTATTAATAAAAACTATGTCTGGTGTATGTATTGATATTGTCTATGTAGTTGGTATGTTCTTCTAGTGTGGTTGGCAGATATGAACTCTGAATGTCTATCAGCTGTGTTGCTTCTCGCCCTTTCATTCTTCAAGATCACAGGACAGCACATCAAACAGGACAGAGCTCACCCTGGATGATCTGTATGCTTGAATCTGATGGTAAATCCGTTATTGAATGAAACAAAACTGTTCACCACCGAGTCAAGGTACCGTAATAAAAGTCCCGTAAGTTTATGAATGCGCCTGAATCTGTTTCATGACGGTAAGTATCCAACCTCGAAAAACCACCACATCGTCACAGTTCTTCCTATAGTCTTTTATTACTAACACTGTTTTACTTGTCTATTCTTTCTTCCTTATGCATCCAATACGTATGTAGTTGTAAGTATCCCTGCTTGCCCCAGGTTAACATCTTTTCCTTTTAAGGGTTTTAGTGGTATATTCGTTTGAGCATACAGTGTTCTGTATTTGATGTAACTTTATTATTTCTTCATCTTAAAACATGTCCCTGTTCTGTTTGGTTCTAAGTAAGTACTGTATTTACTCCCGTGTAGTACTCTTCATCTCTTCTCTGATTTCACTAGGAGATTGGAACCTGTGGAGAAGTATAACAGATCCAGTGATAAGCGTCCGCCCCTTACTACTACTTATGCAAGTGTCCTTCTCCAGCCATAATGACAAGGCTTCCGAAGTGAACACCCGCATAAGACATATGAATCCTTTGTCTCATGAAACCCAAGAATCACACTAAACTTCCACAAAGAGTTGCCACTCTTTATAGGTCATATCTGCCGCATAGTCCTTGACCTTGCTTGACACCTCAGGTTCCTACTTCATTATCACAGTTAGTGGAAAATTACAGATCTGAAACTTTTCCATTATTCATACATTCAGACCGCAATATGCTGTCCAATAATGCTGTCTGCCTTTGTCGCAAACCAATTTTTCCACGCGACTGTTACCTGGGCTGTTGGCGGCCCCTTCTGGGTCTTGACCTATAAACACATGCGCCTGATCACTCCGTTGTTGGTTACCCTTACTGCTTCGTTTGTTAACCCTTCTTCTACCTGGTTAGTCGGTGTATACAGTCGTCTATCTGGGAATCATTAACTCTCAGTATTCCACGACACTTTCCTCTCTTGAAATCACACACACACACAAACACACGCACACGCGCACACGCACGCACGCGCACACACACACACTCACACGGGAAGTCAATAAGTAAGTCACAAATGGCTGTAGCAAACTAACTGAACATGGTAACAACCTGAAACCAGTTTATTTTTATACATACATTGTCCGTTTATTTCTCAATATAATTGCCACTAACATTGATGCCCTTATCCCATCATTGTATCAGTCCTCCCAAACCGGCTGCATAGAACTTTACATGCTCTGTTTTCTAAACCAGGTTTTGACTTCACATTCAACTTCGGCGTCATTTGCGAAATGTCTCTAGCCAAGGTGGGTTTTTAGTGGACCAAAAAGGTGGACATCACTAGGGGCTAAGTCGGGGTTGTAAGGTGGATGTTCAAGAACATGCCACCTTAGTTGGTTAATTTTCTCCTGAATTAATCGAACCGTATGTGGTCTGGCATTGTCATGAAGAAGCAACACTCCTCTAGTCAGCAGTCCTGGACATTTTCTTCGAATGGCATCATGAAGCATCTATAGAACGTCACAGTACGATTCAGAATTCACGTTGTCACTTTTCTTCTTGAAATTGGTTAAAAGCGCTCATTGACAATCCCAGAACACTGTCAGCATAACCTTCCCTGCTGATGGCGTAACCTTGAATCTTTGGACACAAGCCGAAGAAGGATGTTTCCATTGCTTTGAAGCACGCTTTGATTGATTGATTGATTGATTGATTGATTTAGGAACCGACATCACAGCATTCAGGACATTCCCATAAGCGCTCCGTCCCCATCCTCAGCAGCCAGCGAAGAGTTCCAACACTAATAGTTCCAGTAGCAATCTGATTATATGTCCGTCTCGCCTTTCCTCCGAGCGCCGAGCGCCGGCCAGATCCCCTCGTCACACCTCGTTGTCTCATTCTTACCAGACCATGGTGCTCCATCTGCTCCTCCGAGGTGTACGCGTGCTCCCACAATGCCGCAACCACGTCTGCCTTGTCATGTTTCAATACTCCACCAAATTTTGCAGAGCCAGCCAATCTGTCCGCCTGTTCATTCCCCAGCACACCGGCATGCCCGGGAGAAAAGATCCAGGTGATGCTTACTACCCGTGACCTCCGAAGCGAAGCAAGCCACTCTGCACGAAGCCTACCTGTTCTCACCCTTCTCAGCATGCTTTCTGAGTCAGTTACAATCACAATGTGTGTATGTATCGTGTTTTCTATCCAGCGGAAAGCTGCACTGACCGCCTCCACCTCCATTCTTAAGCTAGATGTAGTGTTATCATACGCCAGGCTCTCCTGCACCAAACGCCGACCATTAGTCTTTGCCAAGAACCCCCAGGCACTTCTCCTACCTCTCAACACTGACCCATCCGTGTAGATAATCACATCACCCGGGCGAGAATTTTCCTGAATTAGAAGCTGAATTTCCACTTCCGTGGCCCCTGCTGGCCACTCCCTGCACTCCCGGCTCAATGTTATTACAACTCTGCACAAGTCTGACTGCACGGCTGGCACTCTGACCCACTCCTCTCCTCGCCTGATGTTCTCCAAGGGGCACACCTGTCTGATCGTATCCTCCGCCTGAGCCATCCATGATTTCCCTCTTATCAGTCTCTGACCCTTAACTACGTCCAGCGCCTCATGCAACGGGTGATCTGTGTCTGCAGCTACTCTGATGTATGCCTTCGCTTGCATCACCTTGTGCCTACTAGCAACAGTAGGCAGACCAAGAATGTAACGCATACACACTACTGGAGTGTCTCTGGTGCATCCCAGAATGACCCGCATCGCTTCATTCTGTATGCGCTCTAATTTCACCAGCTGACTCTTTGAGACAGTAAGCATTCCTAGTCCATAATCAATCACTGAGAGGATCAAGTGCTGGTATAGTGTGAAGAGCATTCTCTGCTCTGTGACCATTGCAGCCATAGTTTTAAGTGCATTGAGTCCCTTTTGAGATCTTGTCACAACCGTCTCCACATGGTCCTTGAAGGACAGACTCCTGTCAAATGTGATTCCCAGATACTTCAGTTTGTTCTCTCTGTTGACGCTTCTACCATCTATCGTGAGGCTTGGGTGTCATCTCTCACAATCCTGTTGTCCAGAGAGCACCACAACACCGCCGCCTTTTCCGGGTTGATGACAGCACTCATTTCAGTGCACCAGTCAATCACTTTGTCCACTGTCACCTGTAGCTCCTGGGCTGTTTGATCCCTATTTCTCCCCTGCCTGTATGCAAGAATATCATCTGCAAATGTTAGAATCCTTCCAACCCCTGGTGCTTCTAGGTATGCAATCTTGCTCGTATACACATTAAAGAGCACCGGTGAGATTGCAGATCCCTGTGGCAGTCCCGGGGTTAAAATATGTGGCTCTGAGGTCCATGCGCCTAGACGGAGAGCAACTATGGAGAAGGGGGTCAATCCCTGGTTGGTGAACTGGATAGCAGCCGTCCTGCATTCTCGTCAAGCACGCTTTGATTCGCGCTGGTAGTGATGCACTCATGATTCGTCCCTATTAACAATCCTGTTCAGCATGTCTTCTCCTTCATCGACAGAAATGATGCAAAAGCAGACCAAATCGGTTCAATTTGTGTTCTTCCTTCAATTGTCTGGGTACCCACCTTGAGCCCACTTTCTTAAATTTCAATCGATCATGCATTATGCTGTATGCTGAACCATGTGAGCACCCTATTGCAGATGCTACAGTCTATCGTTACTCGCCTGTCACCTCTAATCATCTTCTCCACCCGTTGCACGGATACTTCTGTTGCAATCTCTACAGGACGACCAGATCGGATTTCATCAACAATTTTAGAACGCCCTTGATAAAAATTTTCTACCCTGCTATGCACCGCTTTACGGGACAAACATTTGTCAGCATAAACAGGAAGCATTTCCTTATGAATATCCTTTGCAGGTAGTCCTTTTGCCCACAGAAAACGAACAACAGCACGTTGCTCTTTGTATGTACACTCCGTGAGTACAGTCGCCACTTTGTTTATGCGCTGCCCATGCGCATGAGACACCTAGCGCCACCTGACGAACGGGAATATAAAGTTCGATGTTGCTGTCACCTAATCACACCTGTAGAAATCACCAACTACATTTACCTGTCAATCCACAGAACTGTGTGACTTACTTATTGACTCGCCCTCGTATATAGTAATGTATGCAATTATATTTTGTGTTATCAGTCATTCCATAGTTAAGCATTACAAGTCAATTTTTAAAATTCCGCCTCGAAGATTCAGCCAGTTGTATGTATACGATTTGCAATGTGCGCGTGTACGCGCGCACGTGTGTGTGTGTGTGTGTGTGTGTGTGTGTGTGTGTGTGTGTGTGTGTGTGTGTGTGTGTGTGTGTTGTGTTTGTGATTGTGTGTGTGACTGTCTAGTCAGTATATGTTAAAACTTTCCAGAAATAGTAGCCAGTTGTTTTTTTAAGTTAACTGTACACCTTGTCCACTAACACCTGCCAAACCCATAGACACCTCATGATAAAGACGTTAATCTCCACCACTCTATAAACTTGGACTGAACGTTTTATCATCCCATTCTCTTTCATAAGGTCAGCCACTCCGACGGACGGTGTTGAGGAGGTCAGGTCATGTCGCTTCACTGTCTTCTTTCTTAGCACTATTGCTCTTACACAAATCTTGCTTCTCCTGTCCCACTGTTGTGCCGATAATAAAATCGTTTTTAAATAGTAGTGTTGGTTTTAGTTGTTACTTTTTCATGTAGGATCTTGGGCACTGTCTTTTGTGTATGAGGTTGTAACGAGGGGAAGTACTTAAATAGCAACTTTAGATTTTACAAAAGTACGAACCATACGTTTTGAGTGTTATTTTGCCACCATAGTCCCCCGGCCTGGCAACATACTTGGTCCCACTGTCCACTATTGTTGATGCCTTCTAAGAAAAAAAGTTTTTGGGTGTGGGCTTAAACCAATTTTGCACCGCCTGCGTTACCTTGTTGTTTGTCATCTGCAAACCTCTGGCCCCAGAAATGTTCTTTCAAGGTTTCAAAAATGTTAAATCCGACGGCGTCAAGTTTGGACTGTGTGATAGATTTCTGTAGGCCTCGAATGTCAGAGCACGCAGT
The DNA here is from genome assembly GCA_963921405.1 of Cepaea hortensis. Taxonomy (NCBI): domain Eukaryota; kingdom Metazoa; phylum Mollusca; class Gastropoda; order Stylommatophora; family Helicidae; genus Cepaea; species Cepaea hortensis. The sequence continues at coordinate 43,394,031 of OY992894.1, read as the reverse complement.
GTATACACTATGTGAACAGTCGTATGAGGACAAGCGTTGTCGTGCAGCTACAATACTCCCTGTGAGAGAAGTCAACAGCGCTTCATGTCACTGTCTCGAGTATTAGTCAAAGTTTTACCCGTTTCCTGGAAATGCATCGTTATGAGGCCCTTGATATTCCCAGCGGATGACGTTTTGTCTTTCATTTTGAAATATTTCTACCCATTAATACACTCTTCCCGAATTCAAATAGCTATCTCCACACCGACACTTCATTCTTCTGTAGATTTTACAAAGTTTCACACTCTCTGACCACAAAAATCGAATAACACCTCGTTGTTCTTGTTCGGTGCGAATTAATAATGGGGTGACATTTTATAATCACTATTGTGCATGCGTAAATTGCTCGATCCTCACGACCCCTACCTGGGATATTGCTTAAGTGCCAGTCTGAGTCCTGATTTTCCGTGGACCATATTATTTTTTGCATTTTGTAAATAAATAAAATTTCTGTTACTTACAGCCTTTCCCTCGAATGTATGTTGAGTATTCGCGTGTCTCTGGTGTTTTGGCCTTATATATATATATATATATATATATATATATATATATATATATATATATATATATATATATATATATATATATATATATATATATATATATATATATATATATGTATATATATATATATATATATATATATATATATATATATATATATATATATATATATAAACACATTACTACCGCTGTTTGTAGATCTAGTTTGTTGAATCCAATTGTGTAAACATATCAATGTTTACACGTCGTATATCCTGAATCCAATTTTGTAAACATCATTTTGTTTTATGTTGTAATCTTGCAACGCTTCTTTGTTTTCCAAAATTATGCTTTCGTCAGCTATAGATTTATTTTCTTTTATTACTTACAATGCTTCTCTCTACTTCTGACTACACTTGGGGCTTTGGACATACTGGTAGAGTGTTTCTTCTGAAGAGAGAGAGAGAGAGAGAGAGAGAGAGAGAGAGAGAGAGAGAGAGAGAGAGAGAGAGAGAGAGAGTAGCTCCGGATAAGAAACTATCATTACTTATATGATAATGTCAACGACGTATTTGAGAGAAAGACTGAGGAAGAAACAGACAAGCAGATAAGAATTGAAGAGCATGTTAGTGAGAGAGAGAGAGAGAGAGAGAGAGAGAGAGAGAGAGAGAGAGAGAGCGAGAGAGAGAGAGAGAGAGAGAGACATTACATTCATGTCGTATGTGATAATGGCAGATCCTATCTGATTTCAATCTCGCTATTTAGATGTATGGTTCCAAATATGTTGTTTGTATACGACAGTGTCACATCCCGGGGTGCAGTCTTGGCTGCCTGGGGAAACTGCAAGCATGAACCAAAAGGGAAACCTTACTGAGGCATCCTCAATTGCTACTACACAAAGCGACTTTGAGGGGGGAAGCGAAAAGTAGTAAATGGTAACAACTGTAACAGCGAAACAGCAAAGTAAAAAATAAATAATGTCATCATCTTTTCGTTCTCTTCATCATCATCATGTGCCATACCGATAAGCGTCGTGGGGAGGGGAGGGGGAGGTGGTTAATGTCTCGCCATCTCACTCATTCACAAGAATCGTGGATCAGCTCAGTGTTCTTGTCTCGACCATGCCACGTGGCCAAGCCATCCAGGTATTTACTTCTCTGCTCTCCCCTTGTTCTCTTCTATACTCTTGCCTTCTCATATTTGGGGTTGTATTTTCTTCCTAACTCTTTGCAAGATAAGTCTTAGAAAAATCTTCGTTCTCTTGGAATCAACCTAAATCTGCCATTTTGGTTCCTTCAAGCGCTGCACTGTCTTCTGCAGATCATGCTTGCTTTCGTAGGGCTTAACATTTAGGATTGTTTCGTCACGCCATAGACAAACCAATTCCGAACTGTAGTTAATAGAATGTTGTATTATGTGCTGTGCATTTCGAGGTGCTTTAGCACGTGAACACTTTGTTGTTGAACCTGTCTTTAGCTTTTGATGTGTGTTTGTCCTGTTCTGAGTGTAGAGATACAGAAATGTCCAACGGATGATGGTCAACCTGTCGTAGGCAGTTGACTTTCTGGGTGTTTTTATTATACTTTTCGTTTGGTAATATATACATGGAACATCTGAAGGACACACCGAATGCCAAACCACCACAGCCTTGACGAGGTTCTTGTTAGAACAAAGGCTAGGGCAACATAGTCCGACATAAAATGTTAGCAGTCAGAGCCCACAAGCCCGGGAAGTTAATCTGCCAATGGGAGGAGGAATCCAGACAAGAAACCTCAACCATCCAGAAAGCGGACATCTACCCACTACAGTAGATGCTATACATAACGCAGAGCAAACGTTGATTGCAGAAGAAGAAGAAGAAGAAGAAGAAGAAGAAGAAGAAGAAGAAGAAGAAGAAGAAGAAGAAGAAGAAGAAGAAGCAGCAGCAGCAGCAGCAGCAGCAGCAGCAGCAGCAGCAGCAGCAGCTGCAGCAGCATAGCCTTCTTAGACGAATTTGTCATCCCTCACATGTCCTTGTATAAAGCAATAAATAGCATGGGATTCGCTGAAGAAAAGTTCTGTGTCGTTAGTTTTCTTCTTCTTCTTTCGTTCGCTTTAAATCTGTTGTTTCATGAATGAACAGCACTATTTTTTTAGCTAACTTAGTGGTCCATTGAGTTTATCTTCCCCTGTTATTTCTCTAGACTAGAAGGTTTGTTTAGAAATATCGTATTTTGGACAGTCTTGGAGTATATGATCAACTGTCTGCGGCGCCAGTATCCAAGTACCGTGGCTGTGTCATTGATATATTTGGAACAGTGTTTTAATTTTGGAAAGAGAGGTGAAATATGAGAGGAAATATATGTATTTATATGTGTATATATTGGACTTGAATGCGTAGGGAACAGACAGTGCAATAGTAAGAATTGCGACTTGACGCATATTTTCTGATTGCACGGGTTCTTGCTGTGGCCATACAAACCGATAATAACATATCACCATGAAAGAGATAGTAACCTTACCACAGAAACATCTTATATATATATATATATATATATATATATATATATATATATATATATATATATATATATATATATATATATATAAAATCAAGTGCCCTGCCAGCTGGCTTAGGTTCTTGTCTCTCGTAATATCTCGGTCTTTGGTGTTCTGGATCAACTCTGCTGCTAATATTCCTCCATGCCATCGTCTCAATCCATCCAGCATTATTTCTTAGGTCTACCTCTCTTCACATTGATCTTTCCAGTTGTCACGACGTTCTCCAATACATCTCATCTCATCACATGACTAAAGAAAGCTGTTTGTCTCTTTCCTATTGTTGTATATATATATATAAATGATGTTCTAGTTTCATTAGCCTCTTTCATGCAATTATTGATAGTTATCTGACAGTTCAAGGAATTCGCAACAATTGTCTCAGGAAAGACATCTCTGTTGCCTCTAAGTTCTTTGTAATTTGTTCCTTTACATTCCAAGATTCACTGCCATACAACAAAATTGGTTCTATATAACGTTACAGCACTCTCTTTCTAGCATTCAGTGGTAGTGACGTACTGCTTAAGATGCTTTTAATTTTCTGAAATGCAGCAATCTTCAACTGCTCCAACATCATAAGGGAAGAACTACAAATTAGAATCAATTCTGGAAATAAGATATACTATGCACTACAATATCTACTAAAATCAAATACGCTATCTCATAATACCAAAATCACAATATACAAAACACTGAGCAGACCAGTTGTGCTGTATGGCTCTGAAACCTGGAGAACAAAGTTTAAGACGCATCTTTGGACCCATTAGGGATACACAAAGTGGATAGTGGAAAAGAAGTAACAAAGCCATTTATGAACTGTTTAAGTCCCCGCTTTTCACTGGTATCATGAAGGCTATTAGACTACAATGGCTGGGGCATATAGAAAGAATGGAAGACAATAGGGAAACAAAACTCGCTTACACTCAGGAAATAAATGACCGTAGACCCCGAGGTAGACCAAGAAGACGGTGGGGAGATAATATATACACAGACCTACAAGCACTTGGAATCAACGACTGGCAATAGAAGGTCAACCAGAAAACGAACGAACTAACGAACAAACTTTATTTTCAAAGGGTTAAGAATTGGGCACGCAGGCCCGTCTAACATTCTGCCCTTCTATCACTCTCTTTCATACATTATTTCATTCACACATCATTCAAGGCTAACAAAGAACAGCAACAATATAAAAGATATGCATTATAAAGGGATGGGCAAAATGCGAACATCAAAACTACACGACACAATAATATTAGATAATGGTCTGACACTTGTTATTAGCCATGTGGAATATACTGGCCTACAAAAAGGGGACTGGCTGTTATACTAGGGTTTTGTTATTATTATTATTATCTCTATTATTAAGGGGGAAGATAATCCGTACTGAGATAGTGTTCGAATAATTTGCGATTATATGAATAGGGATTGGTGATGTCTTTGATTTCTTGTGGAAGATTGTTCCACAGCTGAGCTGCAGCGTACGTTAAGCTTGTTTTGTATAAGTCAATCCTAGGCTTCGGAATGTGTAGTATATTTAAACGTTTACTGAGTCTAGCATTATATTTAAACAATGGCCAAAGGTAATTTGAGGCATTCCGATGCAGGATTTTGTGAATTAGTTTAGCTTTATTGAAAAGCAGGCGTTTGCGGAATGGTAGTAACTGAAGGCGTTTATACAGGCTAAGATTGTCAGATAAATGTTTGCTATAAATTAGACTCATGGCCCGTTTCTGGAGTGAGTAAAGTCGCTTGGTGTTTGAATTAGAACAGCCGTCCCAGATTGTAGAGCAGTAGTCAAAGTGTGTCTGAATATGAGAAGTATAGAATAGTTTCCTTGTGTCCTCATAAAGGAAGTTTTTAATTTTGGCGAGTTGGTAGACTTTGTTCGCTGTTTGTTTAATGAGCGCTTGAACGTGGAAATTAAAGGTTAAGTTTCTATCAATGATTAGGCCTAATGTTTTGTGCTCAATTACACTTTCTACTGGCATGTTATTGATGTGAAGTTGAAGTGATGTGTGTGAGCTTAGAGTTTGAAGTCTGTGTCTGGTTGTTAATAACATTGCTTTTGTTTTAGTGATGTTAATTTGCATAAGGTTTGAATAGCTCCACCTAACTACAATATTTAATTCTTGTTGTAAAGACGACTCAAGTAAAATACAGTTTTCAGCGTTTGTGTACATGTACAGTCATCTGCAAATAGATCGCAGGACGACGAATGATGCAAAGGTAGATCGTTAATATATATGGCAAATAATAGAGGGCCAAAAATAGAGCCTTGCGGTACTCCAATATTGAAGGTAGTGGTTTGAGACAGAGATTTATTATGTGATACTACTTGCTTTCTGTTTGATAGAAAAATTGCTATTAGAGTGACTACAGTAGGGCCAATTTTCATTGTCTCAAGTTTTTTAATTAAAATAACATGGTCTATCAAATCAAATGCTTTCTTGAAATCAATAAACACAGTTCCACATAGACTGTTGTTGTTTATATTCTGGTGCCAATTTTCTATCATGTTTGTTAGGGCCGTATAGCAAGAATATTTTGGTCGAAATCCTGATTGGCTGTCAACAATAAGCTTGTTGCGAACTAAATACTGTAATGTTGCTATATGGATGTGTTTTTCTAGTGGCTTAGATAGTGATGATAGCAAGGAAATGGGTCTGTAATTGTTCGGGAGACCATTGTCCAATGAACTAGATTTAAGAAGAGGGTACATTTTAGCGATTTTGAGAGCTGATGGAAAGTGGCCTTTGGTGAGACACTGATTATATACATAGGTTAGTGATGTACAGATCACTGGCGCAGCACAACGGAGAATCCGGTTGCTGATTCCATCTAACCCAGATGAGGTTGTGTTTTTTAGGTTACTGAGGTAAGTGAATACTTCAGTGATTGTCATTAGCGGTATGTCGGAAAGAATATCGCGGGAGCATCTATTCTCGCAAAACGATAACAATAAAGATAAGTAGCAAGGAGAATTAGGTATTGAAGCCTTCAACTGGTCTATGTCAGTTTGAAAAAAATTACTGAATTGGTCGCATGTAATATGATTTGATGGTAAAGAATTTCGGAAGTTATACTTGTTTGTCAAGGTGTTAATTGCCTTCCATATATCCTTACTATTTGTTTTATCCATTACTAAAGTAATTTTTCTTTTCCCGTCGTATGTTATATTGAACTTTGTTTCTAAGAGTACGGTATGCGCTGAGATCCCGCTTTTTATGTGCTTTATCTCTGTCTCTCATAATTTCAAGTATTTCCTATGTGATCCAAGGTGGCTTGACGTGGTGTTTTACTCGAACTTCCTTGACTGGCACATGTCTATCAAAAACATCAATAAAGGTTTTCATCCAGAATTCCAGAGCATCATCCGGGTCAGGAAGCTGATAAACATTGTCTAGAGGTGAACTGAGCAAGTCCTGTAAAAATGCGTTTTGGTTGAAATTTTTGTAACTTCTATATTTTACACTTATGTGTTTATGTTTAGGAGTTTTAATTCCCTTTTTAGCCCACGTGCAGCATATTGGGTAGGGATCGCTTATTGCACAATTGGGTACGGTGCATTCTATGATGTTGTCTGAGCAAGTTACATAAATGTGATCTATGACTGTTGAAGATGACTTTGTTACTCTAGTAGCTTGTTGTACTATTTGTTGGAAATTGTATGATGGAATTATATTTCCCCATATTATGTTGGATTTGTTGGTGTAAATGTTAAAGTCTCCGAGTAGTATAATTTCCTTCCCGGAAGCGAAAATCACATCCATCATGGTAGTGAAGTTTTTGTACCAGACGTGTCCAGCACTGGGATTTCGATAGAGGTAGCCAATTATCAGGGGTGTGCGGTTTTGAAGTTTTAGCTCTAACCAAATACATTCTATTTCGCAAGTTTCAAAGTCTAGCCTACGGTGAGCATTTAGTAAATTAGAAACATAGGTTACTATGCCTTCTCTTGTTTCCTACAGGGATCACTTCTAAAAACTGTATACCCTTTAATAGAGATGTCCTCATCTGAAATGTTATCATTAAGCCTACTTTCACTAAGGCCGAATAAATGAAAATTTTGATTAAGAATAGAAGATAACTCTGGTAGCTTGTTAAATAAGCTGCAAATGTTTAAGTGTCCAAGGCGTATTCCTGACTTATTGAGCCAGTGTTGCCACTTATCAGACATTTCATCCTTGAAGAAAGTGTAAATTAATCAAAGTTAAGCAAAAATACAAGATCATAAAAAATCACAATTACATTAACTTACAAAATATCAGTAATACAAATCGATAAGTAAATGACAATATTATAACGATATGACTAATTAGACCAACGAATATAATGCAAACAAGGAACAAAACGAATTAAAGAACATACAACAAATAATTAACCTGAAAAACTACTTCACAAGCTAAGTAACCAACTGTTATCCAAAAGAATCAATAAATGACTATACAAGTCAATGTCTCTGTTTAAAGCGAGTAGTGAAGACCCCCTCACTCAGAGTATAAACGCGATAAAAAGTATTATAAAAGATATTTAACTAAGTGTCAATTTCTGTGACTTCAATACGAGTCAATGTTTACAGCCACGTACAATCTAATACGTTGCTATATAAATCAATAACCAAGTATGCGCATAAGCTTTCTAGGAGAGGCTCTTTCTTGTACCGAGATCCGGTGTTGCTTTGTGCTGAATTGATAGTAAATACCAGGCTGTGTTGGTCCTTGGTACAGAGACATCATAAGTGCCTGACGAAGGGAAGCTGGGCTAAACCATGAGAGGTATAACAACTCTGGGTTACAATGGAATGGATACTGTTGATTTCTCACGGGTGTGTAACGACTTCCAACTACAGGCTCTGATTCGTGGCTAACAGGAGGATGTGGTGGCACGTTGTTGTTACTACTGGATTGATCCTTGCTGTGGAGAAGAGGGAACGTATCTTCATAATTATCACCCTCCTGTTTTAAAGAGGGCGTATTGTACGGATTTCTTGTGGTGGAAATGTTCCGTCTGGCTTTGATATCAGGTGCCGTGGTTATGAGTGGTGTGCTCTCTTCTGGCCTATTTGTACTTAATGTGGCGGCAGTATGTCGTCTGGCTTGATTTTGAGGTGGTGTAGCTAAAAGAGTCCTACGCGATCCAGTATTGGATGTAGGGTGTGTACGTTCTGGGTATTTAATATTTTTGGCGAGCAAGCTGGTGCCCAATGTAGACAAATGTACTTGATCCTTATAAAGTCGCTTTTTAGGTGCTCCAGTCTGTGAAGTAAACACCGGTGTGTTGTTGGTGAACTGTATGTTGTTGTGAGAACAAAACTTCTGCAATATGTTGTAATTTATGTCAGCTAGACGACGCTGGAATCCATAACTCGGTGATATGATGGAGGAGAAGAAAATTGACGAGTTAGGAAAAGTGTGACGTAATCCGTTCAATATTGATAGCAGTTGAGATGTTGTGATTTGCTGGTTGTTCATGTTGTCATTGATACCAATATGAACGCTTGCCTTTTTTACGTTAAGATTTACAGCCAACCTCCTAATCTTGTCTGTTAGCCGGTCAACACCAGCCCCAGGCAATGAAATTATGGAAACAATGTCTTTGTCTGTAGTGGCCATCCGGTCGCTGTATAGACCTTTAATTAGAGAGTCGCCTATTATAAAGTGTTTACATTCGGGTCGTGCTGTCTGCACATGTTGGTTGTCAGTACGCCTTGCCCGTTGTTTCTCCCATTTAGCAGCAGTCTGTACGTCTCCATGTGACTCTCCCTGTGTTTCCTGGAGTCGTGTGTAGTTTGTTGGCAGTGCACTATAGCACTGTACGTTTTCTGACGAATTTTCTTGAAGCACTTCGAATCTGTTGCTTATTTTTACACCAATGGGATAGACTGCTTGTAGCGTTTTATCTTCCTCTGCACGTTGAGGTTTTTTCGCGTCTGGTTGTGTTATTTGTTTTTGGTGAAACTGGGCTTTAAGATTCTCCGAATTTGATACAGCTGCTTGGGAGTTACACGCTTGTTCAGTTGAGTTGGTGGTGGACTCGTGCTGTAAAGTTTCTATTGTTTTTCTTAGCAACAGATTTTCCTCTCTCAGGAGCGTGATTTCTTCTTTGAGAGCAGTGTAGTCACTGCTGGTCTTGCCATTAGCTGCAATGTTCGCTGTAACAGTAGCAGTGATCGCCTTTAAGGATTGCTCTATTACCTCAATGCGCCTATGACAATCGCACGATTGTCCATTGATAGTTGGCGTGTTATCTAAGGCTGGTAATTCTTCTGCTACTCTTACGTTGGTCTCAACGTTGTTTTGGAGGTGCTCCATTGGATATTCAATGACCAAGAGTACTGATGGGGTAGTTGACCTCGTGTTGATGGTATTGCCCTGTTCATTCATTGTATGTGTTAGTTGAGAAACATTGTCTGCTGTGATGTCCACAGCTGTAGTTGTGGGCTGTGTAGTTTCTGAGTCCTCACTCGAGACGAGCATGTTGATGATATCTTGTGTCTTTGATATGTCTCTACTCGTGAATGTAAGTATTGAGTTCTCCAGCTCGACAAAGTCTAATTTTAGCCAAGAGTTAATGTTTTCAACGCTGCCCTGAGCTAGTAACTTGTTCTTCGAATGATATAAGTGTATTGTAAGGACTGGCGTCGTAATCAGATCTTCCACGTAGGCCCCGCTTCTATCTTGTCTGTGTTGGATTCGTTCAGGCTTGTAATAATTGATGAGGCACGATCGAATTGCCTCATAATGGAGTGTATTGTTAAAGGATACTGTAACACATTGGCCAGAGTTGGTGTGTTGGACGACTCGGCCGACTGGATTCGCACACCTGGCTAGCTTGGTCTTCACCGCCTTCTCTTTGTTTAGTGTGTATGGTTTATTCACGGCCGATCGTAAACCGGATCTTGTTTTAACACCAGTCACCTCCAGAAAGGCCTCTCCTATCGATGACATTACTGCATCATGTTATCAAACCCGTTTGAAGAATGCAGCGAGCTCATTGTAGTCTAGACGCGCAGCGGGCTATTTGAAGTCATGTGTTGCGGTTCGTTTGTTTTGATAATTGAGACAATAACACAGGGCTGATCAGGAACTTGCGATATTGTGTGCTGGCGACTTACCACGCGCTAGTCAAGCATGGTTTAATCACACGTTGTCGTTAATCGATAATTGGTAGTTTTCAAAATTGAATGACCTTACCGTCCATTTATCAAAGAAATCCTCATTTCACTAAACCACAGTCACATAAACTTAAGATATTAATTCGTATTAGATCCAGTTTTAGAACTAACACAATGATATACACAGCATCTCGTTTGAAATAGGCAAAACTTTGATAAATTCTATAAAAACTGGGAGAGCTTGTGAAAACACGTCCGCTCGTAGCTGTAACTTCGAATGGAGACGGATTGTATCTGCAGCAAAGAACCTCAATGGCTCGGAACGCTGAAGAAGAAGAAGAATAAGAAGAAGAAGAAGAAGAAGAAGAAGAAGAAGAAGAAGAAGAAGAAGAAGAAGAAGAAGAAGAAGAAGAAGAAGAAGAAGAAGAAGAAGAGAAGCTTTTCCTTGCCCTAATTTGTTCTTAATCTCTGTTGCGCATCTTCCTTCTGATGCTATAAATGCAACTAGGTATTTACAATTATCCAATTGGTTACGAACTTTCCCTTTTATTTCCATTTCACATTTTGGTGTCACCTTTTTGTTGATATCACCATCCATTGTTACTGTTTTCTTGATATTAAAGGAAAGTCCTTTCATTGCACTCTGTGTTACTACAATGACCAACAACTGTTGTAGACCTTTTGCATTAACCGCCACAAACAATGTCTCATCTGCACGCTCGGTGTGTGACTTATCGGCAATAATTTTCTCCTTTGTCTTTTGATTATGTGGTTGTTTCGGGATTTAAAATTTAAATATTGAGCACCACCCACTACTGGCAATGCCGATCGCATTCTGGTATGAACCTAAGGCCTATCCACGTCAATATGGAAGCACTATACTCGAGTTTCGCCCTCGTTTGAGCTCGTCAGTAGTGCATATCCCTGACCGGATCCGGAAACAGTCCCGGATCACGCGTGTGAAGCGGGTGTGTAACCACGCAGCACACACTGGACACACCAAATTATCACAACAGAATATCACAACGCTACCCATCGTAGGCTATGCTCAAGATTGCCCAATCGCCTCGACCGACGTCCGTCAATCGATGGGACCCGAACGATCAGGACTTCTCACTGGCAAGGATTACCAGGCCTCCTAAATCCAGTGAGCAATAATCAATTGATTATGTGGTTGTTTCGGGATTTAAAATTTAAATATTGAGCACAACCCACTACTGGCAATGCCGATCGCATTCTGGTATGAACCTAAGGCCTATCCACGTCAATATGGAAGCACTATACTCGAGTTTCGCCCTCGTTTGAGCTCGTCAGTAGTGCATATCCCTGACCGGATCCGGAAACAGTCCCGGATCACTTTGTCTTTATTTCATTTCTGATATTTGCCCTCCATGCAACACGTTCAGCGGCGATTTGCTATCATTGTGCATTATCAATGCATGTATCAATCATGTCCCGCTTACACACATCTTTGTATCGTAGTAGAGGCCGACCCTAAGATCTCTTACCCACCTGTAATTCACCAAAAAAGATGTCCTTTGGTATTCTACCATCATCCACCCTCCTAACGTGTCTTATCCATCTAAGCATACGAAGATAGAGCTTAGAATATACCGTCACACAACCTGATCTTTCCAATACTTCAGTATTTGTGATTTTGTCTTGCTACTTAATACCAAGTATTCTTCGCAGACACCGCATATGAAAGCTGTTTAAACGTTTCCCTTGGTGTGAGTAAGTTGTCCAGGCTTCACTGCCATGAAGAAGAGTACTAAGGACACAGGCTTGATAGACAAGGACATTTGTTTTTGCAGTAAGCTTCTTGTTCTCCCAGACTCTTTTTCTTAAGCTGTTCATTGTTTTTGCTGCCTTACCAATTCCGATGATGATTTTGTGATCTAAGGATAATTTGCTATTTACCTCTGATCCTAGATATGTAGAATGTTCTACTACCTCCAGTTTGGCGTCGTCAATAAAGATTGATGGTACCCCATGTGCACCTTGTGACATAATCTGTGTTATCTTTTTGCTAATTGTTAAACCAAATTCAGAACAAACATTGGAGGATGCAGATAGTAGGCGTTGTAATTCTTTCTCAGAGTGCGTCGTAATTGCAGAATCATCTGCAAAAAGAAACTCTCTGATCAGTACCCTCCTAATTTTGGTCTTGGCCTTCAATCTCTGAGCATTGTAGAAGCCGCAATCTGAGCGTGAGTGAATGTATATACCACCATCCTGATCACGAAAGATATATTTCAGTAGGAGTGAAAAGTATATTCCAAAAAGGGTGGGTGCTAGTACACACCTTGCTTAACTCCACTCTTGATTTCAAACTCTTCTGAAGTTGCACCATCAAACTTGATTGAACCCTGTGTGGAACGATTCCACAATGGACAGAAGAGTTGGTGGGCAGCGAATATTGTTTATTGCCTTGAACAGACCTTCACGACTGACCAAATCAAATGCCTTTGTGAGGTCGATGATGGCAATAAACAGTGGTTGATTCTGTTTACGGCATTTTTCTTGCATATGTCGCAATGAGAATATCATATCAATGGTAGACCGGTTCTGTCGAAAGCCACACTGTGATTCGGGGTAGACTTGATCTCCTAGGACTTGAAGTCTGCGCAGAACAATTCTGGCAAATACTTTCCCAACAATACACAGAAGTGAGATACCCCTATAGTTGTTACAGCCGCTCCGATCGCCCTCGTTCTTGTGCAATGTTATGATGCTTGAGTCTATGAAATCCTGTGGAACTTGTCATTCTCGTCCGCATAGCTCTATTAGCTGGTGGATCTGTAGAGTGAGTGTGTCTTGCCCACTCCTGATAACGTCTATTGGAATCCCATCCTTACCTGGAGCCTTGCCAGATGCAAGTTCGTTTATAGCACACTTAACTTCTGTTATGGTGGGAAGTGTGTCCAGGTGGTCAAGAGTTGGCAGGGCCTCTATGGCGTTGAGGGCATCATCACTTGAGTAAAGCCCCATATAGTGCTCTACCCATCTATCCGTCTGCTGTTTCTTATCAGTGATGATTTCTCCAGTCAAAGTTTTCAGTGGAACACTTCTTTTGATCATTGGCAGCTTCTGATGTTTCCTTTACCATTTGCATTTTGAATGGACTCACATAACTTGATTCAATAGTCATTTGCACACTGCCTGGCAGCCTTTTGCACATCCTTCCTAGTTTGCTTCAGCTCGCTGAGAGTTTTACGCATTGTTCTTTCCTTGTGTCTTAAGAGAGCTATCTTATTTTTATCAATCAAGAGCTGCAGTATCTGGCTGATTGCCACAAACCAGTCCTGCCTCTTATGATCCACAGTGCCGTAAACCTCTACCGCTGTTTTGTAAAGAGGAAGGGCTTGCGAACGCGGTTTGTGAGCCCGTATACCCGGGTTCGAAACACGGCGGTGCTGGTTTTTTCGAAAAAGGTATAGAGGCCGGTCGTTCAGAAAGCAATGGCAAACTACTGAACGTAACACTTGCCTAGTACATCAACAGCAGCTGAAAATGCTGGTGTTGACTGCAACGTCCCGTAAGGGATACGCAACACAAATCCCAATTTTCACTTACTGTACAATTGTTTTTCAACTTGCTGTTGGAACTCAAAGAACTTAGCAGGATCGTGGGTGTTAATAACATTATTCCTGGGGCTAGATTTGTAGTTAGCTGTGTAGATTCTCTTTGGTCTCAGTCTAACTCTTGCAACAACCAAAGAATGATCTGTATCACAGTCAGCACTGTGGTAACTTCGAGTAAATGATGTTTGGTTCAGATGTTGTCTCCGTGTGATGATGAAGTCCAGCTGATGCCAATGGCCGGATCATGGGTGTTTTCATGTGACCTTATGCAGCTCTTTTTTGTTTTAAAGAAGGAGTTTGTAATACATATGTCATTTCTGGTGCAATGCTCCAACAGCCTCTGCCCATTTTCATTCATGCGACCGATGTTGTATTTTCCAAGGCACACTGGCCATGAACTCGAGTCCTTGACCACACCAGGCTTGAAATCACCGGGCATGTAAATGTAGTCGGATTTTGGAACTGCCTTGATCACAGAGTCTAGCTCCTCATAGAACGAATCCTTCACATCATCAGAGAAAGCAAGTGTCGGTGCATATGCAGTGATAACTATGGCAAAACCACAAGACGTTGCCAAGCGCAGGGATAAAAGTCTTTCATTACCTCCAGCTGGAATTTCAATCATTCCCACTAGTGAATTCTTCACTGCAAAGCCCACACCATGTTGCCTTTTTTATGCCTCCCTCTATCCTCCCCCTCCCCCACAAAAAAGGTATAATTGTTTTCCCTGAGTGACCCTTCCTCAGCGAGGCTGGTCTCCTGCAGGCCAGTAATATCAATGTTAAGACGATTGAGTTCGGCATCAGTCACAACCATTTGTCTCACATCGTCAATATTTGTCAGGTCAATGGAAAATCCTGGACACATGGTTCTTATGTTCCAGGTTGCAAGCCATAGCTTGAGGTTTCTATTTTCATTTTTATTAGTGGCTGGTGCATTGGTTTAACAGCCTGAGATCAGATTTTGTCCTAGCCCCAAGCACCCATTGAAGCAGGCAGGCTGTGGCGGTTCAGCGCCCAATTGGCTGGGGACTGCCCAGCTTATGGCTGGCAGTAGCTGATCAGTGACACCTGTAGGTGTCTCTTATCGTCAGAGGCAACCCGTGGCGCCGCATATCTATGCCAATTGACAACAACTTATAACCCGTAACTGCTGCCTCTCGCTTTGATAACGAGACTGATTAAGACCAGGGATGGAGTTATACCTCTCCATAGCACAAAGACTGTACTAATATATAGAGACCATGTGTTGCCCATGCAGCATGATCCCTCTCTCGGCCTGCCTAGTTCACTCCAGGGGAATGGTAACACCAATACATCTGGAACAAGACAAGCTGCAGAAGCTGCCGGATCAGGAAAGCTATGCTCTAACTGTCCGCCTAACGGAGCTTCGATCCTAGACCAGCTGCTAACCAAAGCTTAGGGCCTGGTCTGCCCTGCCATGACATTTTGTCTTTGGGTTGCATTTCCTCGCACTAGGATAAGGCTTGTACCCTCCCAGTTGCGCTCTTCCGCCCGAAGCCGTTAGCAAAATGTGGGGTGTCGGGTTTGGTAAACGCCGCCCAACATTCGGCGTTGACAGGAAGCAGGTAGTACCGTCTACTGTCATACGGTTGCTCAGTCATATCTGACAATGACAAAACACACCCAAGTCGTACTCCTAGCTATATTTGTTCATAATTGTCCTCTTTATATCCCATTTTAATTGCTGCTACTTGGTTCGAGTAAATATTCTTTATTATTCTGATATCTTTCCAATCAAACTTGACATCTTCCAAAATTTTAATCAGATCATCATGTTTTATTTTATCAAATGCCTTGGTATAATCTATGAAGCACACATACATTATTTCCGTGTCTCTTATTGACCTTCAATAAGTGTTCGTATTATATATGATCCATTGTTTTAACCCTTTTCTTCCACAAATCCATACCATTCTTCGCCAATTTCCACTTGTATTTTCTTTCTTCTTCTTCTCATTATAATTCAGAGTAGAAACTTAGTGACATGGTTTCATGAGGTTAATTGTACGAAAACCTTCCCATTCAATTGCTTCTTGTCTTTTTGGTATAATTATAAATACAGATTGCAGCATTTCACTTGGTAAATATCCACTGCTATAAATATCATTCAACATTTTGGTTAATATATCTACTCCAAATTCTCCGAGTACTTCTGATTCTTTTATTGTGATTCCATCTGTCCCAGATGTTTTTCATTTCTTTATATGTTTGACAGCGTCGCGACTTCTTCTTTTAGAAGTTGTGGATCTTCTAAGTTACTTTATTCTGTTAATTATAAACACACACACACACACATACACACACACACACACACACACACACACACACACACATATATATATATATATATATATATATATATATATATATATATATATATATATATATATATCGCGGAAGCATAGTGGTTAGTGTCCTTGCTCATTATGACGGAGATCCAGGTTCAAATGTTGGCTGTGACAGCATTATTCTTCCATAATCCTTCCAAATCACAATGCGAGACTATCAGACTATTCTATCAGACTCTTCTATCAGACTGTACTATCAGGCTATTCTATCAGGCTATTCTATCAGACTATTCTATCAGACTATTCTATTAGATAAAGTCAGGTCTTAGATATGACAGGAGCTACCGTATGACAGTAGACGGTACTACCTGCTTTCTGTTAGCGCCGAATTTTGGGCGGTGCTCACCAAACCCGAGACACCACACTGTGCCAACGGTTTCGGGTGGTGGAGTGCAATTCGCAGGATACAAGCCTTACCCTGGAGCGAGGAAATGCAACCTAAAGACTGAATATCATGGCAGGGCAGAACAGGTCTAAGCCTTGGTCGGCAATTGCTCAAGGATGGAAGCTCCGACAGGCGGAAAGCTAGAGCATTGCTTTGCTGAACCGGCAGCTTCTTGTCTTGTTCCTGCCGCATTGGTGTTACCTTTCCTCTGGGAGTAACTGGACTGGTCGAGAGAGTGACTATGCTGCATGGTCTCTTAATCCAGCCCAGGCTTTGTGTTATGGAGAGGTATAACTCCATTTTACAAACTATCGTCTGTCACGATGGCAAAGCGCCAGTCATCATCATTCAATAAGACCATTCTATCAAACTATTCTATCAGACTATTCGTTGCCTTGGCAAGATGTCCCTTACCCAAAAGATAACACAAGACTATACAATATTTTAAGCTTCTCATACATTTTATTCAGACGTGAATTAAAGATTGCAGTTACTGGCTTTATTTATGACGACCGACATAAACAGCTAATACTCCTTTCTTTACCGAGACTTTGCTATCTGGTAGTAAGGTCTATAGCTTTGCTTAATTTATTTACTCGAGCGAACCGATATATTAGTGTGACACCGCACGGCACTAAAAATGTTTTGCGTATCCTTTTACAGGACTTAGCTGTCAACAGCAGCATCTTTCAGCTGTCTGTTGATCTCTTGGCAAGATTACGCTCAGTAGTTTGCCATTGCTTTCTGAGCGGCCGGCTCAGTATCCGCAAGTCACGAGCGGGGGTCGAACCACCTCAGTTCTCGCTCCACTGTGAGACTCTGCGTGATAAACGGGATTACAGAGAGAAAGTGTTGTAACCCCACAGCCAGAGAGACCGGCGCACGGCACTAAGAATTCGTAAATTGTGGTATTCTATCTTGACACAGCGTTGTCCACATTGCTCGGGGCGCGTGACAGACCAGTAAACAAATCACACGGCAGCCAAGGAATGGTGAGGGCACGCGCGTTAGCACGTGTGATAACAACCTCTCCTGTGGTCGTGCGCGGCGGCAGATTCTAAGGGTCGGCCAGCAATGTTGTGTTTACTTCGTCAAGCGAGTTCCACGGTGCCTCCACGATATCCAACAACAAAGAAACATTCTGATCGAATGTTAGACCAATTTAGGAAAGTCCAGTTTCTTGTAGCAATGTCCGCACAGTGCAATGTCACGTGTCATGTCCGCAAAATTAAGATTTACCTAGCGTGTCAGAAAATTCCAACTTCAAATAGCATGCCCATGAAGTCTAGTTTAACCCATTGTATCCCAAGGAACGCACCATGCGTGGTCAGCTATTGTCCATTTCTATCATACATTTTTGTGTTTGGCTTCAGTATAGGCCACGGTAACGTAATATCTTATATTCTTGTTTGCCTGCCATGTGGTTAAAATCTTGTACGTCCTTGTCAGGACGTTGCGATCAACCCCAATCCCAGGTTGATATACTAGGCAATTTTAGGTTCAGTAGTTAGACATGTGTGTATGTGTTCGAATCCACGCGAGATGGGATTTCTTTCATTGACCCTAGACTCCCAGAACGACCCAACCTAATGTTGGTAAAAGAAAATTACCCAATGAATGCCAACTGGTCTTTACAAATATGGAGCTAGCACTATATACCCTTAGCGACACAGGCATGAAAGGGGGTCCTCTACATTTTCTTTTACCTGTACATACCAATGAAAGCTGGCCAGATACGGTAACGTGCAACCGGTTATACTAATAGTTATTGTGTTAACATCTCTCTCTCTCTCTCTCTCTCTCTCTCTCTCTCTCTCTCTCTCTCTCTCTCTCTCTCTCTCTCTCTCTCTCAGAGTCTACTGAATTCCATGTCTGGTGGTAGCTACTGTTATCTTCATATTTTGGTCTAAAGTCAGTAAGAATAATAACCGTGACAAAGGATATCCTCGTCGCATTCCTAGTCTTATTTTAAGTGTATGTGTTAATTTTTTCTCATGAATAATTGGATTTCTGTTTCTGTGTTTTGCATTTATTAAATAAATGACTTCCTCTGGAATCCCATAGTCCCTCATCAGTTTCCAAAACAGATTATCTTCCGATCCCGTTAAATGCCTTTTCACAGTCCACAGTTGGAACGTAAAGTGGCGAATTCATGTCAATGCTTTGCTCGATTATTATGCCTATATTGTCGCTATCTGTTCAGTGCAGAATAATTTTGGCAGGAAGCCTGTCTATTCACCCGTTAGTTGTTTCTTAATGACATCTCTTAATCTCTCCAGAATGATTCAGCTTAATACTTTACAGAGAACCGACAATATCATTATTCCTCTATAATTTTCGCACTCATTCAGCTTCCTTTTCTTTGTCAGTTTCACTAGCTATTCTTTTTAATAGCCTTCTTGTATTTCTTTCGTCTCATAGACTCTGCTAAATAACTTCTGCAGTAATCCATTTCACTAGTTTATATTGGTTTTAATAGCTTCTGAAGTTTTAAAGCGATACCATTGGGACCAACAGCTTTCACATCCTTCAGGAATTTGATATGCTTCTTTAGTTCTTCTATAAATGGTTTCTCACATTTCATATTCAGCTCCACTTATAGATACTTGATATCCGAGTGATTTTTTTGGTCTTTTCTACTCAGAAGTTTCATAAAGTATTTCAAGCACCTTTACTCTCTTTTAATATTCTAAGTCCATGGTTCAGAGCCGTGTGTGTTTGTGTGTGTGTATGTGTGTGGCGGGGGTTGGGGTGTATCCGTGTATATATAACTAAACTTTTTATCTATCTACCTACTTACCTACCTACCTACTTACCTACTTACCTAAGTAAATAACTAACTACCAGTTTACTTGTATTTCTGTCTGTCTATCTATCTGTCTTTATGTCTGTCTATCTGCCTATCTGACTATTTGTCCTTCCGTCAGTCCGTCTGTCCTTCTGTCCGTCCTTTCGTGCGCCATCCATCCATCCATCCATCCATCCATCCATCCATCCATCCATCCATCTGTCTATCCGTCCATCCATCCGTCATTCCTTCCGTCTGACTCTGTCTGGCTATCGATAGGTCAGTCTATTTATGTCTGACTGTCTTCTCTCTATCTCTCTGTCTGTTCATATGTCTATAATAAGTTTGGACATTCTTAAAAACCGAAACCTGAGAGTATACGACAAATCATGACGGAGGGAGAATAGCCTAGCTCACCTTAGGAGTCCAGAATTGTACAGTGCCTTCCTACCTCATAAACATAACCCACAACGTTTTCCTATGCTCCGAATTGTTTATTGTAGTTTCATTAAAAAATATAGCCTTCCGTAAAATTCTAGGCAAAAAATGTCAAAAATATTTTCCAACACCCAGATAACCTTTCACACCATCTGGACGTCAAACGTGTGTTTGGGTGGCTAAGAAGATAATTCATTAACATTGGATGAGTGACAGACGGGTGTCAAGAGGAGACAACCAGGAGAAATCTAAACAGACGTGCAACGGACGGGGAAAAAAAGGAGGAAGAGGAGGGGAAACAATTACTTAACTATTGTTTGAGTGGGTGTGAGTTTGGTGTGTGTGTGTGTGCGCGCGTGTGTGTGTGTGTGTGATTGTGTGTGAGTGTGCGTGTGTGTGATTGTGTGTGCGTGTGTGTGCGTTTTATTTATTTATTTATTTTTTATTTATTTATTTTCGTTTTCTAAGAGAAAGGTAACTACTTTCAATGTTGTTGTGTGGCATTAAAGTGGAGTTTGACGTTCAGAAAGCAATGGCAAACTACCGAATGTAAAATTGCATAGAAAATCAACCTGAGGTTGATCTAACGTCCTGCGAAGGACATGCAAAATTGTAGTCTCTTTCACAAACGTTCTTTAGTGATAACCGATGTCAATCAGTGTCCTATAGAAACGGAACACCAACATCTAGAAACATCAAGACTTTGTAGGTGAAATATTTGGTTGGGAAAAGTGACTGCCACTTCCATCAAGGATGAATGTTTCGTGAAGGACTTTAGTGGTGACATTTTGGTGGCGGCATTATTCACAGTGTGCCTGAGCGGCCTGTTTGTCGAAACTCCTGTGTTTTCCACTTTTCACATGGGGCAGTGATGAACATTTTATGTGATATTCACTGGCACAGGCTTGGAGCATAATGGGGACGACCGTTGCTGTGATGTTGGAACCGCGACTGAACTGAATCAGGGTCCTATATTTGTTTAATCTGTATTTTGGCCCTACGCCTGTGAGACCTGGACACTTACTAAATAAGCTGAAAAGCGCATAAATGCCTTTGAATATAAATGTTATAGAATAGACGAGTTCTAAGAATATCTTGGATAAAGAAAAGAACAAATACATCCATACTTCAAGAGCTGAATATTGAAGAAGGTTGCCTATTAAAGACGATAAAACAAAGACAATTGAAATATTTTGGTCATTTGAAACGTCACGAAAGTTTGGAGACAACAATAATGGAGGGGTATATGCCTGGGAAGACCGGAAGAGGAAGGCCAAAGAGAAGATGGATGCAGGATGTAGCGGATGATCTCCAGATGGGTGTATCGGAGGCGAGACATCTTGCTTATATTTGAGAGGTTTTCCGGAAGGTTGTTATGGGAGCGAGGTTCTGCACAGGACATGCTACTGAATGAATGAATGAATTTTTGCCATGTTTAAATGTATGACCACTAACGAGCACGTATACATATTATACCGACAGACAGCCACGCACACACACACACGCACGCTCGCGCGTGTGTACACACACACACCTACACACACACACACGCATATATTGTAGTGAAATATTCATTATCATCATCATCATCATCATCATCATAAGTCAGGTCTTAGTCAGATATGACTGAGCTACCGTAGGACAGTAGACGGTACTACCTGCTTTCTGTCAGCGCCGAATGTTGGGCGGCGCTTACCAAACCCGACACCCCACATTGTGCCAACGGCTTCGGGTGGAAGAGCGCAATTGGGAGGGTACTAGCCTTATCCTGGTGCGAGGAAATGCAACCCAAAGACAAAATAAGTCATGGCAGGGAAGACCAGTCCCTAAGCCTTGGTTGGCAGCTGGTCTAGGATCGAAGCTCCGACAGGCGGACAGTTAGAGCATTGCTTTGCTGATCCGGCAGCTTCTGCAGCTTGTCTTGTTCCAGATTATAGGTGTCAACCTTCCTCTGGAGTGAACTAGGCAGGCCGAGAGAGGGATCATGCTGCATGGGCAACACATGGTTTCTTTATTTTAGCCCAGGCTTTGTGCTATGGAGAGGCAATAAAATGTCAGTCGTGAGGGTCTGTTCAAAGCACTAAAGAAGATTGGCTGCCCATCAACTCTTCTGTCCATTGTGGAATCGTTCCACACAGGCATGAAGGGTATAATCAAGTTTGATGGTTCAACTTCAGAAGAATTTGAAATCAAGAGTGGAGTTAAGCAAGGTTGTGTATTAGCCCCCACCCTCTTTGGGATATACTTTTCACTTCTACTGAAATATGCCTTTCGTGATCAGGATGACGGTATATACATTCACTCACGCTCAGATGGTGGCCTCTATAATGCTCAGAGATTGAAGGCCAAGACCAAAATTAGCAGGGTACTAATCAGAGAGTTGCTTTTTGCGGATGATGCTGCGATTATGACCCACTCTGAGGAAGAATTACAACATCTACTATCTGCATTCTCCAATGCTTGTTCTGAATTTGGTTTAACAATTAACAAAAAGAAGACACAGATTATGTCACAAGGTGCACATGGTGTACCATCAATTTTTATTGACGACGCCGAACTGGAGATAGTAGACCATTTTACGTATCTAGGATCAGAGGTAAATAGCAAATTATACCTCGATCAGGAAATCAACACCAGGATTGGCAAGGCAGCAACAACAATGAACATGTTAGCAAAAAGAGTCTGGGAGAACAGGAAGCTTACTGCCAAAACAAAAGTCCTCGTCTACCAAGCCTGTGTCCTTAGTACTCTTCTTTATGGCAGTGAAACCTGGACAACTTACTCACGCCAAGAGAAACGTTTAAACAGCTTTCATATGCGGTGTCTGCGAAGAATACTTGATATTAAGTGGCAAGACAAAATCACAAATACTGAAGTATTGGAAAGATCAGGTTGTGTGACGGTGTATTCCATGCTCAGTCTTCGTAGACTTAGATGGATAGGACACGTTAGGAGGATGGATGATGGTAGAATACCAAAGGACATCTTTTTTGGTGAATTACAGACGGGTAGGAGATCTCAGGGTCGGCCTCTACTGCGATACAAAGATGTGTGTAAGCGGGACATGATTGATACAGGCATTGATAATGCACATTGGGAGCACGTCGCCGCTGAACGTGTTGCATGGAGGGCAACTATCAGAAATGGAATAAAGACAAAGGAGAAAATGATTGCAGATAAAGCACACACAGAGCGTGAGAGACGTAAGATGGTGCAAAATGGTGGAAATGACCATGTTTTCAAATGCACCTACTGTGGGCAAACATTTGCAGCAAGAATTGGCCTTACCAGCCACACTCGCCACCGCCATGGATCGTAGTTATTAAGCCTTTTTGAAGCACAATGTACCAAACTATCGTCTGTCAAGACGGAAAGGTGCAAATGACATCATCATCATCGAGTGCCAAGCCAGCTGGCGTAGGCGTTCATGGCTCTCCACAGATCTCGGTCTTTGGTGTTCTTGATCAACTCTGCTGATGATATTCCTCCATGCCACCGTCTCAATCCGTCCAGCATCATTTCTCTTGGTTTGCCTCTGCCTCTCTTCCCGTCGATCTTTCCAGTTGTCATGATGTTCTCCAATACCTCTCTTCTCATCACATGACCAAAGAAAGCTGTTTGTTTCTATCTTTTCTCGATATATAATGTTCTAGTTTCATTAACCTCTTTCAGGCAGTCGTTGTTAGTTACTCTGGCAGTCCAAGGAATTCGCAATATTCGGAAAAATTAATGGATTAATAACAATATAATAATAATTTGTCCCAAAGCAATGTGCTGCTATGAATCTGTGATATGACAGCACAATCATATTTTGTGGGACTGCCAGTGAGAAGTAACTGATAGCCAATCTTTCCCTCACTTTGATAAGCGAAGAGCCCAGGCGTAAAACCACGTCCGACCGTGCTCACGACATTATCAGCGCAGTTCGCTTTCAACCTCGCTAGTGTGCCCAAAATGCACTTTATTACTCACGGCTCGTGCTAATTCCCCCGCATTGTTTCCATTCTATTCTATTTTCAGGTGTTCTGCTTTTCCCATGCAACAATTTCTTGTTATTTTTTGTTTTATCTAAGGTGCTGTTACATGTTCCTGACTGGTTTTGAGCGGGCTGTTTTCTTCAGTTGTTTCTTCTCCCCCTGCTGTCTTCCTGGCATCCGTGGCTTTGTTCTGCAGCTTTTGTAGTGAGCGCTTTGGTGTAATGGTTAGGACGTTACTTTGACAATGGCATAAATGCGATCAAACGAGGGTTCGATGTCAGCTCTCAATGTTCACTACGAGAGGTGCAGACTGGCGACCTATTCCTCCGTGCATTCAGGCCAACAAAGTTTGATGGTCCTATCATTTCACATACCCACAGCATAATACTGCTGCCGAACATTTTATTTTAAATTTTAATTCCTAAGTTCATTTTGATTTGTAATTTGTTTTTCGTGTCCCTCTTAAAATTGACTAAGCGCTGCGTATATTGTTGCCTTCTTTACGCTTTAATTCACAGTTTTCATTCTGCCATTTCGAATTTGTATGCGTTCATAGTGCTTGCCTGCTAGCATGACCGATCTGTCACAATCAGTTCTTTTGTCTGTCCAGCCGGAAAATGGTCGTAGATGCTGTAGAACATACTCAGTGTTGAGTGCAAGTTTATTGTTCTAGTCGCTCCTTACCAACTGGTCAAGCATATGGCGAGAAGTTCGGTGGACGATGTTTCCTAAACAGAAAGTCAGAAGGAGCGTGGAATTTATCTGCCACCTTTTCGAGTTGATGTTGGATCTTTGTATATGATTTATTACGTGGAAAGTCCAATCAAAAGCTCATTGTGCGGGCGTCATCAAAGGTGGAAAAAGCGTCCCAGTGGTACGAAATGAAATATTGCGTGCATAACAATTGCTTGGCAAATCCATTAAGTGGAAAGTCCGAATCGAAAGCTCACTGTGTGGATGTCATCTGCAGAGTGCATTCTTCTGGTGAACAGCCTGTGGTGACTGGAAGGCTCAATATACGGAAGTGAGGCAAAACAGCCATGTGCAGGACGTGACGATTCCTTGGGTGAGCCCAGTACCAGAGCACTATGTGTCGGCTCTGCAATTATGGAAGCCTCCTTGGATGGCAGGGAATGCTCATGGTCAGCCCCTGCCTTCCCTTGAGAGCTGACCAGGATGTCTTCGGGTATTCTAAATGGACCAGCTGGGATGGGGGATGACACCGCAACAGTGAGAGTCAAACGTCCCAAGAAACCCCCGAGAAGGTTAACACGGTCAACAAATGCTCGCAGTAGTTGGATGTGTCGGCCTAACGGCGCAAGAACGCAGCTCTGCTGTAAACAGGCACAGCGCAATCACGTCCGATAAAAAGTCTCCGGATGATCGCAGCAGTAGAAGTATATGATTTGTTGATTAGATAGAGATTGGAACACATTTCTTTCACTTCACATCCTTTGCTGTCAGCATCTGCATATATATATTAAAGATATAAAAGCTATTTAAATACATGTTTTAATATGCAACTTAAATGATTGTAAAAACATTAGTAAAATGTTTATCTCAGTGCTAATATTTCATTCTTCGATGTCATTTAAATGAGTGTAATTATTTTTGTTTTGTTTTGTTTTCATGAAGGGGACACAGCATTTGCGTTTCGTATTGTTTTCAAGCAAAGCAGACTAACTTTTAAATGTATATATTTTATTATAGAGGTCAAACTAGCCGAATAGATTTACACATTTAACACCAGTAGACCGGGTGTGCAACACTTTCTTGGAGGTCGTCGTGGCCGGGAGGTTTAATGCACGGGCTTTAAACTGTTACTGATGAGCGCGGCATTCCAAACACCGGTCAGCTGGACTGAAATGCTGACTTATCGTCCTTGACTTGGGAACGTAAATTGCAAGTACCTCAAAACACGGAGTGGGTTCGCCTGCCTAACGACGATATTTCAGTATGGTCTCCACTTATTGACACTGGGTTACAATTGACAGTAGGTACTACAGTTCAAGTTTGCCGAATTTAACCGGACTTTCTTTTTGCGGTGACCTTCGGTTATTTGCTTTTGTGTCTTCGATATGAGGACGTTACGCGTACTCATGATCTTAAATTCCCCGATTATTTCAAGGTCGCATTAAAAGAGACACTGATTACTCGATATAGCTTTTCCCTCCCCGGTTTGCTTTCTGCATTTCTGGCACTTCGGGAATCCTTGTTATACCTGAGAACTAGGCTACCTATTTTAAGTGGTAAGTAAACCCGTAAATACAGTTTTATGAGACGTATTACATTGTTCTACTATGTATTATTAAATTTAGCATCAATTTTTACGTGCATTTTGTAATTTTCGACCATTTAAGTTATCAGTCAATCTCACACAGAAATTATGTAGATCGCATGCTGTAATGTGGTATTTCAATGGCGGGAGATTGCAGTTTTCCTGGTCATATTCCAGCTATGACCATTTAATATTGTTATGGAGGTTGCAGTTTTCCTGGTCATATTCCAGCTATGACCATTTAATATTGTTATGGAGTATTCAGAGCGATTAACATGGTAATGAATGCATGTGTACATTCAACACCCATTATTGTATTTATGTGTAATTTTTTCATCACTCTATAA
This sequence comes from Cepaea hortensis, assembly GCA_963921405.1. Taxonomy (NCBI): domain Eukaryota; kingdom Metazoa; phylum Mollusca; class Gastropoda; order Stylommatophora; family Helicidae; genus Cepaea; species Cepaea hortensis. Next base: position 43,367,689 of record OY992894.1, on the reverse strand, counting down.
GGACAATATCATTAATAATTGTGCAACTTTTTAACGCGAATTCTCTGGTCAAAATGAATCTACGTTCATGGCCTGGCGTTGACAGACAGCGCTAACAGTCAGCAAACGCTGTCAGCGCATGCTGTGTGACGTCATCACAGTATGGCGTGCCCGTGTACACATCGCTGTGTGCTTATGTATATATGATCGGAAGCAGCCATCTCCCCTTTAGTTAGAAAACATCGGCAGTAGTAATCTCCCTTGGCGTCTGTGTTACCAACAGTGGTGTGAGTGTGTAGGTCACATTTTGTCAAAGGGTAAAATAATATGTTGCTCTTTGTTCATATTAAATGATAAACTGACACACAAACATTAATATTCCAGCTTAGAATGGACCTACAGACTTGAATAAGGTACCGTTGGATTCTTTTTTTTTCCCAAGAGGTATCCAACTATGCAGTTATATAATTAAAAAGCAATTTATAAAATGTTACTAAAGTGGCTAATTGACAGCGCCTCTCTTTCTAAACATGATAAAGAGGCACATATTGGGGGACAGGGGGAAATTTATGGAAAGCAGGAGCCTGTTATGGGTCTGTGACGAGCTAGGGCCATCACAATCTGTAGGCACGAGTTCACGGAGGAGTAGTTGGCCAGTCTGTATCTCTCTTTAGTGGACGACTTGCTTGATTCAAAAACAAAAATTCCAAATTCAGCCCCGTTCAACCTGCTTCTTCATCCTTAGTTAGAGTTGAGGTCTGTAGTTTTTGTGGGTGTTTTTACCCTGTTCCTTGTCTGTGCGCTCTTACGAGTGAGTCCTAAGCGTTTGTGTCTGTGACGTCAGCTGGGGAATTGGTAGGCCGGCGAGTTTTCATTTGTGCCCGTCTCCTCTGGTGGTTTCCTTGATCAGTGTTGGCTACGTGTGCGTTTCGCATGGCTGGGTACAGTCCTTACACGGACTTTTTATTTATTCTTTTTGCCTCCTTTTTGTGTATTGTCTGTAGATGTGTTTCGATGTTTTCATTTTCCTCCTTGCGCCTTTTTTTTTTCATTTTCGAGTTTGAGTTTCTGCTGTCTTTCGATTTCTTTTTCTGTGGTCAGCCATGGGACGATTTCTCTGTCATCAAAATAGTATCCATATTCGTGTTCGTCATCATAGTATAAATATGGGTATTCCACAGAGGTCTGGCAGGACATTGTTTTCCCATTGATTTTCTTGGGCTTCTTGTTTTCGTTTTCTTGCTTGAGCCTGTCGTATTCCTTGTGCCTGAGTTCCTCCATTCTTGACGATTCTAGTCACTCCTCCATGGTAGGTGCATGTGGGTACACTGTGCCTTCGACATGGTACCATGGTCGGTTTTCTTCCGATGTCTGTCGGGTATTGGTTTCCCCTTGAGTTTCCCTGACGATTCTAGTCACTCCTCCATGGTAGGTGCATGTGGGTACACTGTGCCTTCGACATGGTACCATGGTCGGTTTTCTTCCGATGTCTGTCGGGTATTGGTTTCCCCTTGAGTTTCTCGGGCGTCATGGTTGGGCTGCTGGCTTTAGCTTGCTGTTCCGGCTCGGTCTTTTGCTGGGTTTCATATTGCGGCTTCTCTGTGGTCTTTTCCGTGGCTTCTACTGGTTTATTTCGGATTAATCCCATTTCAGATTTCAGCAGTTCTCTTTCTGAATTAATGTTTCGTAGGATTTCTTCGTTTTTCTTCTTCATCTCGGCGATATGTTCCACTTCTTGCTTGATGTTTTGCTAGATATCCTTTATTTCTGCCAGCAGTTTTTCGTTGTCGCTGGTCGGAGTCTGCATTAGCAGTGCCTTGACTTGCTTCTTCAGCTCGTCTATCTGGTTTTGCAGTTGATCTCTTTCAGCTTGTGAGATACCCGTGGCTGTCTAGCACCTCCGCATTGCTTCCTTGTATGGTGTCTTTGTGGTTATGGCGATCTTTAAGACGTCCCTGTGTCTTTGGAGGTACAGACAGCCCAAGTATCTTGCTCTATGCTTGCCCAGGCATTTGGCGTACTTTCTCTTGTTGTTGGGTGCTCTGAAGTCCGTGTCTTGTTTAGCCAGCGGACACTCCTTGAAGGCGTGGTGATCGGCGCAGTATCGGCAGATCTCTGTCTGACTGCGACATGTTGTTCTGCTGTGGCCGGCCCTCTGGCATCTTGAGCGTTGTGTGGTTTTAGGAATGAATCTTTCTGGCTGTTGAGCTATCTTGTTCATCATCACTTCGATCGGCATCTCGCGGCCCCCTGTCGTCACCACCGGTATGGTTGTGGGAACCTTGGAGTAGATGAGTAACCGCTCCGCCTTCAAGATTCGGATGTGGACATCCCCTTCTTGTAGCTGCTTCAGGATTTGTTCAGCTGTCAGCTCCACGTGGATCTGTTTGACAACCCATCTGATTGTGACAACCCATCTGATTGTCTTTGAGTCTGTGTTTCCGACTCTGGTGTCTTTCTCCTACTTCTTCTCAGCTGTCTTAGCTCTTGTCTGTGGTGGGTTGTCGTCGATCTTCCTCGTGGTAGCTTCAGTAGTATCTGTAGGTTCAGGTAATTTTCTGTGTCTGTCGTTTCTTATTGTTGGTCTTTCAGTGTGACATTCCCCCCCCCCCCCCCCGTATCAGGCTTCTTGAACTGTCCAGGTAATTTGTTCTTGATAGCGCTCTGCAAGTGCGAATGAAAAAAAAATGTGGTGGACCAAGAACTGCCTTCACAATATGTAGGCACGAGTTCACGGAGGAGTAGCTGGCTAGTCTGTATCTCTCTTTAGTGGTAGACGAACGGACAGCGCATTAAACCTCCCGGCCACGACGACCGCCAATAAAATGTTGCACACCCGGTCTTCTGTGGTTAAATGTATAAATCGATTCGTCTAGTTTGACCTCTATAATGAAATATATAGAATAGAATGTTTTGCATATCCTTTACAGGACATCGCTGTCAACATCAGCATCTTTCAGCTGTATGTTGATTTCTTGCAAGATGTAGTTTGCCATTGCTTTCTGAGCGGCCCGCTCACATACCCCGTAAGTTACTGACCCGATTCGAACCACTGCTGATTCTCACCGGCGACACGTTACTTACGAGAGTATTCGAGATTATGGAGAAAGGTCGCTAACCTCTAAGCCAGGAAGCCGGCATAATGAAATATATACATTAAAAAATTTAGTCTTCTTTGCTTGAAGACAATACAAAACACAAATGCCATGTTCTTTTCATGAAAACAAAACAAAACAAAAACAATTACACTCAATTAAATAACATGGAAGAATGAAATGTGAGCACTGAGATAAACATTGTACTCATTTTTTACAATCATTTAAGCTGCATATTAAAACATGTGTTTAAATAGTTTTTATATCTTTAATAGCTTTAAAGTTTAAACAAAAAAGAACAACATTATTTTGATTACTTTTTTTATTTAGCTGACTGGCGCCTTGTCTCAAACTTACCTTCCTATCACAGCGGAATTACCCAATCTAGTGAACTTAAATGTAGACATATTTGTTTAATCAAACAACGCCAGGAGGCTGCCAGCAGTTTTCTTAATGAGATGGGGCACCCTGAACTCACCGCTTTTTCTTTCCTACTTTAGCATACAAAAACCCTGCCGAGAAAGAAAAGTACTGTACACCTGAAGCTAATTCTGACTTGGGAAGGTTATGTACCGGAATACAGATTAGGCTAGCATAGTGCGAAAAATAGTTTATCTGCAGGCGAGATAAAATTCTATTTATGGAAGCAGCAGGAGGCTGGGGTCGACCAACACGACCGTGGACAGGGAATATTAAAGACAAAATGGGCATAAACATGCACCAGGTATGGGAATTTATGATGGATCGAGAATCTGGTTGGGAGGAGCGGACAGCTCTGCAACGGACTTGATTCTTGATGATGATAGTGTGATAATGGTGATAAGGATGTTGATGATGATGAAGATCATAATGGTAATAGTGATGATGATGGTGATGGTTCTGGTGATGAGGATACTGGTGATGATGATGCCGATGATGATGATAGTGATGACGATGATAATATAATAATAATGGTAATTGTGATAATGATAATGATAATGATAATGATGATGATGCTAATGATGACGATGATAATAATAATGGTAATAGTAATGATGATGATGATAGTGGTGGTGATGTTGATGCTGATGGTGATTATGCTGATAATAATGGTGATTATTGTGATAATCGTGGTAGTGACCAAGTAAACATAATGAAACCATTATTAGTCTGAATGTTCTTTTCTTCCCTCTCCTCCCATTGCCCTAACCAACGTTGAGGCGGTTGTGTTGCTGTTTTATTTGCGTTCGCTTTCTGTTTCTGTGAAACTAAGCGTAATCCATACAGTGCTACCACGTCCAGTGCACTGTACTGATTCCCTATTACCAGTGCCCCTCGACATATGGCGAAGCCACTCCGTCTTCTGAGGTACTTGAAGTTAACATTTCAGTCCAACTGACCGGTGTAGGGGTTTAACCCGTTACCTCGGCATTAGCACACCGGAAGTTTAAGAGCAAACATTGTTATCCATTCGGCCATGCTGACCGGTTGTGGTGTTGTTGTCTGATGTTTTCAACTCTAGTCTTCAGCGGAAGCCCACGGTTCACCACTGATCAATAGTAAGTAAACTTTGAGATAAGTCAACTTTCGGTAGCCCACGGTTCACCACTGATCAATAGTAAGTAAACTTTGAGATAAGTCAACTTTCGGTAGCCCACGGTTCACCACTGAACTATAGTAAGTAAACTTTGAGATAAACTCAACTTTCGGCAGACCACGGCTCACTACTGATACTAATCAACAGTAAGTAAACTTTAATGTAAGCCAGCGTCCGGTAGCATAGGGTTCAGCACTGATCAACAGTAGTAAACTTTGAGGTAAGTCAACTTTCACTTAGCCCAGGGTTCACCACTGAGCGCTTATGGGAATGCCCCGAATGCTGTGATGTCGGTTCCTAAATCAATCAATCAATCAATCACCACTGATCAACAGTAAGTAAACCTTCAGGTAAGTCAGCTTTCGGTGGCCCAGGGTTCACCACTGACACTGATCAACAGTAAGTGAACTTTGAGGTAAGTCAGCTTTGAGCTCAAGCCTCTTCTAGTGAGAATTATACGACCTACCCCCACCCACTCCTCCCCCAGGATGTAGAATCAGCCTGATCAGACATCATCAACGCTATAAGAGATGCAGGATTAACAGATGACTGTAACGACTCTTCCTTGTCCAGAGTGAGGGATATTAAAGAGTAAGAAGGAGCCGACAGACAGGAACATTTAGTCAAGGGCACAATACATTTCATTAACCAACACAGAACTGTGCCTACAGTTGACATAAGCCGGCGGAGACGTTAAGGAGGAAATCGGAGCACCAATTATCCTGTCCGGAGTGTGATGATAACGATATTCACCAATGGCTAATCAGTCAGATTTTGGCTCGTGATTAGATTATATAGAAATAACTGATTTTGGTATAACAAAAGGTAAAAACACAAGCAGCTAGCGCTATAATGAAAATCAATATAAGACTGTACACAGAGACTTCACATGTACAACATGTATGTGATTTACTTATTTATAAATAAAATATTGTCTCCCACGCTTGGAGGGGCGGCTGGCCGAATGACCCGGGTTCGAATCCTTAGTAAGGTGTGGTTGGATTTTTTTTCTGTCCGGGGAAAAAAAGAAAAACTCAAACCTGCACTGTTCGCGGCGAATGCACTAGCCAGGCGAATTTCATTCCTGAGGCTCAAGACCCCCCCCCCCCCCCCCTCCCTCCCACTGCCATACACCGCAAGGCACTATATTGGCAGTAAATGACAGTTTTTGTTTACAGTCTCCCACGCTGGTATCTTTTTTTATGACACTGATCCCCGTGCATTTTAAACGTAAATGTTATTTCCATCATTTTGTTTTTTAAAACCCCTTAGCAGGAATCTGGCGTGGGTATGGGAAGTGTCTGGAACATCACACTGTGCAGGCCTGAGTGCCCAAATGAATGGACAGCTAGTCTTTCCCTTCAGTTTGCAAACGTCGCAGAGTCATCGAGCCCACGCCCAACAGTGTGCATGCCATTATTAGCGTAACCGCTCCACCAACTAAAAGTGTTTATCATGCATCTGATTTCGTTTCGTCAGTTACTCCCAAATCATTAAGCTGCGTCGTCAGAGTAATGGAATTCCATGTCAGGTTGGAGTTATTGTTGTCATCACAATACAGCCTTCAGCCAGTAAGAATAATAAAGCCTAGTCGCATTTAAACGTAGTATTGATTTGTTGAGTTGAGAAGGCATACCCCATGAGTACCATTTCCTGGATTACATGTCCACAGACATTAGAAAAAGGTTCTCCGAAGATATGATTGATTGATTGATTGATTTAGGAACCGATATCACAGCATTCGAGACATTCCCATAAGCGCCCCGTCCTCATCCTCAGCAGCCAGCGAAGAGTTCCAACACTAATAGTTCCAGTAGCAATCTGATTATATGTCCGTCTCGCCTTTCCTCTGAGCGTCGAGCATCGGCCAGATCCCCTCGTCACACCTCGCTGTCTCATTCTTACCAGACTATGGTGATCCATTTGCTCCTCCGAGGTGTACACGTGCTCCCACAAGGCCGCAACCACATCTCCGACGATATTTAAGAATGAAGTCCTGCCAGTTCCTACCCGGGGCCTTCAATCCAACGCCCGTGTTATACCGAGGCCCCAAAGGAGAAGTAAAGGATAGTAACACTGGAGACTTGAGCATGTCGTAAAAGACGACAAAAGAGGGTTGGTCTGAGACTGGCTATTTCACATTCGAGCAGCCATGAACTGAGTCTACACAGAGCTTGACATGTATGGTGGTGGTACTAAACTCCCTACACAGTCTCAAAGGATTAAGAAGAAGATAGAATAAATCTCCATGCCAAGAATCTCAGGCTATAAAGAAAGAGAAATACAAAACAGCGGATGTATGAACGTTACGTATATACATAAACTCAGCTCAGATTTTGCGTCGCATTTGATTCTAAATTGAAAGTCTTTCATTTCTCCTATGCTTATTCTCGGGGCCCGCTTCGTAGCTAAGGGAGTTACGGACGCAGTTCGTAATTCTGCATACCGCGTTCTAAACACAGCTACAGGCGATTTGGCAGCAGATCGCCTTGGTTTTCATACAATGGTATAATTGCAGGTCGATCAGAGAGCAATGGCAAACTACTGAGCGCAATCGTGCCCAGGAATCACAAACAGCCAAAATATGCTGGGGTTGACAGCTACGTCATGTAAAGGGTATCAATTAACTTATTCTCGGGAGCCACCCAAGACGATCGTCTGTTGGCCCGTGGTCATGAGTTCGACCCCAGTCGAAGTGGATTCGAATTTGTAAAATTGGCTTGGGCTCCTGGGTCGACCCAGCCTAAACTGGGTGCCATTAAATGTCTTGGGAAGTAAATTCGGCCGGCGTGTTACAGACCACATCACTTTCCCAGTGCCGATTGCTTTCACCAAAATATAGATCCACCACTAAAAACCGTTGCACCTTAATGTATGTAAAAGGGCTCATTACGTTTACTTAACTATATTCATGTTCTTTACAAATATAAGTTTAGCACCATATACCCACAGGCGTGTTAAAGGGTCCTTAACTATGCGTATCCTCAAACCTGGACCAAACGTCATGGTCCAGAGAGAAATCATGATATAATAATAAACACACCGCTTCTCGTACATTTCTGGGTGTAGCCCGAGCTGCGTGAAGATTTTACGTGCGAAGGTTTCTTAGCTCCGTGCGGGGGAATGATAAACAATCATTACCGTCTGCTTCAGAGGGAAAAAAGTAACAGAGAAAATACCATTGTAAAAATGCATGTTTCTTATATTTCTCTACACACATGCTTCATGCAAGCATTTTACATTGAAACTAAAAATAGGCAGGTCTGTGTGCCCATCAGAGAGCACGTTTTCGCAACAACTTCTGCAGTAATCCGTTGATGTTTGAGCAATATTCGCAGCACTCGAGAAATCGCTTTCCTTCTTCGTTTGCTCTGGGCAAGGAAGCTCGCAAAAACCTCGACACATTTTGAGCATTTACAAATCATTGACACTTTTCTTTAGTTTCGAATGTACCAGACTTGAAAGGCGCGACGAGACGTATTACATAAGGGAGGAATGCACAACCTCTCATCACCGCCTGCCGGAACTCTGGTCAAGGATTCGGTTCACATCCAGGCGGATTCCAATTTTAAATATCCATCTGGGTTCCCAGGTTGGTCCACCTAGCATGGAGAGCAGGCAATGTCTTGGGAAGTCAAGGCGGCCGGCTGATACTGACCCCCATCTCCCACTAAGTGCTGAATGGGCTATAATAATATGGGCCTGGCACCGTGTGGCTAGTGCACCTTAAGGCGGGTAGAAGAGTCCTTTACTGTTGAAATTGTACTGCCAACTGCCCGTGTTTTACAGGAGCAAAGGAGGGAAGCAAAGAATACTAACAGTGTAACCTACCATGCCTGCTGTAGGAGGCCACTGGGCGGGTTGGTGTGAAACTGATTATCTCATCCGTTCGAAAACTCAATCAAAATTCAACCAGTCATGAACACATCTTTAAAAGGCTTGGCTTAAGTTGGTTGTGCGTCTATGCTGTATTTTTTTTGTTTTTTTTGTTGGTTCGCATATCCTTTACAGGACATCGCTGTCAACATCAGCATCTTTCAGCTTATTGTTGATTTCTTGGCAAAAGTACGCGCAGTAGTTTTCCATTGCTTTCTGAGCGACCGGCTCACATACCCTGTAAGTTACCGACGCGGCGAGAACCGCTATCTATTCTCGCTCACATCACGTCACTCACGAGAGTATACGAGATTACGGAGAAAGACGTAAACGCCTCGGCCAGGGAGACTGGCCTATGCTGCATTAGGAGTGAAAAACAAAAGAAGAGACTATACTTAATAGGCTTCACAGCGCGAAGACGAGTTCTTTACCGTCGAAGGGTTGAGGTCAGGCGAGAGCGCTGTGTAGAGGACTAAAGAAGAATAGTAAAAAAAAAAAAAAACATAATTGGTGTCATCTGCAGCAACACGCTGAGGGAGATACCCATTATGGGATTAGGGTAATAATGGGATGAATAGTATGAATAGTGGAGTGAGAACAATTGGTCGACTAGCTAACTAACGGGAAATTGTTACTCCAAATTTAGTCTAAGCCACATCACTTTAAAGGGTGCAGCTTGATGCCCACGGATTTCATGTTATTTGATCACCATAGTGATCATGGTGATCATGTGTTCATGACTCTATCTTAAAGCAGAAACACTAGAATAATTTAACTATTTAACGCATATTATACCCTGAATACAACTAGTCTGGTTTAGTTTTGTCGACGGATCAACATCACGGCACACGGGTGTAACCCATAAGTGCTCCATTCTACTCCTAACTCAAACCTTGGTCCGGAGAATCTCAGCTCAGTACACGAACTCCGTAGCACCAGCGAGGATCCTGAAATACTTTGGGTAGATTTTTACCTCGAAATTTTGCCCCGGCAGCGCCGTTAGGCTACTCTTTTTCGATTTTCAATTGCCAAGGGATTTTTTACGTGCGCAACAATACACACGGGCGCCGGTCTCACTAGACAGAGATCAGGGGAAATTTTGTTACTAGAAATCCACGTGAAAAAATCCCGTCCCTCACTAGGGCTTGAACCCGGGACCTCCAGCACACGAGGCGGACACCATACCTCGAGACCACTCAGCCATCTTGAAAACAAAAGCTTAAGAGTATGCGCATGTGAAAGACGTAAAGATTGTATAGATAATCACTGATTTCTGTAGTGTGAATCATTTTTACCATAGTAAACAAGACTGACTAATAATAATATAGTTCCTCTATGTGGTAAGTTAGCTGCGATTTATGTTATCATTCTATAATAACTTCAGTGTGTTTATTACTTAATTTTATATAATACTGGAGATGGGATTGACAGTGTGAACACATAAGGTGTAATTTGTTCAGCCTAGAGTCTAGCACACTGGCTGAGTGAGCATTATCTTGTCTGAAATATTTACGTGAAGTGGATTTCATCCATCCTAGAGGGGAAATTATTATATTTTCTCCTCCCTTCTCTATACACACGATTACCATAGGGCAGTGAATAAGAAGCCTTTATTAGCATACTATCTGATCATGGTACTTCAAACCTCCCGAATTAGTAACGTAGCAATATTTGGGTAACAAATCATCACCACCATCATCATCATCATCATCATCATCATCATCATCATCATCATCATCATCATCATCATCATCATCATCATCATCGCCATCATCATCATGTATCATGCCAATAAGCGTGGGCGGTTATTAACCGTCATCATACACGATTATCAATCTTTGATTGGTGTCTGTATTGGTGACCCAATTTTGCCACGTGGCCAAAACATCCATCTATTTATCTTATTGTTTCCCTCTTACTTTTCTCCTGTTAAATTTTTCATTATGCGATTGAGTTTTCAAGTTTATATATCCTCAAAATATACCCAAAAATCTAACAGCTACGGCTAATCTTTCAATTCAGTTTATGGTTTTCATCTTTTTCTTGAACTGCTTCATTCATTTTTATTTTATGTCTGTCCATATATTCTTTCCCCAGGAATAATGTTTTCGCAGGCATGTTTTATGTTTGTCTGTTTAATACCCTTGTTTCGCATGCATATAACAGCATAAGCTCTATAAAGGACGTTCGCACTCTTTGTTTTTCTCTCATTGCAAATGACATTGTCATATTAGTTTGTTTCCCATCTTGACAAAGGCTACTTTTGCATTGACGATTCTTGTTCTAATTTCTACAAGGAATATTATGTCAAATGTTATGATTGTTTCAAGAAGGTTATACCGACTCACCTGTTAAACAAGTTTTCCTTTTACATGGATGTTACATTATATTATTTCTTTCTTCATAATTATCCAAGTTGATTTTCTAGCAATTTTACGCTCAATGGGTTGTCATAGCTTTCAGATTGATTGATTGATTGATTTAGGAATCGACATCACAGCATTCGGGGCATTCCCATAAGCGCTCCGTCCCCATCCTCAGCAGCCAACGAAGAGTTCCAACACTAATAGTACCAGTAGCAATCTGATTATATGTCCGTCTCGCCTTTCCTCTGAGCGTTGAGCGTCGGCCAGATCCCCTCGTCACTCCTCGCTGTCTCATTCTTGCCAGACCATGGTAATCCATTTGCTCCTCCGAGGTGTGCACGTGCTCCCACAAGGCCGCAACCACGTCTGCCTTGTCATGTTTCACTACTCCACCAAGTTCTGCAGAGCCAGCCAATCTGTCCGCCTGTTCATTTCCCAGCACATCGGCATGCCCCGGAGAAAAGATCCAGGCGATGCTTGTCACCCGTGACCTCCGAAGCGAAGCAAGCCACTCCGCACGAAGCCTCCCGTCCTCACCCTCGTCAGCATGCTTTCTGAGTCAGTTACAATCACGATGTGTGTGTCGTATTCTCCATCCAGCGGAGAGCCGCAGTGACCGCCTCCACCTCCATTCTTAAGCTGGATGTTGTGGTATCATATGCCAGGCTCTCCTGCCCCAAACGTCGACCATTGGCTTTGGCTATGAACTCCCAGCCACTTTTCTCACCTCTTGACACCGAACCATCTGTGTAGATAATCACATCACTCGAGTGAGCATTGTCCTGAATTAGTTGCTGGATTTCCACTTCCGTGGCCCCTGCTAGCCACTCCCTGCACTCCCGGCTTAATGTGATTATAACTCTGCACAATTCTGATTACTCCGCTGGCATCTGACCCACTCCTCTCCACGCCTAATGTTCTCCAAGGGGCACACCTGTCTGATCGTATCCTCCGCCTGAGCCATACATGATTTCCCTCTTATCAGTCGCTGACCCTTAACTGCGTCCAGCGCCTCATGCAGTGGGTGATCTGTGTCTGCAGCTACTCTGAGGTGTGCCTTCGCCTGCATCACCTTGAGCCTACCAGCAACACTCGGCAGACCAAGGATGTAACGCATACACACTACTGGCGTGTCTCTAGTGCATCCCAGAATGACCCGCATAGCTTCGTTCTGTATGCGCTCTAACTTCACCAGCTGACTCTCTGAGACAGTGAGCAGACCTAATCCATAACAAATTACTGAGAGGATCAAGTGCTGGTATAGTGTGAAAAGCATTCTCTGCTCTGTGTCCATCGCAGCCATAGTTTTAAGTGCACTGCGTAGCACATAGCTTTCAGAACGAGAAGTCAATATTAAAGTGCAACTGATACGTATAGGAACTAACCCCACTACTCCGCCATCAGCGCACGGGAAGTTTAAACGTGAGTGCTATAAACCATGCACTATACAGGGTATACCAGAGAAATAATAGACGGGGGATAGAACCCTTGACCATTTCATTGGAAAGCAGGAGCACTAACAACGATGCCACCGGAGATGTTTTCTATGCAAATGTCAGAAACATAGGAAGCAGCTGCGTCTTCGATGGCGATATTGTCTTAAATAACACACGTGATCATCACCTGTGCACGTGCGTGGGATTATCTGAATCGAGCCAGGATGAAACATACTTCCACGATTCGCTATTAATTTCGGCGTATCACGAATTCGTTGGTGGTCGTTCCGGTCCAACGTGATGCGCTCTAGATTTCATTGCAAAATTTTTGCCAGGTGAATGTTTTCTGTGGCGAAGGGGTTGCTAACGAAATTCCTAATCCCGCATACCGCGTTTGAAACAGAGTTGCGGGCGATTTGGAAGTAGGCCGCCTTGGGCTGATTTTCATACAGTGGTATGATTGCCGGTCTTCAGAAAGTCATGGCAAATTACTGAACGTAACTTCATGCAGACGAAAAAGCGGGATACAAACACATCCTGAAGGTATAATATAAATCACAAACAGCAACGAAATGCTATTGTTGACTGTGACGTCCTGTAAAGGATAAGTAACTAACTTTTTAAAATGTTTCATGCCAGGGAAATTGTTACTTCAAATGTAATCAAAGCCATATGACTTTAAGCAGTGCAATCTTATATGCATAGATTTATATGGTTATATCATCATCTTGATGATCAGGAACACCATCATCATTATTATCACCATCAACATAATTTTATTATTACTATTGTTAATCTTCTCCGAATTGATTTTATATTAACAAGCAATAACAGACAGAGAAATATATTAGATACAAGGGCAGTGCCCAACTTAAGTATAAAACAGACCAAAAAGCAGTCGTTGCCACAATAAGAACAATCAGAAGAAGAAAGCAAAGACCATGAAAAAACATGCCATGCGAATCAGTAAACTTAAAAAAAAAAACACACACCAAAGACGAGGCAGTGAAGGACAAATATGAGAAAAAATTAACTGAAATCTTTGTACAATTACCTATAGTAAGAAAAACAGTGGACGAAGAGTGGAAGATGTTCAAATCAAGAATTTTAAATACTGCTAAAATAACATGTTGAACCACGAGAAAACGCAAAACATGGATAAAGAAAATATCAAGTTGGTGGAACGCAGAGGTAAAGAAAGCTGTAAAAGACAAAAGGGAAAAATATAAAAAGTGATTGAAGAGCAAACAGGAACGTGATCACATAAAATATAGAATGGCGAGAAGACATGTGAATATAATATTAAAGAGAGCAAAATCAAAAGACTGGGGGAGTAAGGAGAAACCCTAAATAAAAACTACAAAGAGGCAACTAGAAACTTCGACAAAAAGATAAGTGCAATGAGAACCAGCTGAAATAATTAACAGCGAAAATGGAGAACCAGTAAGTGAATAAAAACAAATCCGAATAAGATGGAAACAGTACTTAGAACAACTTCTCAACATCTCATCAGATGTCACAGGAATTTTAAAAAAGCCGACACAGATGCCTGTCACAATAAATCTTGGAGGTCGATCGATGACAGAAAGTCGCACCAAACGTCTACAAACAGCTGGCATTTCTTTAATGTGTTGTTGATCGAGGAAGGACTATAGCGCCATACGTCTGCAAGACGGCAGCCATCCTTTGAAGTTGGAGACACTCTGTCTGGATGTAAGGCGGACAGATCTTTTGTTGTGGGGACAAGAATTCTCTAGTTCACAGGCGGGCAAGACTTTTTGTTGTACGGGAAACCGGTCCCCAGATGAAAGCAGAATAGACGGCGGGTTGTTTCCATCCAGTCTAAAAAGGAGAGAGAAAAATAGCTTCTAGAATGTCTAGTGTCTAGACAGTTTTGTGACGTCACTCAGACATCGTATTAAAACAGTTGGGGATAAACAACTTTGGGGTAGTCGACCAAAAGTTGTGAAGCACTACGGACGTGTGCAATATTCCTAGTTTGTTTCTAGAGAGAGACTATAGTGTCTATTGTTGATTTCTATCAGCGGACATCTATCCAGTGTGTGATTTCATAGTCTCCATCTCAAACAGGAATAACTATATGGTATTTAATTAATTAAATAAACCTACATTAGATTATTCTTAGGAATAAAATGTAGTAATGTGCGTTGATAGAACGTATTATAAGAGTGTCGGCAACAGTAGCCTATCACGTAGCTTAAACTAGCTGGTGTGAGATATCATTTAACTCAGTGAGTTAAGGACAATGTAGTGGAATAATATTTAGGGAGATTGAGGATGGTTTGGGGGGATGAAGGAAATGTCAAATGGTAGGATCTTCCAGTAGGGCATCTGCCTGCTGGGTTTCTGCCCTTTTTCTTTAGTCTTTCCTTGTCTTACCATGACTCAGACCGATGTGATGAGCTTCTCGGCCTTATGACAGAGTTTGGTTCTCTGTTATATTTCTGAGTGCGGCCGGTGGCCTGCACTCACCTAATAAAGGTTGGAATCGGGTTGCTCTCACCAGGTGTGTTCTCTCTTCAACAGGTTCCACTAGATTGTAACACCAACTAGAAGAAAGAACATGACTCGAGTATTGAGAGGCTTTTGCACCTCTGCCCATAACCCAGAGGGTCTGCAGAACCTGGCCTCTGCTGAGCAGGAAACGAGGAGTATATATAGTGTGTTTCCTAAGTGATAGTTTACATCACAGTAAAATAAAGACACTGACAATAACACCTGTACCAGGAACATTAGTAGATATAGCTACCTGGAACATTAACATTGTGTGCTAACATTGGGGAATTCCTATCATTACCAAGTACCAGTGTGTATTACAATTGGGGAATTCCTACAAAAAGTGAAATACTAACACTTAGTTTTCAAAGTGACAGTAACATTATTTTAGGATTCTCTGATCACAGAACATTTATGAACAGAGTAGTTACACTGTGTGTGTTAGAGTGATGATCAATATTGGACTGTTTCCACTATTGATGACCAAGCATCTGGATTGTCCAAGAGCTATCACAGAAAGTCGACACTTGGCCTGAGAGACACATCATTTGGGTGAGGTTTTCTGTCTATCATATATAGTGCTGTTGTGTGGCCAGTACAGTGAGGAAACAGACTTTGCTCCTAAGCTATTCGGTCTGACTCTACATACACGCTAGATGATACGACAGACATTCTACACATACACTTTGCACATACCTGACACTTTTATATATTAAACTAAATTGTTGTTTTTGTTAGAGCCAGTGTTGTGTAGTGTGTTTTGGGAAAAGAATGAGAGGGGACTTGGTTTAATAGTAGAGAGAGAGAGAGAGAGAGAGAGAGAGAGAGAGAGAGAGAGAGAGAGAGAGATCCAGGGACCGACGGGGTGTTGTGGACAGAAAACTGGGAGATCCTCAAGATATTGATATGGGGTTAAAAGAATGTCGGTGTTGATTCCCCTCACCCCAGGGACGACACATAGAAATAATACGACTATGCCAACGAAGAACTAGAACCAGACATACTGATAGAAGAAATTATAGAAGCCGTCAGATCAGCCCCATTGAACAAATCACCGGGACGAGATGAAATACCAAATGAACTAATTAAAGCAGCAAGAGAAGTGGGAATAGCATGGCTACCTAGACTATTCAACCATGTTTGGGTAGAACAATAGACACCACGAGACTGGGGAAACGCCATAATTATCCCAATTTGGAAAAAAAAGCAGCAAAAGTGACTGTATACATTACAGAGGGATTTCTCTTTTGAGTTATACTTGGAAAATATTTAGCAAAAATTCTTGAGAAAATATTACGAACTACTATAGAACCCCAGCTAAGCGAAACACAACTTGGATTCAGAAGAAAAAAAAGGATGCACAGATGCCATTTTCGCTCTTAGACAACTTATAGAACAATCAATCGAATTCAATGAAACACTCTGCTTAGCCTTTGTCGACCAAGAAAAGGCATCTGATAGAGTAGAAAGAAACAATCTGTGGGAAATCCTTAAACAATACAGACTCTGGGAAATCCTTAAACAATACAGACTGTGGGAAATCCTTAAACAATATGGAGTGAGTACACATCTAACAAACCTATGTAGAAGCTTATACAACAACAGTGTATACATAGTGAGAGCAACTGGAGGACACTCCGAACCCTTCACAATAAGAAACCAGCCAAACAGAAACAGCAAGAACACCGCATGATGAGAACACAGAAGAAGAACCATCTGCAAATTAGACCATTAGAGAACTCCTGTTTGCGGACGACCAAGCACTAATAGCAAAATCAGAAGCTAAATTCCAAGACCACATGAATAGTCTAAGCGAAATGTGTAGGGAACATAACATGAAAATTAGCATGAAAGTAAAACAGGGGTAATTACTATAACTATAGAAAGAAGACAAAAACAACAACAATTCACGTAAACCAATATCCCTTGAAACAAGTAAAGAGTTTCAAGTACCTAGGAAGTATAAAATCATAAAAAAGCAAATAAGAAGACGAGATCGAAAATATATGCAATAAGGTAAACAAACTCATTGGGCAAATGGCACAAATATTAAAAAACAAACATGTATCAATAACTACTAAGAAAGCACTTTACTACACAATCTTCCTACCAACTCTATGCTACCAATGCCAACATGAACAATGACATAAAAAGAGAAAAGAAACATCACAACAACTGAAATGAGATTCTACGTAAACGATGGACGCATGGAATAACAGAGTCCATGGGAATATCGATAACTGAAGCCCATAAGCGGGCACTCTCCCGCTGCTTATACTTCACCACGACACAGCAACGTACAAGAGGAACATGATGAGATGAGATGAGATGAGAATCTTCTTCTTCTTCCTCGTCCTCTCGTTCTTCTTATTTTTTGCTGGGTAGTCAACCATGTCTCCCCACAACTCAGTCTACCTGGTACTAATGCTATCATGTCGTGGCAAGAGACAAGACAGTCCTGTATATTGTCTCCCTGTTGCCTTTCAACCCAATAACACATGTCTAACAGAGAAAGAGTGGAACAAAAACACATGTCTGACAGAGAAGGAGTAGAACAAAAACACATATCTGACAGAGAACAAAAAATTAGAATAAAAAACACATGTCTGACAGAGAAGGAGTAGAACAAAAACACGTGTCTGACGTAGACGTTGAAAAATAATTTTATATTTAACATAGAAGATGTAGAACAATGGCAAGTGTCTGACACAGAATGAGTAGAACAATAGCTAGTGTCTGACACAGAAGGAGTAGTACAAAAACACATGTCTGACACAAACGGAGTAGTACAAAAACACATGTCTGGCGCGGAAGTAGTTCAAAAACACATGTCTGACAGAGAAGGAGTAGAACAAAAATACATATCTGACAGAGACGGAGTAGAACTTAAAAAAAAACACATGTCTGACACAGAAGGAGTAGAATAAAAACACATGTCTGACGTAGAAGAAGTTGACCACAATATGTCAAGCATATGTAAAGTAGAACAATAACAGGTGTCTGACAAGGAAGGAGCAGATTAATAGCAGGTGTCTGACACAGAAGGAGTAGAACGAAAAACACATGTCTGACAGAGAAGGAGCAGAACAAGAACAAATGTCTGACACAGAAGGAGTAGAACAAAATAGTATGTCTGACACAGAAGGAGAACAGTAACAAGTTTCTGACACACACGAAGTAGTACAATGACAAATGTCTGACATACAAGGAGTGGAATAATAACAAATATCTGACACAGAAGAAGTAGTGCAATAACAAATGGATGACATAGATGGAGTAGAACAATAACATATTTTTGACTAATGAGGTCTTAAACAGTAACACACGCCTCACATTGAAGGAGTAGAAAAATAACACACTCATAATGTAGAAAGAGGAGAACAATAACAAGTGTCTGACACAGAAGAAGTGTAACAATAACACACACACGACATAACAGTAGTAAAGCCATAACACACATCTGACACAGAAGTAGTAAAGCAATAACACACATCTGACATAGAAGTAGTAAAGTTATATCATATATCTGACTTAGAAGTAGTAAAGCAATAACACACACATGGCATAGAAGTTGTAAAGCAATAACACACATCTGACACAGAAGTAGTAAAGCCATAACACACATCTGACATAGAAGTAGTAAAGCTATATCACATATATGACATAGAAGTAGTAAAGCTATATCACATATATGACATAGAAGTAGTAAAGCCATAACACACATCTGACATAGAAGTAGTAAAGCTATATCACATATATGACATACATGTAGTAAAGCTATATCACATATATGACATAGAAGTAGTAAAGCTATATCACATATATGACATGGAAGTAGTAAAGCTATATCACATATATGACATGGAAGTAGTAAAGCTATATCACATATATGACATGTAAGTAGTAAAGCTATATCACATATATGACATGTAAGTAGTAAAGCTATATCACATATATGACATACATGTAGTAAAGCTATATCACATATATGACATGGAAGTAGTAAAGCTATATCACATATATGACATGGAAGTAGTAAAGCTATATCACATATATGACATGGAAGTAGTAAAGCTATATCACATATATGACATGGAAGTAGTAAAGCTATATCACATATATGACATGGAAGTAGTAAAGCTATATCACATATATGACATGGAAGTAGTAAAGCTATATCACATATATGACATGGAAGTAGTAAAGCTATATCACATATATGACATGGAAGTAGTAAAGCTATATCACATATATGACATAGAAGTAGTAAAGCTATATCACATATATGACATAGAAGTAGTAAAGCTATATCACATATATGACATGGAAGTAGAAAAGTAATAACATATATATGACATAGATGTAGTAAAGTTATATCACATATATGACATAGAAGTAGTAAAGCTATATCACATATATGACATAGAAGTAGTAAAGCTATATCACATATATGACATGGAAGTAGTAAAGCTATATCACATATATGACATAGAAGTAGAAAAGTAATAACATATATCTGATATAGAAGTAGTAAAGCTATATCACATATATGACATAGAAGTAGTAAAGCAATAACACAAATCTGACATAGACGTAGTAAAGCAATAACATATATATGACAGGACATGTAATAGGGACCAGCAAAGAAAGACATAAAAGTCTGCTGGCTGGCGCTACCGACAGCCTGAAAACAGTCAAATGCCACAGAGGAAATAAACTTTTGGCTGAATCTAATGCACCAGTTCACAGCTTACCAAAACAGCGCATCGTAACTCGCTTCGTGTTGACTACATAAACACGAGTAGCTCATATTTCCCCCTGTGCAATGAGCTGGAGTCAATCAAGATAGAAATACCCAGAACCAGTGGAGAAAATATTACCAATCCAGGTATCACCCCATCCAGTCGATTTCAGCATGTATCAATCATTAAGGTGCCGTCTCCACAATGAAGGTTGGCTGCAATGGATTTCGAACACCGTCTGTCTGTAGCCCTGACTGTACATTCTGTCAGAATTCTGTTCGTCCATCTATTAATTTTATCTCCCCAGTTGTATCGTTGTCTACCTCTTGCTCGCTTGCCATCAGCATTAGCCTCTTGTATGGTTTTTACAAGAGCGTTGTGTCTTTTAACGTGGCCGAAACATTTGCTTGCCTCTTTTTAATTTATTTCATTAACTCTCATTTCATTCCTAGATTTTCTAGAATCTCTCTGTATTTAATTGCTTTTGTTTCCATGAATTACGACATATTCTCTGTATATCCACATCTCCAGGGGCTCTATTCTACCGTTTAATTGCTTGTTTATTGTCTAGGCTTCCGCACCATATAGTAGTCTTTAATATGCATAAGATTTGACAATGCTCATTTTTAATGCGTTGTTAATCTCTCTAGATATTAATACTGCTTTTATGATGTTGAAAGCATTTTTGACCATTTCTGTTCTCTTTTCGATTTCTGTTTTACTTCTGCTATGATCTGTTAGTACATGTCCAAGATAGGAGAAACATGTTACTTGTTCTATTATCTCCCCGTTTACTGCGATGTTCATTGATGACCTCTCCTGCCCATTGTTAATTATGATAATTTTCGAATTTTGGATGTTAATATCTAAGCCACATTCTGCACCATGCATGTTCACTTGTTCCACTAGTATTTGTAACTCTTGCCAGTAACACTGTATCATCAGTGTACCTAAGATCATCATGTATGTCTTTCCGCAAATCGGTGGCATGTGTGAATGACAGACGATAGTTTGTTACATTGTGCTCAGAAAAGGGCATAATAATTACAACCCATGGCAGGAACTAGAGAATAGAGTTGTATCTCTCATAGCACAAAGCCTAGGCTGAATTTAGAGACATTGCGTTGCCCATACAGCAAGATCCCTCTCTCATCCCGCCTGGTTTACTCCAGAGGAAAGGTAACACCAATACGTCTGGAACAAGACAAGCTGCAGAAGCTGCAGGATCAGCAAAACAAACCGGTTTTCTGCTTTTCTCTACAGACTTTCCTTGTCAACACAGCTACATTGTTCTCCGTGAAGATAAACAATAAATCATAAAAAGATATCTCTTCACAGTAGTCAGTATTTCTCCATGAAGACAAAACAAATCACAAACCAAATATTTCATCACAGTATTCAATTCTCTCCATGAAGACAAAACATAAATCAGAAAAGGTATATCTCATCACACTATTAAGTTTTATTCAGGAGAACAAAACATAAATCAGAAAACATATATCTTATTGCAGTATTCAATTGTTCGCTATCACGAATGAAAGGGGATAGATTTCAAAACCCCGCTGCAATAATGTGTTTCATGGTGACTGCCAACATAGTACATATACATAAAGAATCGCTTTTATCATTAAGACATCCAGATAATAGAAATTGGCATCAGCATCATCGTGTACCATGCCTGTAACCGTAGGCGATCATGGTCCACCATATCGCACGATCACCAGAGTCTGGTACCAGGTTTGTGTTCTTGATTAGTTTATGAAACTTGCCGAGCCAACTAGGTATTTATGTCTTTGTTTAATTATTTGGAAGTCGTGGTTTGGCGGTGGCTAGCAAACTTGTCTGTCCGCGCGGTGGTCAAATGTTGGAATCTTAATCGAGGTGAGGAGTTTTATCAAACATTAATTGGGCGTTCATATCGATCCAGCCTAAAATGGAAGTTATATTTTTTTTTGCTCTCTCTCACATTGAACTCAAGCGTAGTCCATACACACTACTTTTAGTAGTGCTGAACTGAATTTTGCGTGTGGATTAGCTTTCCCTATTAGCAGTATCCCTCGCCATCAGGCGAACCCAGCCCGACTTCAGAGGTACTTGTAATTTACGTCCCCCAAGTCAAGGACGACAGGTCAACATTTTAGTCTAGTTAGCTGTCCGGTGTAAGGGTTGAACCCCTTACCTCGGCACCAGCACACCTGATGTTTAAGATGCGTTCTGATCCTCTCGGCCATGCTGACCTACGCAGCCAGATATGATTCTGGTTAGTAAGGGCGGCTGACATGACACTGACAGCATCATCCATCGAGTGCCTATTGGTCTATACAAATTTGAGGCAAAGACCATATACCCAATAAGACTACATGTGTGGAAAAGGATCCTTCAATAACACTTTGTGGCTTTCTTTGCCTTCAAGTTACCAAATTGACATCATTTTTGTGTGTGTGTGAAATGCATATAATTTCGTATATGACGTATAATAGTATTAGAAGGTAAGGTGATGTGATCAGTTCTCTTTCTCACCTCCCATGCGACTAATACTCAAACATTACCCTTTCATTATTCATCATACTGCCAGCGGTATCTTTCGCATGTGTAGGAGTAAAACTCGGAAGGGTTTTGTCGGTGAAGTATTTCCAGTTAAGCTGTTTTATAGGAAGAAGCATGGACAGGGTCGATATCGTCAATGCAGTACAGACCCAGCTGGCAGATACCGGAGAGTCTTTGACACTAGTTCGGTCACACAGGATGACATTCAAGCCTGACCAAGCACGGCATTGTCGTCTTAGAGACGAGAGAGGAGAAATTACAACCAGCTCCTCGTGGGAACAGTGACCTGAGAGACTGCGATGACTACTGCATTAGAGGACCGAGCAAGTGAATACCCAGTGTGGGGGA